>CM045884.1:3177500-3227500 GCA_025169545.1 Anguilla japonica
ACTTTCTTGCAAAAGAGCTGATGTTATTCATTTCTGACTTCCTGAATTCCCGTTATTAAATATTAATTCATCGGGATTTGATTTCCCATCTGGTCTGTCATAGTCCAACATCAGAAGAGGGAGAAACTACAGATACATCCACTCAAGTTTGGACACTAGTTCCAGGCCCACGGATAGTTCCCGATCAAATATTGTTGCAGCACACAGTACTGCATGTAGTACTAAACAAATAAAAATTTAATGCATTTTAAAGCACAGCGTTCACTGCAAAAACCAAAATAATAAGTCAAAATCTTAATAAGCACTCTAGTCGTATATTTAGTCTTATTTAAATCTTATTTCTGTCACTTTTTAGCTAAAGAAGACAAAAAGATTGCCAATGGGATGAGATGTAAATTTAACTCATTTCAATATTTGCCAACGAGGTGAGACAATTTCACTTGTCAAGCAAAAAATAACTTAGCTAACAAGCTAATATATTCTATTTGTGAGAAAGAAATAAGATTTTAAGTCTCACTATGAGAGTAAAACTTTTTTTGTTGTTGCAGCGTTTACTTTTTCTTCAAAATGGTGCCCATCCAGGTCCTGTAACTGATGTTTATTAGGGACATGCACTCAGGGTGGGCATGGCTAACATGGAGCATCACGGCTTTCACTGTCACCTGATTCAGCACCCTTCTGATTCAGCTCCCTTCTGATTCACCTCCCTTCTGATTCAGCTCCCTTCTGATTCAGCTCCCTACTGATTCATCTCCCTTCTGATTCAGCTCCCTACTGATTCAGCTCCCTTCTGATTAATCTCCGTTCTGATTCAGCTCCCTTCTGATTCATCTCCCTTATGATTCAGCTCCCTACTGATTCATCTCCCTTCTGATTCAGCTCCCTTCTGATTCATCTCCCTTCACATTCAGCTCCCTTCTGATTCAGCTCCCTACTGATTCAACTCTCTTCTGATTCATCTCCCTTCACATTCAGCTCCCTTCTGATTCAGCTCCCTACTGATTCAACTCTCTTCTGATTCATCTCCCTTCTGATTCATCTCCCTTCTGATTCATCTCCCTTCTGATTCAGCTCCCTTCTGATTCAGCTCCCTTCTGATTCAGCTCCCTTCTGATTCATCTCCCTTCTGATTCAGCTCCCTTCTGATTCATCTCCCTTCTGATTCAGCTCCCTACTGATTCATCTCCCTTCTGATTCAGCTCCCTTCTGATTCATCTCCCTTCTGATTCAGCACCCTTCTGATTCAGCACCCTTCTGATTCAGCTCCCTTCTGATTCAGCTCCCTTCTGATTCATCTCCCTTCTGATTCAGCTCCCTTCTGATTCAGCTCCCTTCTGATTCAGCTCCCTTCTCTCCATTCTGAATATATCAGCACATGCATAGTGGAGGGGATAAAGTCAAATAGGGACAGGCTTAGCAAAAGGAACTGAACTTATCTGTGTTTATGGGCTTTGTGCTACTCAGTGCTTTCCGAGACCATGCATCCATACACGCTACTGCTGGCATTCGTAAGACCAATGAGCATTTACACTATGCAGAAAGTGTGTAGTGAGAATGAAGGTAAATCAACAGCTAATATGAATGAATCATTTTGTTTTAGCTGGAGGGTTGGGGTTAGGTGGAGCTTAGTATGCTCACCCCAACTCCATGTCCCTTTTTCAACAAAAGCAGAAAAAAAGTTTGTTATGAAATTATTGAAATTGTCCATACAAAATCTACAATTCCAATGCAGCCAAAATATAGCCTGCAAATGTATATATGTATAATATATAGTGATGTAGAGAGAGTGGTGTGTGTGCATGCATCTTTGTGTTTGCAGGGTCACAAAAGGACACATCACAAATCCCCAAAATTGGTAATGGGAGGGTTATATCGATTTTAAAAAAAAAGATATACTGTTCAGCAGAGGCAAGAAAACGGCATCCCTTCATAATAAAAATATAAGAGAAATATAAAAAAGAGGGAGAGAGAGGGAGGGAGGGATGGAGAGAGAGAGAGAGGGGGGGAGAGGGAGAGAGAGAGAGAGAGAGGGAGGGATGGATGGATGGATGGAGAGGGGGGAGAGAGAGAGGGAGAGGGAGGGATGGAGGGAGAGAGAGAGAGAGGAGAGGGAGAGGGAGAGGAGGAGAGAGGAGAGAGCGGGAGAGAGACGGGGAGGGATGGAGGAGGGGGGGAGAGAGAGAGAGAGAGGAGGAGAGGGGGAGAGAGAGAGAGAGAGAGAGAGGTGAGAGGCGAGAGAGAGAGGGGGGGAGGGAGAGAGAGAGAGAGAGGGGAAGGGCGAGGATGGATGGATGGGGGGATGGGAGGGAGATGAGAGGAGAGGGAGGGGGAGGGGGGAGAGAGAGAGAGGAGAGGAGAGAGAGGGGGAGAGAGAGAGAGAGAGAGAGGAGGAGGAGAGAGGGGAGGGATGGAGGGAGGGGAGAGAGAGGGAGGGGGAGAGAGAGAGGGAGAGAGAGGGAGGGGGAGAGAGAGAGAGCGATCGGGCGCTCTCTTTACTGCGACTGGCTGGGCTCATGTCACGGTGCTTCTCCCGGGGTGTACTCGGCAGTTTGTTTTCTCCATATTTCTTCTCGGGTCTCTTTTCTTCCAGCCCTCCCCTCTTCCGCCTGGGGAAGTCCATAAGCTGTGACATTAGAGAAACCGCTGTCAGATTTTGAGCGGTGATAAGTATACCGTTTGACTGGGAGCTACTTGTTATCTCTGTCCTATCATAGACACACAGACAGCCGAGGATGCATTTTGATAAGTGGGGCGCGAGCAGGGTAGAGAAAATGGAGGAGCTTACTTTTCAGGGCGTAAACAGGAAGAAGAAGAATTTTAAAAAAGGATTTTATTTTCTTAAAAATATAGGCCTTTTGTGGACCGTGTGACACTAATGAAGTTTAACCTTAAGCATTTTTTTGTATTTTTAGACCTATATAGTAAAAATACTATATAGCTGAATGGGATTGTGTTGGAAATGTTATTTTTATATGAGGCATAGTGATAGTTTGATATTTAGCATTGAAAAAAATGAGACATCATTTTTTCTTTTTTCTTTTTTTTGCTTTGCTTGTTCTTTTTCTACATTATGTGTGTCACAAATCTTGGATCCTAGAACAAACCTGTCAAATTAAAAGCCCTGAAAGTCACAGGGCAGAAAATAAAAGACTGGACTCCCTGCAGTATAATTTTGCCAAACCTCCAAAAATGATGTCGTTTTCCTGGAGGACTATTGTAAGTGGCCCTGCAATGGATTAGTGATCTGTCCAGGGTATATTCCTGCCCCTCGCCCAATGCATGCTGGGATAGGCTCCAGCCCCCACATAACCCTGACTAGGAATAAGTGGTTTAGAAAATGGATGGATGGATGGATGGATGTCTGGATGGATTATTGTAAATGCAGGCTGTCTATGGAAAGCTAAATGGCTCGAAATGCAGGAAGTGTTATGTGAAAAGAGCTGACCAATAAGAGCCGCCCCTCCACTGAGTATGTGAACGTGAATATCAGTGGGCCAATCGGAAATAGGCTCTGGCTTGATCGGTGCATTTCACTTAAAGCCATTTTGCTTTGCAGTCTGAATATGTGCCACATCATTTGGGCCGGCACTACACAAGCATGGCTCTCATTAATATTCTTAATTATGTTAATTTTCCTTTGGACGAGTTCAGCATGAATAGTGCCAAAATAATCTAATAAACAGAACGTTGACACAACGTTGTATCCATGTTGTCATGCCCCTAGCCTCCGATCCCCTTGTGTATTTAGCTCTGGCATTTGATTGAATACTTGACAGGTGTGAAAATATTATTGACCTGACAAGATGCACTCCCTCCCCATGTTAAAACCAGACATTTTGAGAGCAAGAAGGCCATTATGATTAGGATTTTTCAATTGCTTTTGTCTGATTTCTTGCAGTTTATGGGCTGTGTAATTGACAGAAAAAAACAAAGAAACATTTGTCACAAAGCTGTACCAAGGATTAATGACAAAAAAGCATATCACTCATCATTAGACGGTACTTTGTGTGCTCAACTTGACTGTTCTGATATGGGCTATTGTCCAATTCCTGTCTGCTGGTCTAGCCACACTGCGTGTGCCAATCCATCCATCTATCCATCCATCCATTATCTAACCTGCTTTTTTTGGGTCAGGGTCATGGGGCGGGGGGGCTGGAGTTGTTCCCATTGGGCAAGAGGCAGGAATGTACCCTGGACAGGTCGTGAAAAAACCATTTCAGATGTATGCCAATACAGCTGCTGCCTGTATCAAACCCCAAATAACCTGATTTTTTTTTTTGTCTTTTTATTTTTTACTTCCTCTTTCCACTCAGTTTTTCTCCTGCTCAGGCGTTTCTTCATGCTCGTCTGGATAATTACGCCTCTGTACCACCAGGCCTCTCTCCCCTGCCTATTCAAAATGCTGACGCTGGACAATCTACTAAAATATTCACATCTCGCTTCCACTCACTGCTTGACTTAACATGGCTCAACCTGCCAACAGTGTGCCTTCCTCTCTGCTGGGCCTCCTGCGTTGGTTGCCAGTCACGGCTTGGATTCTGTTTCAAACCCTGGTTCTGGTCTCTGGGGCATTGAGAGAGGCAGCTCTTGCATTCCTAAAAGCTGTCATCAAACCACGCACCCCCGTCAAACCGCTCCATTCTGCAACCTCAGACTGGCTAGCAGCTTCAACCTGTTGGAGACGCATGTTCTGGGACAGGGCTTTTTCGTGACTACTGCCCCCTAGTGGTGGAATGAGTTTCCAACCGCAGTCAATACATCAGAGTCAGGGGCCACTTCCTTGAAACAGAGAGAAAACCCAGTTCTTCAAAACTCGTTCCTTGGGTCTCCCCACACATACCTTTATCTTTCTGCTACTGGTCAGCGATTGGCTGATTTTTAGCCACTCTAGTATTTCTAGTACTCTTTGTATTTAAACTTATAGCACTTTTGCTACAGATTGGCTCATTCAGTACAGCTCCTATGCATGATGATATGTCTGATACAGTGTTCTTCACAGTGATATTTAGTTTTGATATTGTGTCTAATTCTATATCGATACTATTGTTCATCAAAACTTATTGTATGCGCTATGTTTGTACTGCAATAAGAGTGTTTGCTAGATAAATAAATTCAAAAAATGGGAATAGAAATATTATCAGTAGTTTGAACAAAGTAGGTGGCTCCAAGATTCAAGACTACTTTATTAGGCTCTATCAAATGCTTTCCTGGAGTTCTATGAGGGGGTTATCTCATAGACCCATCATCATCATCATCATTTCAAGAGCACCAGAGTGGGCAAGTGGTTCTGTGGTGCCAATTAGAGTTGAACATCAACGCCTCTATATGTACCAACGTGTAGTGTTTATATTAAATTTAAAAAAACTATTTCAGATTACCATTCTAGTGCATTTAATGTGAGCAGCCCTGTGGCCAGGCCCACAGGTCGCTCCGTCATCTGTCTCTGGGCCTCGAAACGAGACTCAAACATCCTTCGAGATGCCCCGGCTCAACTTTCGGAGAAAAGATCGGGTCCCGTTCCCCCGCACACTCCCGCCCATCGCCCCCCCACATCCATTACTCAGCTAATTGATGTATGGGTCTGTGTGGCTCCCTTCAAGACCGAGCCGACCGGGAGAAGATCAGTCAGAGTGAAATATAATCCATTCGGAGGCGCTCGTGTCAGCGCCGCGGCTGTCGAGGCTGGGGAGGGACGGAACACGCACAGCGCTAGCGCTCCTAAGCGGTCGGAAGTCCAGAGATACGGTGGCTGCGTTCGTCCTGCAGCTGCAAACATAAAATAAGTATCGATGTTAGCTTTGGTTTGGAATTCCGCAAGCTTTTTAAACACCATGCTTGTGGAATTTTCTCTAATGGTTTCAGTGCAGAGGTATGTTTTAATACAGTATTTATTTTGTGATTTATAAAAATATTTTTTTAAAGAAATAAAGAATGGAAAAGGAACCTTATGTGTTGGAAAGCCTGTCCAACTTTATCGCAGATGGATTTTGAGATTTCAAACGCTTCCATGTGCCACTTCACCGTGTGCGGCAGGGAATGAAAGCACTGGTACGATCAGACATCTGCATTGAGTGCTTTAGGGTAGACCCACCGTGATGGCAGTGCTCAATATGGAGGGGGCAGGACACTGCATGCAAATGTGGTGTCAGCCAAGGGCTAATCCAAACAATTTGGGCATCTTTCCAAGTTCCTGGGGATGTAAATAGACACGGAGGTCACATCAGATCATTAATAGTACTTGACCCCAGTGGCAGTAGAGGGGGTTTGGTCATGATAGAATTACATGAGGAATATTTAATTGACGGTTTGAAAAGGACAAAGAACATTTGTCAAAAGCCTCTGGGGCCTGGACGGCAGACCACAAATTAGATCTCTGAAACGCAAGAGAAGAAGAAGATGATGATGATGATGATGATGATGGTGCTCTGGCCGTGAAATCTGGATTATGAGACTACAGAAGAAAAGGTCCTCACAGTGCATGGTAAAGACAACCCATGAAATCTGCAATACCCCCATTTGACAGATGAGAAATGGAACAATGTGCCGTAATGGAGTGATTTCTGCAAATGGCTGACGATCAGAGATTATATTA
This sequence comes from Anguilla japonica, assembly GCA_025169545.1. NCBI lineage: Eukaryota > Metazoa > Chordata > Actinopteri > Anguilliformes > Anguillidae > Anguilla > Anguilla japonica. The sequence continues at coordinate 3,184,093 of CM045884.1, forward strand.
ATCTCACTCAAGATGGTACAGGTAGTGGAATTTCTGGCCAAAGTATTGAAGAATAACTAAATCTGAAATTAAACACAGCAACCTTGAATTTCCATCCTGTTTGTAGTTCCCACAGAATAATGCCCAGAAAATTTCATCGCAAATACACCATCTGAACTGTAGTCTAAAAATGAAATAATTGCTCCACTTAACCTAGATTTGTATCCTGAAGACAAACCCAAGAATCAAAGCTGAAAATAGATCCAAAAGTATTCAAACTCGAGGTCAGGCTAGGAATTACAAAATATCAGGCAGGAACTAAGTATGAACCACACTTACATCACAGCCCCTGGGCTTGCCTCCATTTTGAATGATGAATTTAAGAAAGTGTTCATTTGGTTTGTCGATCATACACTACCGTTGTTTAATTTCAGAGCTGGCCGATGTCAATACTCTGCATTTCTATTGAAAAAAGTGACAGTTGCTTAGACTGCCTCTGTCACAATTGAGGCCAACCCACAGAGCGAGAGGAAGGCAATGACAATCCCACCATAGACGTAGACTATGACACTCCAGTTCTCTGACGACTGTGTCCTCGGCTGCTTTTTGCATCATACTGATAGCATTACTCTTCTCTTTCAGCAGGGCCGAGAGCTTCGGCGCAGACAATGCGAGCGGTTGATTTATGTTTAACCTGAACAGACAGGCTGAAAAAAAGATCACTCCGTGCCCATGTGACTCCGCCTCATTCATCACGTCTTAATGCCATCAACACTCCAAATGCTTTATTTATAGCTCACTTTCCGTCCCCCCATACTCAAGCGTAATACAAAGTGACTCCACACAAAAGTTAACTTGATCTCTGCCATTTCCCTCTATTCTGGAAGACTTCATATATATATATATATATATATATATATATATATATATTTTTTTTTTTTTTTTTTTTTTTTTTTTTTTTTTTTTTTTGAAAGGATCAATTTAAGCAATGCTTTTTTGTTTTTGTCTGGAAATAATATCTTGGTTTCCTCTTCTCGTTCCGGAGAAAATCAACTTCGGAGTTGACCAGGGAGATAAACGGGGGGCAAAAAGCATGATATTTCTTTTTATAAATAAATCAAACGCTGTTCAATGGCTACTGTGTCTATTAGGTGAAGAGTCGTAGAGAATAGTCATTGAGTAGTTCTTTCATCAAATATTCTGAAGTGTAAATGCTATTGGTAATCTGTAATCCAGTATGTTTTCTTTGGGAGAAAAGCCCTGCCAATGTGCCACACTTTCTTGTGTTTATGCAAGAAATTAATCCCTGTTGATTGGTCAATCTCAAAGTTTATTTTAAAAATTAAGAGTATGTCTTCTGTTGACAGATTTGTTTTGGTTGGACAGTCCTACCATTTTTGAAAGCTTGAGTTTACAGTCAGCAGTCCCAACATCTGTGGTCCTGACATTGTAGACTGTCTCCAATGCCTGTTTGTTTCACAGATACTATTGAGAATTATTACAGTTTTGGGTTTTTTATTTTAATTTATTTTTCTTACTTCATTTTGGGACAGTGTAAGCATGGTGGGAGCTGTGGTCCAGCCCTCTTGGTACAATGCAAGTAAAGAGCAATAGCATGCCATGGGCAGCTTTTAAACAGCCATGCAGCTTACAATTGAAAGAAAGAAATGTCTTGGCTGCTTCAATACATTTCAGCATTTAGCAGAAGCTCTTATTCAGAGACACTCACAGAGATTATTATAATTATTTATTTTTTGCCTACAATCCATTTATAGAGCTGGATATTAACTGAAGCAATTCAGGTTAAGTTCCTCGCTCAAGGGTACAGCGGCAGTACCCCAGCTGGGAATCAAACCCGCAACCTCTGAGTCACAAGCCCGGCTCCCAAACCGTTATACGACACCGCCACTCCGAACAGCCTTCAAATTCAAAACTTTTAGCATTTAAGTCGCCCTTAGGCATAAGCCTTGTTTTAGGAACTGGCATCCACTGTGTTACCAATGCAGCACCTCGTCTCTTCAGTTTGTTCCAGGAGTCTGTCATTCCTTCCGTCGTTACTTCCTGTTAGGAGGTCTAAACAGGTTATTGGAGGCCAACTTTTTGTTGTTGGGAGAAACATAGCTTCATGTGTGAAAGCCCGCAACTGGGGGTTTGAGGAAAAACAGATCCGTGCAGTCTGTTTGTCTGAAAAGGACGGCCTTTTCAAAGTCTTAATTCTGAAATGCTATGTGCGACCTCAAAATACGTGGCCTGTCAATTCACGTTTATCTCAAATCAGTTTGTGTTTTAGATGTGATTTTATACTTAGATGTGATATTGTACTATTATGCAGATGTACCAGTCACTATCAATGTGTGTCCAAATCTTTAGTCTGCCACTCTTTTAGTGAGGTACCATGGCTCTTTGGCGCTCTATAATCTTCTAGTCTTCTACAGCGTAAGACCTCAAGTATATAAGTTTCAGTGACAAACCCTGAGAATCGTCAAGCTGCCTGACAGGCCCCAGCACTCCTGACCAAACTTCAGGGCGCGTGATTCGTGTAAATTAAGACGTAGTTTTTTTTCCCCCACGTTTTGAATCTGTTGCCTTCGGTGTGGAGGGACACGATCGTGCGTGTGAGCTTCCGTTTGCGCTGTGACTTCCCTGCGTGCCGAAGTCCGAAACACGCAAAGTTCGCTGCAGCTGCTCAATCACTGTCTAATCCCCGGGACAATGCCACAGTTCTTGGATTTTGTCGCCCTACATCGGGCGGCCTGTGCCGGAGCACCGGATGACCCGCTTCACCTCCCTGTCTGTCGACTAAGCAGCTGGAACGACAGGAGTTCAGTAACACGCACAGCTTTCTCTCTTTACGACTTCACGGAGTGCGGAGAGCCGCAAATGCCTGTCCTTCCACCGGTCGAAGTGAGGGTGGCGCTGTTCGGACCTGGTGCGCTCCCACCCGGGAACAAAACTGCTCCACCAGCTATTCCTTCCTGGGCCGTGTCCGCTTACTGGTTGTAGTCTAGCGGAGCGTACAAACGACTGGGCCCAAATAGAGCGCACACAGACGTACGTCCTTACGGCTGCTGCCTCGTCCAATCGGCGACAAGTATTGGCGAATGTTCAAGACGTGACCGTGGCTGCGTTGGCGGCGTCGTTCGTGCTTTGCCGGGACCCTTTGGGCGTGACACCCTTTGAAAGCCATGCGCGTGACAAATATCATGGATGTGGCGTACACGGGCTACCTTCGTCACATACGTGTTCTCTGCGTGCAGCGTGAGATTAAAGCATGGCCAGACTGGCCGCCAACACGGGGGCGGGGGGGGGGGGAAATGTCGATTCTCTTTTTTACGACTTCAAATGCTGGGGTCAAAATTCTTTGGATGGTGGTTCCTATAATATGCTGTGTTTGTATGTAACTTATACTCTTGAAAGGCGGTCAAATATTGTGGAGGATTGCCATTTGTCACCAGCACTGAGATATTTTCCTTTAATCCCGAGGCCTAGACTTTTAATTGTTTTTTTATAAATGCTCACTTCAATGACTTAATTTTCAATTCAAGATAGTGATCTAATCAGGACATATATGTGTATCCATCCTTCACTACTCTAAAACTATTGAGACTTTGTGTGATATACAGCCAAAACATAAAGAGATATAAGCTATCACATTGGCCAGGTACTGTACTGAAGACTAATAACTTGGAAGATGAATAGGACCTACTTTGGCTGAATTCGCAGGACTATATTTTGGGTGAAAATCTCAAATTGAGTTTTAAGGTTAAGTTAATTACAATTTGGAAGCAAAGGGAAACGAAAAGGTTTGAAATATTTTGATAGCCGTCCTCCCACCGTTAAATTTTCTGTCGCGCTAGCTATTACCAGCACGTGGCCTCCCATATCTTTGCGTATTACAGTGACGCTTTGCCATTCACAAAATATAATGCTTTACGCATGCAGGAACCAACGACTGAACAATGTTTTTTCTTTTGAACGGTGATTTGCTATTGTGTTTTCCCAGCTCCATAATGACTTCGTGTAACTGGGAGGGATGAAATAACTGACCCAATAAATCAAAGATCACAAAAGCGAAGTCAAATAGGCAATATGATCTAAATTTAAAGCTAACCCAAATTAACCTCGACATTGTTCCCTGTAAGTCGTAAAATATGAAGGAAATTAACGTTATTTACCAGATGGCTACTCCTTAAAATAAAATGATTGATTTATTCCAATAAAAATACCGTATATACACCCACAAGGTAGCTTAGTACTGTCACAAAAAACAAAATAGGCTACATAACAAAATCACGAATTCCAAAACTGATTGTATGGCCTAAATAGCGCACTTAAATCAATATTGATGTAGTGGATCTTGGCTTGGACGTAGGCTACTTAAACCCTGGAACAGTAGACAGCCAACACAGGTTAATAATTGGATTATTATTATTATTATTATTATTATTATTATTATTATTATTATTATGGAGCTCCCTTTTTGCCAAACAAGATAGAGGACATGTTTTACAATTAGAAACATTATAGTTACGACGAGTAGCACATATAGCATATAGCACATATAGCTAGCTATAACACGGACACGTTCCAAAAGAAGTGGAATAATAATAAGAACAACAACAACAACAACGACAACAACAACAATAATAATAATAATTATTATTATTATTATTTATTTATTATTATTATTTAATAAGTTTATTTAAAAATATTTGCACTCATGTAAAATTTTCTGTTTCACTGTGGAAAGTGCTTATTTCATCATTAAATATAGCTACTTTATATGCTTAATATACCTGAAATGTTTTAAGTTGGCGCATAGGAACACCACTATGTATGGAACAGACGTGCTGAAAAAGATTGAGCGACAAACGAAAGTTATACTTTTGTAAGAAAACCAAACTGGTAAAAAGATCTAATTTCGGTCGTGAAACCAGATCTGGCGTGACCTGGAATCAGGTCTAAATTCTGGAATAAAAATGTCATGTCAGAGTAGCATAAAAAATGATAAACTTTGCCATTGTGAATGATTTCGCGTAGATTATTTTTCACAGCTGTATTGTAAGAGTATAAAAGTATGTAATTAATCTTTCAAAGCCTTTGTTTAATTTATGACATGCGTCTATATAATTTAGCAATAGGCCACTATGCGAAAACTAGTAGTGCCATTTGCCATGTGTTTTAAGGCCGGTCTGTGGTAACATGCGAGTTACTATTAATGTATAGCCAACATGCTATACGAGCCGCTTCCCGTCTACTTTATTTTACAGGTGGCTATAAGTTTAGTGTTCAAATTAGTTTTACTATTTTACTGATTCTAGGAAGTTTTGCTGTATTAATGCGTCTTTAGTGAAAAGCTAAAAGTGAATTGACATACTAAATGCGTGGTGCCTATCCTGGATTATCTAGGCTAGTTTATACATTGCTATGATTTCGTGATTTATATTCAATGATACAGTTATCGTCTTTGTTATTGATTTATTCTTGCAGTTATTTACTCTCTTGTTGCCTGGGTTCATAGTACCCTGCTGTTCTCGTCCGATTAATTTAATTATTAATTTTAAGACATACACATATGTTAGGTTTATACATTAGGTTACAACCGTTTCATTCGTTAACTTCTCACGCTTTTGCAAAAAAAAAAAAACTGGATTTTGCACCTGTTAACGGAGAATTGAACGGTCACTATTTATTTAATTCACAGGTCTTGCGACCTTTTTTGACGAGATTGTCGATAGCGCCTCCAGTGTTAATGCGCTCTCTCTCTCTCTCTCTCTCTCTCTCTCTCTCTCTCTCTCTCTCATTGAATATGTTCGGCGCAATTTAATTTTGTATTGTTGTGATAAAGTATATTCATTTAAAGTATATTAATGTCCTAACAGACAAAAATAGCAGTTTATGTACTAATGTTAAACAGCTATAACATCCCCTCAACTTAACTGAAATGTAAAATGTCCAATGTTGATGCAGCTCTAACAGAGTAGGCTACATATGAGTCCAATAGGGACCACATGTACTCTCTAACAGTTGAGTTAGAACTGAATATTTTACTATGAAAGGGAGCTTAGTTTATGAACAGTTTTAATCATTTTTTCAAAATGAACATGTTATTTGAGCAACTCGTTAGAGTAATATCGTGAGACTATTATTATTATTATTATTATTATTATTATTATTATTTTTTATTATTTTATTATTATTTTATTATTATTATCCGCCATCATCATGTTAGTGTGCACGTAGGCTATACGTGTGTCCGTCTGTCTGTCTGTCTGTCTGTGAGGTTGAGTTCATGTATTGATGGTTATTTGTATGGGTCGCTTAGTCTAGACTAAGTAGACAAGTACATTGTGTAATATAGTATATGTCTGCATTTAAACCAAAGTATTTTATTTGCATTATTTTTCATTTAAGGATAGAACAATTGTATCTGTAGTACTACCTTAAATGTTAATTATTTTTAAACCGACAAAAGCTACATTATACACGTGTTCACAACATTGCAAATAGCCACAAAAAGCGCGGTAATTAATATTTAAAATTCTAAACGATACATCGTTGAGAAATGCGCTCGTTTGCACTGAAATGTGGAGTGGAAATTATATGTAGGCGAAAACCCTGACCATCGTCAGTATTTATCAGTTAAAGCGCCGGAATATTAATATCCATACAGTGGATATGGGCGCATATTCACAACAAAGACCAGAGGAACGAAAAAAAGCAAGGACACGAGCAGCAGGAGATTTTACAGCAGATGAAATATCTTACTGGTGATGTAAGGTGGCCCTTTGCACTTGAATTATGGCACAGAAGATTTAGCTGAGCTGAGGGGCTCTCTCTCTCTCTCCCCTCTCTCTCTCTCTCTCTCTCTCTCTCTACTCTCTCTACTCTCTCTCTCCGTCAGAAGTATTAGCAGCCTTGATATACTACCTGACTCTGTATTACATTGATAAAACATTGGAGCCCATCATCCGCAAAACTCGCTGATAATTCTGTCGAAGGTAGTGGCCAAACATAATCGCCAGATTGCCCTAAACTGTATGAAATCTGTTTGATCCATGAACGTGTTTTGAAGTGTGAATCTTGAATTAATTCGAACGCATTTTTTTTCTTTAAATTTCACCTTTATGTGGCGTAAATGGACCCAAACTGAGACATCTTGAAATTCTGAAGTTGTGTTTTAAAAAAATCGAAAACTTTTTTTTCTTAATCGAAAAAAAAAACTATTATTATTTAAAAATCGAAAACGCAATTTATTTTCCCGTTCCTGTTTACACACTGGAGCAATGGTGTATGGCCAAGCGACTAATTTAGAAGAAAATGACAAGAGCATTAAGCAGTATAATTCAGCAGGACTCCTCCTCCCGGCCATGCCTTCTAATTAATGGGGCTCCTTACTTGCAAAAGCCTGCATTGGACTGCAACATAGCCAAAGAGTGAAAGACGGAGGGCGAAAGTGCCACTGGAGATAATTGATTACCTCCCAATCAACAATAACTTGTTAGTAGTAGTCAATTCCGGCGACTCCTTGGGCTTCGACATTTTCAAGGAAGTACCACTCTCTGTCGGATTGCCACACGTCGTGGAGATTATTTCCAGAGGAACCCGGGACTGGGAAAGTCGAAATGCGGGACTTCATATATATTTATCCATCCCTGCGACAAAACTACGACAAAAATGCTGTTTGATTTAGTATCTGTAATCTAACGGCTTTTCGAGCACCGCCAAGCTATTTTATAAACATATTTTTTTCGTGCTAAATCAAGTAATATTTTTGTTAATATTTCTCAAAGTAAGTCAAACTTAACGGTGGCAAATTATGACATCGAAGGAGGACGCGAAATGCTCTGCCGTGGAAGAGAGAAGGCGAAGTCCCCTGGATCATCTTCCGCCGCCGGCGAATTCCAACAAACCGCTCACGCCGTTCAGCATCGAGGACATTCTCAACAAACCGTCCGTTAAGCGAAGTTACACGATTTGCGGGACAGCGCACCTGATTTCCTCCGCGGAAAAACACCCACCGCCGGGTCTCCCCTTATCCAGTCGGCCTCTTCTCTCTCAGACGTCTCCCCTTTGCGCCCTCGAGGAGCTAGCCAGCAAAACGTTCAAAGGACTAGAAGTGAGTGTTCTTCAGGCGGCTGAAGGTACGTATTCGCAAAATTGTAATTAATAATGAAAAAAGCTAGAATTCCAGTAATTTAATGTAATGAAATATCATACAAGATTATTATCACGATTTCTCTTAAAAAAAACATGGACATGGGAAACGATTTCAATGAACCGTTTAAAAGTTGTGCACAAAGATTTGTCATCGCAGTGCATTAATCTGTCATATGCTTTTATTTCCGAACAAATATTTAATTTTATTTTTGTAAGTTATATTGTGATAAATGCCTAGCGCTGTACATCAAACAATGGATGAGCATTTACATACATCATTCCCATTAAGCATATTGATATTTTCTCTAGGCCGGCATGATCCATTTCTGTAGGCTAATACTTAATAAGAACAACAAATGCTATGATATTTAAAAATAAATAACGCGTTGTTGAAATAGAAAATTGGACTGAAATGTTAGTTCCGGCCTTACAGTCATAAAACAGAAATTCCACTGATGTCAGCATAAAATCTGCGCAGAATAAGAAAACAGACGGGACGTATGTACCTGGGTCTGTTTGCGTGTGAATTATAATTGCAATATTTTAGAGATACTCTATATATTTAACTCCTAAAGCAGTATTTCAAGCTTAGTCGGGGTCTGTTCCTAATGAGTAAAGAAGACTGCATTTATGAGAGCACATTCATGTGGAATTCTGTGACGCTTTGCTTTGTGTAATCACTTGGAGCGTTCTCTTTTATGCTCGTGACAGGCCTGGACTCGAACCATGCAGACCAGGAGTTGTTGGAATATTAATATGCTTCTGTGTGAATATCTTTGAAAATATTAACATAATTAATTTGATGACATGTGCACCTTCACAGGGAGGGACGGAATGACATTGTTTGGGCAACGGAACACCCCCAAAAAACGAAGGAAGTCAAGAACGGCGTTCACTAATCATCAGATCTATGAACTTGAAAAAAGATTTCTATACCAGAAATACTTGTCTCCCGCTGACCGAGATCAGATTGCCCAGCAACTAGGGCTGACGAATGCCCAGGTCATCACATGGTTTCAAAACCGCCGAGCCAAACTGAAGCGTGATCTGGAAGAAATGAAAGCCGACGTGGAATCGGCCAAGGCGCTTGGTACAGTACCGTTGGAGAAAATGGCCAAACTGGCCGACCTCGAGAAATGCGCCAACGGAACATTGGGACATTCGAGGTCCGAGTCCCCGACGTTATCCAGCCACGAGCAGGACATCTCTAACAAACTGCGATTGTCTCCGCTGTCCCCTTATACTGACAACACAACAAGTAAAGAATGTTCGGAGGACGAAGACGAGGACGTGGAAATTGATGTCGACGACTGATTGATTATTGTTTGAATGACTGTTATAAGGACAGCAGCAACAACCATTATTATCATCATTATTGCTGTTGTAACTCTTGCAACGGTAGCTGTTGTTAAGTGATACAAATATATTGAATACGCGGTAACGTATAATAAACAAAAGTATTTAACGGCAAGCATGAACGGTGTAACGGTATGCGACGACAGCTACGTCAATCATGTCATCAGCATTTAACCAAGGACGTGGTTTCCAGTAAAAGCAATAAGAACATTTTACAAAACGCGTGTCTAACAAATGATACTGGACTTCAACTCACATGTGCGTGTTGTAGTCTAAGCTCTCTCTCGCGCTCTCTCTCTCTCTCTCTCTCTCGCTAGCTTACGCACGCACACACACACACACACACGGAGAAGAGAGAGACAAACATACTAGTGAGTACAGACAAGCACACACAAACACGCACGCACGCACACGCAGAAAGATTCATACAAACACACTCATTTGTTAGTAACCTCATTTACTGTAGTATTTTATTACGTTCATTACCCTTCCGCATTTTTCGACTTTTGCATGTTATGAAAATGCATGTTTTGTTTTATTATAGCATTTATTTATTTCAATTTTTAGCTTCAATTTATGTCATATCGGCTATTTACTTTTAATCCACACTTGGTTTTCTCATGCGTGTGTCCGTGTGTGTACATAAGGTGTTTACATATATATACATTTACACACCGTATTCCTTATTTATACAGCATTGCATGAAAGGGAAATAAAATCACAACAAAAGGTTTGCGTTTGATAGACGAATGTATAATAAAATTTCAGACAAAGGCATCGACAAAATAAAATAAAAAAAACGTCAACTGCAGTGATAAAAAACTGTCTATTTACTTTAGGTAGGATTAGATTCATCTGTTTGAATACAATAAAGTAATTTACATTTTAATAGACTTCCTATGTTTTGTATGCCTGTAAGTGCCTTTTGAATACCAGGACACTATTTAAAACCAATGTAATGTGTATGTATATAAAATGAAAATAAACATCGCTTTTCTCAATATTTCTCGCAGTTATTATAGTAGTAGTAGTAGTAGTAGTAGTAGTGGTGGTGGCGGTGGCGGCAGTAGTAGTAGCCTAGTAGTAGCAGTAGCAGTACTGGTGGTGGTGGTACAGAAAAAGAAGAAGGTACGGAAAAGGTGGGCCACATAAACACTACTCTAATGTAAATAATAACACAATAAACATATGGCTATTTTCAACGAAAAATATAAGGAAAAGTATAATAAAATACGGCATTGTATTTAGATTAATATTATCGACTCTTCTGAAACCGAAAGATAAAATAAGGTAGTGTTTCCAGTAAATGTTTTCCAACTGAGGGAATTTTAAAGTGGGGTTTTTTTTAAATCGAAGTTAGCCGAAGCTGAGCGAGTCTTCAAAAAACCTGCTTAAAAACAAGCTACCAACGCGCTTTATTCTATTGTTTCCACTTCAGAAGAAATACAAAACATTTTTTCCCGTCTCAGCATCGTTTATCCTTTCACGTTTTAAAGCGTAGCCTGCCTTCTTGACCCTGCAACGTGTGTTTTCCTATTCTGAATGAAATTTATGTGAGAAACACAAATCTGGTACGGGGAGGAAAAAAAGAGAAGATGCCACAAAAAAAAAAAAAACAACGATTTTGGGCCAGTTTCTCTAGGGCTATATAATCCTTTTTTTTTTTTTTTTTTTTTTTTTTTTTTTTTTGAAAAGGGACGAGGCTATAATTTTTAGCGTAAAGCATGAAGACTGGGGACAAATGAGCAGTCTTCCCTGATGTGACAAGTGACAATGGGGCATGCACAGCCTCCCGCCGCTCTCAATACTGAGACAAGTGTGTCCCACCGCACAAAAAGGACTCGAACGTTTGGAGGCCATATGGTTTTTGAATTTTCTTCACAATTTTCAGTCAGTTTGATGGATTGAGTTAACCCTCCTTTTAAACTGTTTAACTCCGTTTTACAAAAGCCATAATGCACACATAGGCCGTCTCTTCGCGAGGGCATCTGTGCCCATTAATGTCGACTCTTTTCTTCGTCTTTTTAGCACGCCATTTTAAACAAGTCCATGAATTACAATGAAACTCACTCTTTTTATATAAAGCGCTTGTCTTTCTCCCTTTTCTGAGGGCTGAAATAATATGGTTGACTTTTGTCCAGAGATTTTTTTCAAAAAGCGCCAGATCTTGCAGCGAAAGTGTTTTTCATGTTAAGTAGGCGAAGTCATAAAGTGTATAAACAGTGACATTTATGCGAGTGTCTGCAAAGGGGGAGTCTTTTGTTTACTTTCTTTTTCACTCCACCTCTTTCTCCTTTTTATTTCCTTTGTCTTTTGTGAGTTTAATGAAGCCGAAACATGTGTGGAAGAGTAACTGAAAGAAAGGATAAACGACTGCTCTCTCTGATCAACAGAAGGAGTCTCATTTAACTTCCAGCCTCTCGAGGAGGAAAGTCGCGGCACGCGGACTTACACTTGTACCGAAGGCTTGTATGTGAGCTTGTGTGGACACCTTTAACGGATATGTTTGATTACCTTGGTTTCCTTTGTTTTCTGTTTTCTAACTAACAATTCGGCTTACTTGAAGCACATTTGGACACGCACACGCGCTAGCGGCACTGGTCAAAATACATACCAATAACAAATACTCCACATACCCAACTGTATAAACCCAACCATAATGACAAATTACATATACAGCAACCATTAACCATTTATTATGATGGTGATGATGATGATGATGATGACGATGATGATTATACGATAATGATTATTGATTTGTTATTATTAATGATAATAATAGTATTAATAGTATTAATAATAATAGTATATAGTATTAATAGTGGTAATAATAGTAATAATAATAATAATACCATAACATAATTATTATTATAATAATAATAATAATAATAATAATACCATAACATTATTATTATTAATATATTAATATATTATTATAATTATATTATTATATTATATTATAATTAATTATTAATGAACGTATTATAGGCCTAGCAGTAGAAATAGAAGTTAGATTCGTTTTTGTCAATGCAAACTCCAAATGATTTTTTTTGGTCAGCATATATGTATGTTTCAATCCTTTCTATTTTTTAAAATCACATTTGTGGCTGATAGGCTACTCAGCTTTTTTTTTCTTTGTAAGTCTGACAGTGCAGGCGTTTCCCTGGTTCCACTGAGAACGAAAGTCTGACGATATTATTTTAATCTTACCCATTTGTACCACAGAAGTCAAGTAGTGAAAGTAAAAAAGAAAAAGAAAAATAACCAGTTGCACTTTATTAATGCGTATAACATCGAAATTGTTTTTGTTATTATTCTCGCTTACAGAAGAGGCAAAAACATACGCCAGAGTAATTCGTTAAGATGGATCACGTGAATTTTGACCAATAGATAGTAACGTTATTTTATTTGCTAACAGAAAAAAAAGTTGTATAGGCCTACTAGCCTATACTAAGTTGATACGATAAAGAAGATGTTTCTTGTGATGTTATTTTGTCAATTGATTTAGGACTGCCCATAACTTATGCATGGCCATACTAAAGTGAGGTACAGCGAGCATCCAATTTTCACTTTTCAATAGCCTGCACGTGTGTGGGTGCGCGCGCACCCACATATTGCCACCGAAATGGACCTCATTTTTATTTGGGGGGTGGGTGTAATATTTATCCAATACATTGCTTCCTTATATTTTCAATTGTTTTGAAGTTGCTGAACCACCGCGCGCTAAATCACTCCATCCACTGCAAATATGAGACCCGGATGCTCAACAACATTTATTATATCAGTAAAGGTTGGGGCAGGCTGAGATCTTAGATTTCAGTCCCTTATTTTATGGGGTCTTGTCAAACGTGGCAACGATAAGTAATACTACAATCTGAGGGACCAGAACGTGGTAATTAATCCCAAAGTCTTAAGTGTATTTCAGTTCACGAGGAGAAAAAAAAATCACTAATTCAATCGTCCGGAAAATTGAAGTTTGATGCATGAGTCCCTGCTGAAACAATAGGTCGCCCCCTCGTTCTCTTTTCCTCCCTTTCTCTCGCTCTCTCTTTCTCTCGCTCTCCCTTCCTCCTCCCCCCCCCCCCCCCCCCCCCCCCCCCCCCCCCCCCCCCCCCCCCCCCCCCCCCCCCCCCCCCCCCACCTCCCCCCCCCCCCCCCCCACCCCCCCCCCCCCCCCCCCCCCCCCCCCCCCACCCCCCCCCCCCCCCCCCCCCCCCCCCCCCCCCCCCCCCCCCCCCCCCCCCCCCCCCCCCCCCCCCCCACCCCCCCCCCCCCCCCCCCCCCCCCCCCCCCCCCCCCCCCCCCCCTCTCTCTTTCTCTCTGGGCATCTCTTTTGCCATACCTGTTTCTGTATGAACAACTCTCTGGGCATCTCTTTTGCGATACCTGTTTCTGTATGAATAAAACAGCGACGAAACTTAACTGAAATAAGATCCACGATATGTCAATTCCATAACTTCAATCTAACTAATTTTATCTAACGTTTCCTATTATCTATCTGCGTTATCCTTATACACGTTTGGCCTAGTAGACTTTTGCTTTTGAAGCGCTTTACATTTTCATCTCTCTAATCCAGGAGTATATTGAAACGCTTTAGGTCTAGTTCATATTTTACCTACGATGGTTATAATAACACTGATAAGGTATAAATAAGGTCTTGACTTGTAAATATGATTGTAATAGTGTTTGTTTTTGTGAACAAAATTTCTAATTAATGAATGGCTTTCTGGACATTATGGGAAAGATGGCCGAGTTGTTACCGTTAAAAAAACCTATCGACTCCGTGGTAGACGGTATGTCACTAAACTGTATGATTTGAGGTGAAAATGAACTAGATTAACCTAAGGGCGGAGCTTGATTGATCACTAAATAGGATAAATTTGAAAGTTTAAGTCACAACGTTCCTGTAGAGCCTGTTAATTCTTCAAACTTCAATTTTACGGGCGATTGAACTAAGCATGTCCCTGACAAAATTGATATATGTATTAATTTTCTTTAACTGTTGATTAATTACTCTCCACTGAAAGAATTATATTGAACTCTTTGCCTCGAATTTGCATATTAATCAAATTCTAGTTGATAATTCACACGGAGAAGTGGATTTAGGGGGATTGTGAAGCATAACTTGAAAAATATATAGAACCTTAGATTTCCCCCCCTCCCTTGCTGCTGAGCCGCTTGTCTAGTGTATTAAAATCAAAGATGCAGAACGAGTTAGCCTGGCTATTTGGTGAAAACAGAAATTGCCTGTCCAGTTTTATGATGTGCCCGTGCTGAGCAGGCAGATCTTAATGTGTCCTGTCAAAATGTCAAAGATTTAACGCGGATAGAGGCTTACTCAACGCGCAGCTTATTTATGTGTGTGTGTGTGTGTGTGTGTGCGTGCGCGCGCGTGCGTGTATGCGGGTGGCTGGGTGGGTGTGTGTGCGCCTGTGCTGCGGAGCGCATGCGCGCGCGCGTTATGATTATTGTTACCGTGCGTTGGTACAGGCTTCAGTGTTCTAATAGCCTCGGGATATGCTTGCCAGAAAGCCAATTTAAAGCCTATCACAACAATTTTATTAGTATTAGACGTCTGCGAAGACCGAAAACAAAATAAAGAAACGCAAGAAAATATGAACGCCTGTTCCGGCTGTTTGCATTTGTCCCCCTATTCGTTACAGCAAAAACACATCGCCTTATTATATTGGAATGAAATTCCAAACCAAGCCCTCTATTATTTCCCCTCATTTCACGTTTTGGAAGTTTTTATTATTTATGATATATACAAAATATGAACTAGTCTATCTGACATTTTTCGGAAAACGCGTGGAATGTAATTAAATTCCTTATTTGTGTAAAATATTTGTACGAATGACACATCTGAAGTAGTCGCCACCAAAATTATAATTTCGGTTTTAAATAACAAGTAAATGTGAATGTGAACAAAAAGGGGGGCGGGTGTGTTAACCTGCCATGTGATCACAGAAAATATGATCACGTTCAATTAAAATGTGATTTCATTTTGGATTAATCTTGTGAATTTACACCCATGGATTAAGAAAACGAAACAGTGGGGGCGAAGGAAGTGTCCCTTTAGTCATTACACATTTTGCAACGTCTTAACCGATACGCACATTTTACAGGTCGAAGTTAGAGAAGAGGTCAACGGTCGCAAAGATTTAAGTTGTTTCGTTTTTTGTGTTGACGTTTTGGGAACACTGGCCGCTTAACACCGGGGCCTTTTCCCACGACAGTAAACTGTGCGGTATACTGAAGGTGGCAGCAACCATGAGAGATGGAGAACTTACTGCACTGCCTTCTTTTTATTATGTTGTGACCCTGCTTTTTGATTATTTGTGGTTGTGCCATGTCATCTTTCTAGACATTTCGCATAGTCCACGAGCCATTTCGGACATGTCGGTTAAGGTTATTTGAAATTCAGTTGAAATTCAGAGCAAGAAAAATGTGTTAACTTAAATTATTGGATGTGATGAGGAATGCAGTGCCATAGTACTGCAGTACTCCATACAAAAACAATAGAATTATCTTTTGCGGATCAGTGTTTCTCGGTGTGTTTCTTGTTGTTGTTATTGTTATTGTTTCCATTACAAATGCAACTGCTACTACTACTACTACTACTACTACTACTATTAATAATAATAATAATAATAATAATAATAATAATAATAATAATAATAATAATAATAATATATCAGAAGTAGGTTCTGGACCATTATGAATTTAAAAGGTACTTTTTTTATTAATACATAATGTCATTGAGTTCTTCCCAGTGTCTGTAGTCTGCCATCTGGTGGAAGATGGACGAACTAACATGAACACCCCGACGTAGTGAAGTTCATAAACTCGATTCAATTCCGTGTGGTCTGGATCTCTAGTAAATTAAAGACGCTTTTTGACGTGGTACACAAATCAGGAGGGTTTAGGAAAAACCTCGACAGGTGTATGTGGCACATTACAGGGGTTCACGTGTATTTTTAGAAACCGGACCCAGAAGGGTTAGGCCTAACGAAAAAAAAAACATTATTATAGGCCTACTGCGATTGTGCGTTTTTTAAATGAGTAAATAGTTAATATATCAATCAAGTGCTGAATTAGGAACCCAGATCTAAAGCAGGTTGAAATAGGCGATGAGGTGGGTTTGGGGCGGCAAGGACAATGGGAACTTGGGGCACCTTCATGAATTTGGAAATTTTAAACTTCTGCTTGTTTCTAAACGCGAAAATTCCTCGCGGGACCATGTTTTCCCGTGATAAAAATATTAAATAAGACCGTTCAATCATGGCTTCTCCACTTCTCCAGGACCGTCTGAAACATCCATCATGTATCCTTTTCTACAAATTGCGACGACTCACAGTTTAAATGTGCAACCCAACCCTCTCTGGTGTTTTGAATAAAATGTGCCCCCATTAAGATAAGAGGAGTGACCTTCACTTCCAGCTCGCCCTGATACAATGCCCAATTGCGTTCATTAAAATCAGCAGGCCGAAAAATTGAACGCAGATGGAGATAGACTGACCTTCACATACGTCACCTATACAAACGGCGTCTTTGAGGCCACGGCTGTGCACTGTGGATTGACCCAGGTTTTACTTTTTATGCCTGGGAACTCAGTGACGAGGGGACATATCCCAAGCTTATGCAATACTGCACCTGGGTTTGTCTTGCCGTATATTTGCACGTGCAGTCACGGGACGACTGTGGCCCCGCGAGTCACAATGACCGTGTATACTGGTTAGAAAACCAGATCTATAGCTCGTTAGTTGTTCGTTCAATTCCCAAGTGACGCGTTGTTGTCGTACCCTTGAACGAGGTACTTAACCTGGATTGTTTCATTAACGTGTCTAGTCGTGATGGCCGAGTTGCAATATTTGGCTCTACAGAACTCACGGATCCGCCATAGTTTATGGATCTAGTCAGGTGAATTATGTGTGAAGGATTGACATAATTATCCCGACCTTAAGGAGCTTTGAAAGAAAAACAAACTTGGCTGCTTTTTTTTTTTTTTTTAATTTTTACCAGGGGCATATAAATAAGCTAAATATGTATATATTCTCCCCAAATATTATTTTTTTTGCTCTTGGCAATTGTACTGTTGTGTTAGTGTAAAATAATGTAATTTTCCCATTTTGGGCATACAATATAGCTTACAGTATTGCCTAGTATTGTTTATTTCATATTGCTTTCTTTGTTATTTTAAGGGTGTGAAAACACACACAGATCATTTGTTGCGTGTTATGTAATCTAAGATATGATATGATATAATATAATATATTATTTGATTATATCTTAGATTATATCACATTGCTTATAACAATTGAGATATTGTGACTATGTTGAACCAGTTGTTTCATTTTTTGTCCCATTTCAGACAATAACGCTATTAATCTGATTAAACAAAACTTAAGTGAAAAAGACCTAATCAACTGAAAGAAAAACGTACAGATATAGGAATGTGCACGTGAGAAAATAGACGTTCTTTCAAAGGGAAATAAGCGTGTGTGCTGCGTCAAATCGTAGGATAGATTATGCTTATTTATGTACTGCGGGATATTCACTTGGATATCCATTCGTGTGTTTGGTGCAGCTGTCGTCGCGGCAAACGTCTATAATGAGTTACCACGCGCCACACTAAGCTCTTCGTGATTTTCATATTTGCAATCCTTCCCTTCGCCCTCGTGGAAGAGTCGTTTAACAAAATCTCGCGCAACAATTGCCATGTTTTGGTTTTAAGGTGCAATGCCCTCCTTACGCACTTAGGGGTGAAAACTCACATTTTAATGTCATCCGATGAATGTGGTGCAACTGCCACCGCGTGGCAAAATAGTGAATTGACACCTCCTCAATTAATTAAAGCCCAGCCGTTTTTTTTTCTTCCATGGGATCCATGTGTTAATATTGAAGATAAAACATGCAGTATTGTATGTTTTATTAATACAGAAATAACCGTGTCTAAATAGAAATCTGGTTAACTTTTTATTACACTAGTAGGGGAAAAAAATATGAAGATATGATTGCACTCACGTATCCAGAATCAAATCAGCCTCCATTACCAGTGAATGCATTCAACTGGAATGTGTCCAGTATCTCGTAATAGCTTTCCCTTTCACTCAGTATCTTGCTGTATCAGAACTGTACTGTATTTTATTCTTATATATTTTTTAAAGGAACAACAAGTCACTGAGTGCACCCAGCTATCTTGTCTTTATTCAGTTCTTCTGCTTGACAGGTCATATGAGTAAAGTATGTCTTGTGTGAACTTACTGAATCAACAAGCTGCGAGGTAGTCAGACTGCAATCAGAGCACGCCATGCACTCTGGCTCCATCTAGTGACAAGTTCTATATCGCAACTGCATAAACTATAATAAAAGCAGTCGGTCGTCTTTGTAATTGCATTGTTTACAATGTCATTTAGAAAGCTACTTACTTTTTATCTCGTGATGCAAGAGTGACGCTTCCTGTTTCCTAAAATTAGGGGGGTGTTGGCATCGTGTTTAATTAGTGACTCCTTGATTTCAACCAATAAAACTGCATTGCTATGGAAAGCAAGGTTATTTTATTAGTTTATACAAATAAATGATTGACAGAATCTATTAACTTCAGCCATTCCATACTTTTAATTTTAATTGCAAAGTAAAAAAAATGTGACTCAATGTTCTAAGGTTGCACAACTTATGCTGAACACACTATTGAGTCTTTAATAACCTGCCGTTCATATAGTTTGGGACAAAGGCATATTTTCCCCACCATTTCAGGGCACTACAATGTTTAAGACAAATGGCTTCACGGTCAGATTACTTAGGTGTGTTCAATTTCTTCCTTAGTGCAGGTATAAGAGAGTTTTCAGTATCTAGGTTTGATTCTAGGCTTTGGATTTCCTTTGGAGTATTTGTGTCTGTCAACATGAGGACCAGAGTTGTGCGAATGAAAGTCACGGAAGCTACTAAAAGGCTGAGAAATAAGGGGGGAAAAAGCAGTCAGAGGCACAGGCCAAACCTTAGGCTTACCAAAATCAACTGTTTTGGGACACCACTAAGAAGAAAGAGAGCATTGGTGAGCTCAGTAATCACACAGGGCCTGGTAGGCTAAAGAAGATGTCTATTGCTCGTGACCAAAGAATTCTCACCATAATGAACAAAAAAACCCCAATCAGCTGTGCAACAGATCAGAAACTCTCTTCAGGAGGCAGGCATGGATGTGTCAATAATTACTATCTGCATTAGACTTCATGAACTATTGAGGCTACACTGCTAGATGCAAACCACTAGTGAGCTGCAAAAACAGGATGTCCAGGTTTCAATTTGCTAAGAAGTACCTAAAAGAGCCAGCAGAGTTCTGGAATAAGGTCTTGTGGACAGATGAGAACAAGATTCACTTGTGAATCGGTGTGATGGTAAGAGCAAAGTATGGAGGTCAAAAGGAACTGCCGGCAAGATCACAAAGCATGGTGGTGTGGGTGTTATGGTTTGGCCATGTATGCCTGCCACAGGTACCGGCTCACTTGTCTTCACTGATGGTGTAACTGACAGAACAATGAGTTATGAAGGCTGGGGAAAGTCAATGTTTTGTTGCTTTTTTTTACGTGCAGAGCACAGTCAGTAGAATCCAGTGACCCAAGTATTGCCAAGCCTTAGTTCAGTAAGCTTGACTCAGAGGCTGGGAGAGGTTAATAATGCCCAAAGCATTCGAGAGGTAATGTGATTAAAATGGGTCATTTAGGAGTCTTTTCAATGTCAAAATGGGTAACGTAGGAGTCTTTTTAATGTTAGCTGTAATTGCACTTGCGCTTATAGCATCTTTTTATAACACATTCCGAATGACAAGAAAAATATTTAGTTATTCTCTCCCCTTCTGCTTGGCAGGACCGTGCATACCTGTGATTACAACCCTATTCTCATTCCATACCGTTCGTGCCTGCCACCGTAATCTTCGCCGCGGGAATTTGCGCGAACTCTACGATAGCTGCGTTTTTAGCTCGTGTAGCGCTTGTCTCCATTCTGGTCCGCGATAGTGTTCCGGCCCTGGCACGAGAGAGCGGGCGGTTGGGCGGTTGGGAGCGCGCGCGCACTGCGCGCGCAACACAGCCGTCTGCTCTTTATCTTAATCTGTCTCCGCCCCCACAACCCCACCGACAGGCAGATCCACTTCCAAGTGGGCAGGAGGAAGGCAGACAGTGATTAAAGCTCTCGGTGGACTGCCTCTAATGCGCCAGCCTCTCAGCCATCAGACTCTGGCACTTTTATTGTCATCACAGAGATGCAATATCCTGTCTGAGCAGCTGGCCAATAGCCTTGAAGCAGTGTCTGAAATTTGGGGGAGAACCTGTCACAGGCAATAGGCGCCACCACTGGAGCCCTTTGCAGGTTACCTATCTAGGTCTTACTTCCAGTTTATTGCATTTGCACTGACATTTGTTTTCAGTGGTCCCACTAATTTAGATAGGAGCAGGCCACAGCATTGACACTGGCAGTCTGTTTCACTGAGAGACATGCATTGCTCTCTCTCAGTTTATAACATATACGTTCAGGATGCTGTGTGGACATATGCATGTATGCATCCTTATGGGAAATTTGACTAGAGACGCTGAAGCAAAGCTCAATAAATTCCCTACTTTGAATGTGGTTCTGGAGGGAAAAATGTGTCATGTATGCTTCTTCAGATTTCCTTTAAACTGGGACACAAGGAATTTGCTGATCAACTACGAGAGCAGTGGTTTCCATTTGGAGGCCATCTATAGTAGAATATCTCCTTCAAGGACAAAACTATGGTTGATGACAAGACAAGGTCTTTCACTATAGCTGTGGGTTTCATTTCAACGGTAGTGGAGACACGGTCGCTCTGTTGGGCCAATTAGTTTCGCTTAGTCAAACGTCAAGCCTCACAATAATGCTAGCTAGTCTAGCAATTAGTTCATATGAAAATATGTTTGGGTGGGAATGGTGGGGGGGGGGGGGGTGACATCCCAGCATGCACTGGGCAAGCGGCAGGCACCTTCAGGCCGTTTCCGGCCATAGAAATCAAGACAAATGTATGTCAGTAGGCTACTGCAAAAAAGTTTTAGTCTTGTAATGAGACCTAAAATCTTATGTTTTTCTTCCTCAAGTAGAAAATATTAACTTGCTGGAAGTTACTTTTTGCTTGTCAAGTGAAATTGTCTTACCCCATTGGTAAATTTTGAAATAAGTCAAACTGTCTCACCTCATTGGCAATCATTTTGTCTTATTTAGCAATAAGTAAATTAATAAATAAATAACAAGAATAAATAAGATGTGAAGTCTAAATATAAGACAAAAAATACTTGTTAAGATTTGCTTGTTTTTTGGTTTTTGCAGTGAGAAAAAAAATACTCCAACACAACTGAACCACCTTCAGCTTTGGTTGTATTTTCGTTTACCAATCAACACCAGGAAGGAAGAAAATAATTTGGATTTTTTGTACTCCAGTATAATCCTGCTGCCTCTGTTCCGAACTCAGTTCTACACGCTATAGGCTTGTGTTAAGGTCTGCTATACCGTTATTTTGAGAATAGCCTACTGGTAACATCACGCGGAATACAAAGGAGACGGCCCTCCTTTGAAATTGTATTTGTACGTTTCTGAATTAATGTATCGCTAAGGCGAGCTATCTTTCTACACACGCTCTCCTACACTGCAAAATGATTGCTTTTACATTATTTATGGGGCTGTGTTGTGTGTAGCAATGCTTTCGAGCAGTTAAAGACGTGTATTGGAGGAGAGCACTTATCGGTTTTCTCGTCCTCGTTCCAAAATAAACGGTGGCGTAACTGTCAACTCCCCTAAATCTAATCTGCAGGTACTTTACTTTGTTGATCCAATTTATTTGGCCAATTCCTTCCTCTTTTATCAAGCAGGGTTAAGGCCTCCTAATGAAGTCGACCAGCTCCAACTGCCAGACCCCACGCTGCCTCTTGTTGGGTGAGCGAGAGAGGGGACCAGCTTGGAGAGGGTAATCTATCTCCATCACTTGAATGATTATCCCCATTAATCTGCCATAAACTAATAACATAAGCAACATTCCCCCCACCTTCATGTTTGCCTGAACTTCATTAAGTCTTTAGTACATTAATGTGTCTTACTTATCGACCTTTTGCCATTGGCTGCTGCAAAGTCAGCTGACAGGCTCTCCCTGAGGAATTAGTCGGAGGATCGAGACAGTTTTTCTTTTTTTTTTTTTTTTTTCGCAATACTTTCTGAGCAGAGTTTATTTATTTATTTATTTTTTGGTTCTTTGGACGTGAACAAAGAAGCAATTGGGCGATAAGAGGAAGAGAGGAAGATATGGAGAACGAGTGTTTAAATTGAATTTAGCGAGTCAGACCTTGGACGGGTCCCTGGCAGTCAAGGGTTTAATTTAGCTGATCAAGTTATAAACGCAACAAGGGCCAGGTAATCAATCTTCAACCTGTCAGCCAGACAGGCAGTCCTCCTAAGCAATAGAGACTGCCCATAGCGAGGCTATCTCAATTCCCTCCCAAATTGACTGCTTCCGTGTTTCACTGATGTCTTACAAACGTACTGTTCAATTAAGCCCAATGAAACGCGCCCTCCCACTGGGAGGCCCGCAGGCATTATGGCGTCGGTGGGTATCATCAATGTACATCACACCCGCGAACACATTTTCCCCGAGTGGGGCGGGCTCACGTAGCGCTCACTCAGATTTGGCGGTTCCCATTGTGATGGGGGGGGGGGGGGGGGGGGTTCCAGTGTGAGGAGTTCTGCTTGTGACTGAAATAATTGCCAGTTCTTCCACAGGCAGAGTGTGACTTTTCTTTGCGCAGAGAGGGGCTTGGAACCGTCGCAATTTTTCTGGGTCTCGACGAATTGACTGATTGACAAGTGTGATCATCTGAAATAAGTGTGGGAGTAAATTGTTTGTTTTATGGGGTCCCCCCCCCCCATCCCTTCCACTGTCCCTGGTGTGCATGTGTGTGTTCATATGTGTGTGTGCTGTATGTGAGGGCATGTATGTGTGTGTATTATTACAATAATATGTAGGTCAGTTTTCAAATTAAGTCTTCCTTGAAACATTTCAATACATCAGAAAGGTTTTGATATTTATCACCCATCTGTATGTGAAAAATAGCAAATTGTTAGTTTACTAAAAAAGTTACGTTTATTCTAAATAATTTTATATTGAAGATCGTTAGAGTATTGAATTTCTTCCCCTCAATATTCAGATTTATGGTGGAGAGCACTGTTTGTGGAAAGAAAAGAAACAATTGGGACACAATATCCTAATGTCCATTTGGGAATTAAAGCACCAGATCTCAGAATAGCTGCTTTCCACCCCCCAATAGAAGGTTTCTGTGAGTTAGAAATGGAACTATTGGCTCATGGGTGAATACGGCATTGGGGCTTCTATATCACAGTCTCTCATTCAGCATGCCCATGCTATACAGTCTTAAAATGTTTTAATCTCCTTGTGTTAGGAGATGTCCTTGCTGATGGATGTTGGCTTGGCCCTTGGTCCTACAGCGGGTCTGGGCATTTTAATTTAAGTATTTATCTATTACTTATGTATTGAAATACTATCTTGCTTATGTTTGATATAATTTATAGCAATTTCCTGTTGAAAGTTTTTTAATTATTTTAAATTATTATTTTTTCCAGCAGAATTTCTCTATAGATTAATTAAGATGGTAGTAATATTTCTAATGCTATTATTATGAATCATATTTACACAGCTGTGTAATATGCTATAATTGCATAATAAAATAGGTTAGCTACACCTTATGCATTAGTTAAATGTGTTGTTTTAGTGTTTTCCCTCAGTAAGGAGCCAATTAATAAAATTACCCATCATGCCCATAAAATTATGCATCATGTTTGCATCTGTAGATAAATTAATTAGTACCATTAACCAGAAACAGAAAAACAAAACATAAAATACCACTTACAAATTTTGGTGATTGTGTGTTTTGAAATTTTGACAGCAAGTTTCAAATCAAGATTCAGAATGTACTTGCACTGAAGCAAAGGCAAAAGTTCTATTAATTAGTTATATACTCACCATCGCGCTGAGTCCGTTAGTGGAGACATATGACTCAAACCCACAGCTTTCGTCCATCACATGAGTTCCATTAAAGTCAAGTGTGGGGCCCCTGGGACTAGGGACTAGCTTTGGCACCAGGCAGGCTGAGTCTGTGTTGTACGTTTGGGCTTGGGTACGTGTTTGTTTTTGGTATGGGGTTCAGCTTAAATGAGCGTAGTCGGGGGTGAGGGATAACCAGGGAAACCCTACCTTTTGAAAGTCTCCTTGACAACAGAGGTATTAGTTATTGGGGTGCTGTTTTGGGGAGACAAGGGGGTTGAAATAGAAGCCAATTACCCTGGCTCTCCATTTTTTCATTCTCCACTGGAGCTTGTTGTTGCAAATGTATAATGGCGCGGTGTTGCCTCGATATATATTACAGTGCGATGATCATGAATTATTTATGAAAAACAAGTTTTGCATCATGAATAAAATCAGCGCTGCAAAAAGGAAAGGTGTAACAAATAATTAAAAAAGACAAATTAGACCCCTGCGCACGGGGACTGTTTGATTAATGTGACCACACATCCTGGAATGCATGGAGCCGTTTATTCAGACGTACGGAGAACTTTACGACCTGCACAGGCATTATCATATTGCTTCGTTAATTTGCGTTATTATTCATTCGCCAAGATAATGCCCTTTACCCACCGTGACTCGATTTCACTACGTAATATCGGCCCGCTATGTTTTTAATATGCAGGAATGTTTCGTTAAAGTTTGAAGCGAGAAGCGCACAGTTCTCAGGAAATTATTGTGCCTCTTTTGATCTGTCAACAATGATGTGTGGAAAATGGCTGAAAGGCTTACAGGAGAAGGGTGTGTGTGTGTGTGTGTATGTGTGAATGTGTGTGTATGAGGGTGTGTGTGTTTGTGTGTGTGTGCATGCATGTGTTTGCGTGTGTGTAGAAAAGAGGTGGTTTAGAGCTGAGCCAGAGTTCCATCCGCCCAAAATTAGTGAAATAACATGAGCATGCTCTTTGTAGTGTCTTTTAATTATTTTGATACACACTGAAACTAGCATAGGTGCAACAATGCTACAAGTCTTCAAAATGCTAACGCTTGGTCTCTCAAAATCAGAGATGACGCCCTGAATGGTAAGCTCTAATATTGGAATGCAAAGCCAATTAGCCCCATCCAAAACCATGTTCCCTGTCAACAACTGAAGAAGGGCTTCTGTCTGTTTTGCCTCTGAAGGGGGGGGGGGGGGGGGGGGGGGGAGCAGCACAGAAGAGGAGGCCAGGATGTTAAAAAAGCAGAGCCCTCTGTTTGGTAATGAGAGAGTCCATAAGCCGGTGGGCACTGCCCAGTGGTACACTGTCCTGGGTGTCCTTGGCACACCCAGTTTTTGACTGGCGCACCCAAAAAAAATCTAAGGTTCCACCCCCTCGGTCCACAATCACAGTCTTACTGTCAGTCCAGATTGAGCTCGAGTAATTTCATCTGCAATTTAATGTAGAAAAGTTTGGTCAAGGGTGAATTTGGGTGCTCTCTCGATAGTCGAAAAAACAGAGCATATTACCTTGAGTAATTGCTTTGGCATTGTGAACAATGCAGCATCAATTTCACTCAGGTACGGTGTTACCCAGAAAGTTAAATGGTTGCAATGGTTACACCCCACACTGCTATAAGCATTAATATTGAATCACAAAGGAATCACATAAATTATGTGCCAATTACTATATATTATAAGATTTAATTTTATTATTGCTGTGCCCTGAATGTAGACTGTCATATTAGGGAGCAGAGTCCAAAAGAACAATAAAAAATCTAACTGAAAGTTATTGAAATGATGTTCATACCATAATGGATATCGGTTTTCAGAGGAGTTCACAGTGGATGTTTTTGGGGAAGCCATTTTGAAGCAATCCAGAAACAAGTGCAAAATTTACTGAGCCACTAAAATGAGTCGCCTATAAAATGAATTCATGGTTAAGCTTTTTGTGTCACCTATTTCTACTCTTTCTCTCCTGGTTTTATTCCTGATTTCTGCTACAAAAGTAAAATGCCCAGTGTTAATTGAACTCTAACAGAGTACAAGAGTCCAATATGGACCATATGTGCTCTGTAAGAGCTGATTTAACACTGGACATTTTACTGTGTACTATAAAGATATCAATGTGGAGGTCAACTACAGTCTGGATTACCAGAAGTTGTCTTTCCATCATAATCTACATCAGCTGTGTTATGCAGTTTTAATTGATATTATTGGCACATTCTTAGATAGGAATTTATATATTGTCATGACAGAATACCAAGCATCACAGGTATGTTCAATGAGTTCAAACACAGTTCAGTGGAATGTATATGGTTTCGTTGTTAATTAAAATCCAAAGTTACAAATGAATCACACAAAATAAATACTAATATTACCATATCAATAATGTGCAATAGTGTGTCAATTAATTAATAGCTGCCAATTTTTGCAGTACTTATTTAGTTACCACAAGTGTACTTGCATAAGTAGTATATATGCATGCCTGTTTATTGTGAAGTGTGACTGTGTTCACCACTTTGTAAAGTAGTTTTAACATACTTTTGTTTCCACATGAACTAAATGTCCTAGGGGAAGGCACAAAAGAAACGGGATTATTTTTCTATGTTCAGTGTAGTTTCTTTTGGCCTTTGCTGACAGTACTTACCAATGTTACCCCACATTAGTATTGCAAAGAGCATTTGCATTCAGTATCATTTTTAAATGTAATAATCAGAGAAAATCTGAAACGTGACGAGATTTAACATTTGACTCCACTCACGAAACGCAGATTGCTATGTTTACCGCTGTTGCATGTAGATTATGCCCGCTGTATGTGCAGCTTCGTTCATTGTGGTGAAACGCGGGTCATTATCAAGCATTATTGCCTTGAACCGATGGACGTGGTGGAGGGTCAGTTGGGGCGGGGGCAAACACAAAGCCGGTGTCGGACTGACTGAGCAGCTGAGGGAACTCGTCTCTTTGCCCGGCCCTTCCTCTTCACTTGCGTCGGCACCAACATTAATCATTGTGTCACAGCTGTTTTGTATTTGCTGGTAGTCTGTCCTCTTTAAAATGATCCGGACAAATTAATTTGTTGCCGTACAAGACAAGAAGCCGGCAGCGTGGCAAGGCTGAGGCCAGTGGAAAGCAACTTAATGCAGCTGCAGGTGTACGAGATGCAAAAAAAAAAAAAAAAAAAAAAAAAAAATTATATTTAGATAAATAATTCAAGCGCATAAGAAATTAAAATGCTCTGTTTAATTATTGAAGACACATTCGAATGTAAAGATCAATATTATTAACAGGAACTCAAAGTTTACGTCATCGATCGGGTGTTTGTTCGCTCGTTTGTTCATTAGTTCTTTCGTCTGGTTCGTTGATTTATTTCTTCACTGTTTCGCCATGTTTAGTTGTTCAGTCATTCATTCAGTCAGACAGTTACCATTGAGGGAAACTGACAAATAACAGGTAGCTACAACCAGATAGACTTGTCAGGTAGGTAATATTATGATAAAGAGGGTGATATAAAGTCCAATTTAAAGACTCAATTTAGAGTGAGGCCGACCGTGACATTATTATTATTATTATTATTATTATTATTATTATTATCATTATTATCATTATTATTTTGGATTTGTGTGAATTTAGGTAAAATAGATTACGAGGTTGAGCAAATAAACACATCATTAAGGACAAGTAATGCTTTTGAAGATATTTACAACAGCCAGAATTAGGCTGTGAATAGAACCATAATTAGTTGTTCAATTTAAGATTTTCATGTAATTATAACATTTTATATATTTTGTTTTTACATTTAATGTCACGTAAAAGGTTTCCGTCTCTGCTTGTGAGGAGGGCGCGAAAAGCCCAAATATAAAGTATTTTTAATTGCATAAACTACAAAAAAATATATTGTTGGTCTTTTAGTTAGTTTCTCTAAAGATGCATTGGTTTATAATTTAAATGTAGGCCCTATGAACCTCCATTGCGTATCTACCAATTTTAGACGTTTTTGCTAAAACGTCTTTCAGTCGTTTAACAACCAGTTATCTGTGCAATGACTAAAAGTAAACGATGTAACCAAACACACCAGAGCCGACTTTAAAATAGGCTCAAATGTTCTCGAAGCTCACTTTCATAGTGATCTCTGTCATATTAAAGATAAGATAAGATTGGATATTCGCTGTTCTTGGTTGTTTTTAATAACTGTTTTTGCTTGCTTGTTTGTTTGTTTGTTTGTTTAAAATAGAAGGTTATTTCACACAATCACATTCTTCACCTTCACTCTCATAAATTTCACAGTTTCAACAGTTATTGATACAATTACCAATTATTAATTTATTGTTAGCAATCTACGATCAACGTGACTTACGACTTGAACCTCAGTTGAAAAAAAAACCAATACCACACGTAAGATATTCGTTGCTGCGTTAGATTCGTGAATTACACCTGGTTTGAAGTTTCATCTGAGTTGTCAGATTTGGTTTAACTGCTTTCAGATTTGTCAGCCTTAAGTGAAAAAGTATCGAACTCGTATAATTTCGTGTTGCTTTTCGCGTAAAAACGCAAGTGTCCGTGTGGACAGGTTTTATATAGCCTGTCTACTTGTATCTCGTGTCGAACACGTTGTGAGCGACCTTTTTATTGATTTATTTTATATGTCCATTCGTTGCCATTTCACGGGTTGTTTTTATCAGATGTGAATGATAAAGGAAATGAGAATTACTGATAGCAGAAATTCGAATGAACGAATGAAAAGACGAACGAAAGCTGAAACGTTTTGGTTACGCCATTTCAGCGGTTTGTATTTTAAGGTATTTTATGAGCCAATTTTCATTAACGGTGTTTGGAGCTCGGAGATTAAAGCCAATTAGGTCCCGAAGTTAAATAACGCAGCCTGGTATCGGCCTGTCTGCTTAGCGCTTTGATTGATGTTCTCTGGGCTCCAGCGGGCAAAAAGTGAAGAAGAAAATAAATACATGGAGTTCATTTGAGCCCTCGCGCGCACACGTGCGACACTCCAGACGCACTGAGATCGACTGCAGCTGGACCAACTCGACGTGTTTTAGGCTACTTCTTTTAAAGGCGAACGGCGCGAAGACCCATTTGTATTCGGGGATTCGAGGGACCATGGATCAAGCTGGAGCTCATCTCCACCAGACTCAAGCGGAGCCTATAAATTTCGGGATCGATCAGATCTTGAACAGTGCGGATCAGGGGACCTGCATGATCCCCAACGGCAGGCACCCAGAGTCGGATTGGGGTTTAGGATGTATCGTCGGCAGTGCTTACCAAACGATGGCCGGCAACTATAACATCAGCAATGCTGGGGGATACAATAGCAACTCATGCAGTGGCGTGTCTTTTAACGGTTCCTACAATGTGAATATGGGTATGAACGTGAACGGTAGTAATCCGGCCGGAGTGATTCGCGTGCCAGCTCACCGTCCACTAACTAATGCTCATTCATCTATACCCACGAGCATGAGTACAGGGCCAAGTATTGGAACCGTGAACACCATCAATAATCTCACGGGATTAACATTTCCTTGGATGGAGAGTAACAGAAGGTTTACGAAAGATAGATTTACAGGTAACAGTGACTATATGAGTAGTTGCAGAAATTTGTTTGCCACGGTCCGTTTTTTATTTTTATTTATTTATTTTTAAAATGGGAGGTTTAAATGACAAGTGTGTGTTTCAGGCAGAATTTTGACTTCGAGCGAAATGCTTAGCCTATGTTTTTTGCTACGGCAGTTAGAGTTAAGATTGCGCTTGCTTAAAATAGATTGGGAAGACATACAGTACACGGAGTTCATATATAGGCAACGCATTAAGAAGTGTTTTGATTAGGTTAGTCAAATGTCACCCCTAGGATACCGCCTCTGGACAACAGGCTACGTTTTAGAATGCATAAAAATGCAGTAATGCGCGACAGAATGCCACGTGCGCAATATGGAAGTTGCTAAATGTCTTCAAACCTCACGAAGTAGTGATTTGGCGCCTGAAGTCCACGTACTAAATTATTACAAATCGCTGAAACTTGATAAAAAAAATTACTCTGTCCTCATCTCTATTCTGCGCAGAATATATATATTCTTCTGTTCGTAATACATCTGTAACGTGGATTTGAAAGGGCGTGAGCGAGGTAATTTAATTGATCTCTACACTGCCGCGTGTTTACAGCCTAATAACTAAATCGGGTAATCAGGATATGCTGTTCCAAACTTTTCTTACTATGCATTTAAAACAATTGGAACATTGCAGTGAAACTATTTTATCAACACACTTTAGCTGTTTAGCGTTGTTTAACAATCTCTAACTTCAGTGATATTTGTTGTGTCCTAATGTACAGGCCTAGTTATTGCTTAAAATATGTTTTCCCGTTACATATGCTCACATATGCGTAGAGGGAAAAAATGAATTACCTTTACGTTTAGCTAAATTATTGCCCAGACGTTCAATTTCTAGTGTGAGCGCAATTGTACTAAAGGTATGCGACACATATATTAAAATGGTATAATAAAATGTTATATAGCGGAGCATACGCTTCAATTATGTATTATGTATTCGTTATTTCAATCGGTGTTCGGTGTTTCAAGATATATTATTTATGTCTTTTGGGACGTGAATTCCTTCGTGCATTATATTACACGAGAA
The DNA here is from genome assembly GCA_025169545.1 of Anguilla japonica. Lineage (NCBI taxonomy): Eukaryota > Metazoa > Chordata > Actinopteri > Anguilliformes > Anguillidae > Anguilla > Anguilla japonica. The sequence continues at coordinate 3,215,277 of CM045884.1, forward strand.
AACGAACGGGGAAAGGAAGGCAATATGATAGGATATTCAATATAGGCTACTGTCTATATTGTCTACATTAGCTGTTTGAATAGTCTACAGCCCTACACTAAAGTTTCTTTAGGAGGAGAATTAATTTATATAGCTTCCGTCTTATTATTACAAGTGCTAAGTAATGGTAATTATTATTATGCCAATAATGATGACGAAGACGATTTTATTGGTCGTGGCATTAGTAATGATGCTACTGCTGCTACTGCTACTACTTATACTATAACTACTACTACTACTGCTACTTATTTTATTATTATTATTATTATTATTATATTATTATTATTATTATTATATTATTATTATATATATAGCCAAATGCTGTACTTTGCAAATCCCTCTGCTTCCGATGTACTATAATGTTGCCGTGCTGATTTTTGGCGTTTGCCTGGGCTTTTTTAAATGTTTTTTTTTTTTTTTTTTTGTCTCCCAATCCAGCGGCCCTCTCACCATTCACTGTAACCCGCCGAATAGGTCACCCGTACCAGAACCGGACACCGCCCAAGAAGAAAAAGCCGAGAACGTCGTTCACGAGACTCCAGATTTGTGAGCTGGAAAAGAGATTCCACAGACAGAAGTACCTGGCGTCCACAGAGAGGGCGAGCCTGGCGAAATCGCTGAAAATGACCGACGCGCAAGTCAAAACATGGTTCCAAAACAGGAGAACTAAATGGAGGTAAAGTCTTGAGGAAGTTAATGGAGAAAAAAAACTAAATAAAAAATGTAGATTAAAATACAGAAACTGAAAGGGGGTAGAGTACAGATTGGATGCATTTTGCTTTGAGTAATGATGCGCTTTATTTGCGCTGCATTGATTGGCCCTTCTCAATCTGTGACACATATATTTGGTAAAATTCAATATCTTTGTTATTGTTTAGCAATATTTCAAGTGCAAATAACCCGAGAAAAGACAAAAAAATTATGATAACATATAATTATCCAATGCCAATAATGATAATGGAGACGATAATTATTATTGTTAGTGGTATTACTATACTACTACTACTACTACTACTGATAATAATAGTAATAATTTTATTGTTTTAAATAAAATAATAAAATCATTTATTATTAGTAGTATTATTATTCGTTAAATAATGAATTACTGATTGAATAAAACATTCGAAAAATGTAAAATGTATATTTAATAATCATATTAATATAGTAAAAGTTTGAATAAGATATGAAGCTCTGGTTCATCTCTCCCCCCCCCCCCCCCCCCCCCCCCCCCCCCCCCCCCCCCCCCCCCCCCCCCCCCCACCCCCCCCCCTCTCTCTCTCATTTTAGACGACAGACCACAGAGGAAAGGGAAGCGGAGCGGCAGCAGGCTAACCGAATCCTCGTGCAACTCCAGCACGAGGCTTTTCAAAAAACACTGAACCACCCGGTGAACCCAGACCCGCTATGCCTTCACAACACTTCCTTATACGCCCTTCAAAATCTCCAGCCTTGGACTGACACCTCCGGGAAAATAACCAGCTTGGTCTCCTGTGATTAATAAACATACCCGATGCCATATTTATTCAGCACTTTCATAAAAATTGTACCCAAGTCTTACATAGCCTACAGTTTTATTTCATTTGAAGAAGGCATGAACCGGCATGACAATACTTGCCTAAAATAATCTCAAAGTCAAAACAAACACTTACACAACTGCAATAGAATTGACTCATATAATACGAAGGTCTAAACAGAAATATAAATATTTGTAATACGTTGTGCCAGTGTTGCGTGTTTATTTCAATAGATACACAGCTATTTGAATGTGCGGTTATGTTACTGAAACTGAAACGGAAAAAATGTCATATTTACCATTAATATCAATTTCTATGACAAATTTCTGTGATCTTTATCTTCAGTGGGAAAAAAAAAATATTTAACAAGGATGGATAACAACCTGGTGTGCAAAACCCAGGTTATACACTATCAAATTTACAATTAGCTTTATAACTGTTTTTAATGTTTTTAGTTTGTTCTCAATTTAATTTCAATATAACGTTTACTTTAAAACTCAGTGAACCTGTCAGCAGTAGTTTTTATAAATAATTAATTTTTTAGATTATTCGGTCATAGAACTTAATTTAGACTAGTTTTATTTCACTTTACCTAAGTTTTTGATTAAATAATTATGATTTAATAACTATTTTTTACATTTAAGTAAGCTCAGAACTCATAACCTTGTGCAAGTAATGTAAAGATATAATGCTGCTTTCAATGCTTAATGAGTTTTTTGGGAATACTTATTAGCAAAGGTCATATAAAACATCTGCCAAACAGGTCTGACATTCATTTATAAACAATAATGAAGCCAGTCTTATAAATATAATTTCTACTGCACTATTACCAGTTATGATTTCTATCCCATTGTGTGTTCACAGACCAGTATTATTAGCAGTTTGGGGGGGGGGGGGGGGGGGGGGGGGGGGGGGGGGGGGGGGGGGGGGGACATTTAGGGTCCATTTTGTGTCTGACACAGTAAAATGTTCAGTGTTTAATGAACTTATAGAAATTGATATACATTTGCTCTGGTATAGAACAAGTGATACCTGTGGAATGCATACAGACCATTAGAGAGTTTAACTGACGCTTGCCCTTCTCACTGTGTAACCTTGGTAACATGGGGCGGGGTGTATTTCCACACCCTGGAAAAGGGGCGACATAGCTCAGGAGGTAAGAGCGGTTGTCTAGCAGTTGGAGGGTTGCTGGTTTGATCCCCCGCCCTGGGCGTGTCGAAGTGTCCCTGACCAAGGAACCTGATCCTGAGCAAGAAACCTAACGCCTAATTGCTCCCAACGAGCTGATTGGTACCTTGCATGGCAGCCTTTCACCGTTGGTGTGTGTGTGTGTGTGTGAATGGGTGAATGAGAGGCATCAATTTTAAAACACTTTGGAAGAAAGCGCTATATAAATGCAGTCCATTTACCATTTACACACAAAGCAGATTGAGGTTTAATTGTGACAATAGAAAGGATACAGCAAGTTCTTCACAACTGCCGTTTGAGCGTCCTCAGAGATTGTGCAGGTTATAGTATGGAGAATGTTATAGAATGGCCAGTTTGCATTTTCACATAACTTGCATATGGAAAACAGTGGAATCAACTGACCTGCATATGGAAAGCAGTGGAATTGACTGACCTCGTCCACCTTTGTCATGGTTTCCATTTTCTCACGCTTAAGTGGATCCTTAAGAGGAAAGGAAATGAGACATTTTCTCTTGTGCCTTCATGTCCTCTTAAAGTAAGAGGAAATATGTTTTTTTGCACAACTTGCACAAGAAGAAAGAAAAAACATGCACAATCAATGTCATCTTAATATGTCCATGAGAACAAATGATTTAATCTCTCAGCAATTACAGCTTGTGATATATTACATGAATTGGGTTGTACTTCTTTGGAGAGCTTATGGAACAATGCACAAGTAAACAGTCACAATATGCGTAGTTCACAAAAGCAAAACAGATTCGATCTTTATTAATGTCCAGTCATAATTATGTGACTGAATAATTATAATTTTTAAAATATGCATTTTGATGTGCCTTACCTAAATTCTTCAAGAGTAGAAATTGCAATATTTCATCAACGGTAATATGATTCAGCTGGTGGAAACATTTGCCTAGACAGAACAGATATGTGTTTGTGTTTTTATCCATCACACATTTATAGTGCAATAAGTGATTTATAAACTGCACTAATTCTAAAATACAAACTGCATTTTTAAGTTCTAATTAAATGCAAACCAAAGTGCTTTTGGCAAAGAGCTTGGACAAAAAATACATATTTATTACTGTATTGTAAAGACTATGAGAAATACAGATAATTGCATGAAAGGAAATCAACAAATTAAAATGCATTTTCATGTCTCTTTACTTAAATGCGTGCATTTTTAATAAACGCATAACCACAAAGACCAAAAAGCATGTAAAGACATATTGTAGAAGCACAAGCAATTGTTTTTATTGAGGTGAAAATGCAGCCATCTGCCAAGATGTCTGTATGAGAATCCACTATAATTTCAATTTTCGTCAGTCTCTGAGACTTTATTTACAATGTGACTGGTGTTCAATTAGCTGCCCTGAAGGATTACAAATATTGAGTGACAGCCAATAATGTCAAAGCTATCCAATAATGTAATAACATATAATTAAATAAGATGCGGAGGAAACATAATAACTAACAAATAGCATAATAAATGAATCAATAACACAATAATCACAATTTCCTGGCCAATAACATAACTTTTAATCAATAAAACAAGAAAAACTTTCTGAACTGCCGTGTATTTGTAAATATGTTATTGACTTCTACAGGGTGATTCAGTCATAGTAAATTGTAACAGTTTATTTTTTATAAAAAAAAATCCCACCATTTACTACTTAAACATAAATCGTAACTCAAGTAATGAAGCAAAAAAAAAAAACATGCTGCATAGTTTATGACCAAAACCGCAGTAAGTTTTTAAATTTGTGATTTTTTCCTCCTGCAAAGAGTTTTGAACAAACAAATAAACACCCCCAAAAATTTCTTGGCTTGCCTTATGGAAAAACTGGGATTTGCATATACGCCCCAGAAATGCAATCACTCCTATTCAAAGTCGTGCACAAACAGCATTGCTGAGTCTGGAAAACAGCCTCCTGCCGCCTGCGGGATGTACACTTTGCCGAAATCATGAACCCAGCGGGACAAAAGAGTGAGTCCAACGAGGAGCGGAGTGCAGAAGAGTGAGATCAGCGAGGGGTGCAGTGCAGAAGAGTGAGACCAGCGAGGGGTGCAGCGCAGAAGAGTGAGATCAGTGAGGGGTGCAGTGCAGAAGAGTGAGATCAGCGAGGGGTGCAGTGCAGAAGAGTGAGATCAGCGAGGGGTGCAGTGCAGAAGAGTGAGATCAGCGAGGGGTGCAGTGCAGAAGAGTGAGATCAGCGAGGGGTGCAGCGCAGAAGAGTGAGATCAGCGAGGGGTGCAGTGCAGAAGAGTGAGATCAGCGAGGGGTGCAGTGCAGAAGAGTGAGATCAGTGAGGGGTGCAGTGCAGAAGAGTGAGCCCAAATAAAATTTTTATGCACAGAGCTTTTCCTGTCAGGAGCTTCTGTGTGGCACGGAGAGGCAGATTGAGTTAAGAACACCACATACAGAGAGCTGCCGAGAATGAGAACAGTTGTAATGGAAAGGTGGTTATGGAAGTTGGAAATGCTGATATACTGTATATTATTGTTGATATACAGTAATAGCGCTAGAGTAATACATGCATTCTGAGGTGAAGACTGGATGCAAAAAAAAAAATGTAGTTATTTTAATGACTAAGAGGCGCAGATAATGAATTATGTAAAAATCCTTCTCAGATAAACAATGATTAGAATATTGGCATGTTTATTATATGCTACTGGGACGTGGCAGCTTCTTTTGAATTATTATTTCATTGCAAACATTATTGGCATGTTAACCACCTTAGAATCAATAATTTTTCATGCTATTATTTTCCTAGCATTTTTACTTCAAAGGCACCAAATGTTATATTAAAATATGCTATTTTAAAATGTTATAAGATAGACAGACAGACAGACAGGCAGGCACACACACAAACCAAAACTTTGGGTACTTCAGACTTAAAAGTCCAACGTTACCTTTTATTCAAGCAATCTTCTACATGCAATCATGCCATGTTTCCACAAGGTGGCTACATTGACCATCGTTACACCTTGCTTATAAAAATTTTTTTCATCCTGGCTATTATAAAATATTCATTACAATTAGGTCTAACTGTATTCCGCCTTCTCTTGGCTAAACGTCGCACAACCGTTTTAGAGGAAAAAAAATCTGTTCAACGACAAACCAAGGATGTCAACAAGAAAACTAATACGCATGCATATCAATCCATATGTATGTCAGGCAAACTGAAAACACTTTTTCCCCTAACAGTCATTCCTGAACGCCTGAATAAAACAAAACAAATATGCTAACGTTACCGGACCATTAACACCTGATGTGAATCATTTATCACCTTTTCCAGGATCACACATCGAATTTTACCGGAAGTCTGTTCGAAAAATGTAAGCCAATCATATAGCATTGACGTAACGACGACGTCACTCTATTTCCGCTTCCTGCTCCTATACGTCAATACTGGCGGCATTTTTAGTTGTGAAGCTACAGTCAATACAGGCTGTTGTTTGCGCTGTTGTTTCTACAGTCATTTTGGACATGGTAAGAACGTAGCGAGACTACTTTTAAATCACAGTATTTGTTAATCGTGTGGCAAGACACAGAGTTGTTTCGCAGAGTTGTTAACGTTTGCCCAGAGGGCTGTCTTGTTAGCAAAATGTGGTAGCTGTCTAGCCTATCTAACGTTGGCTCTTAATTAACGTTTTGTAATGTAATGTGAAGTGAATACAGCTCAATAGACATTAATTAGACGTTAAACATAACTGTATTCCCCGTCCATTTTTCAGGATGCAGGCGAACTTCTGGAGAATGTAAGTAGCTATCAATAGTCTTAACTTTTAGCGCGCTAGCCAATTAACTTTTTTTCCCATTAATTTATCGTTTACTGTGTAGCTTGCTAGCAGCTCTACACACTGGTATTTATGTGGTTGGTGAAAGGCCATAGACTTTCAACGACGGGGTTATAATGATTTTTTTTCGTTGCATATTACTTTGGTACAAGGCTAAAGCTTTAGCCAAGCAGACGTCGGAGTACCAGGGCCATCTGCCTCCGGATGCCCCAGCCGGCCGGGAGTTACCGGAGGCCGCGCGCGCCGAGCTGCTGGATGAGTGTGAAGATCAGTTCTCGCAGCTTCAGCAGGTGCGTGCCGTGTGGATACAGAATGACTTGAAATGGCTACGACGGTTAGAAACGTGCGTCCGGTCAGAATAAATTAATTGTGTTCAGTCGTTATGCCGTGTTAATGGTAACGGTTCCCGTTTTTTCCCCCTGCAGCTTCAAAATGAAATCGCTTTGGCAGAGACCGAGTCAGTTCAGAACCCAGCCTTTCAGGTCTGTAGACATTTATCAGTGCAACCAAACCCGAAATGCATTTCAGCCTACCCTGCACTTCACACCTTGTCTATAAATATACATTGATGTAAGCCAAGTAATAATAATATGGCCTAAAAGTTTTATTTGATTTGATTTGATTTAAATTGAATCAATTCGGTTTTTACCTTCTGTTCTGCAGACTGTGAGTCGGGTGAATGCTCTTACGGCTGAACTTAAGGAGTGGCAAGAATTACAACCAAAATGTAAGTGTCCTTAAGTGGATAACAGTACGTCATACCTCTGGGTGCGGTGTCATTGAGTCATTCCTAATGCGTATCAGTAATCCCAAGAAATCGCAGGATTATATTTCGATTTACGGTTTTTTTTTCCCCCCTCAGTGCTGTCTTCAAATCCTGAGGTTTTGCTCGCTGTTGGAAAGGAGGAGGTATGTGAACCTTGTGTGTTGACCATCACCTTTTACTTTTGATAGAAACTGCTTTTAAAGACAGTCATCAAGAATTTGTTTCCTCTTACATTTTCATACATTTTTCATAAAATTTTTTATATTTTGCAGTTGTCAAGACTGAACAAGCAACTCGAAATGGTTCTGTCCTGCTCGCAAGCAAAAAGGGACAAGCTGAAGGACGTTTTGAAAAGGTTTTCACAATTTTAACAAAAGTAACCTCTGAAAAGAAATCTGTCTGAATTAAGATAAACAGTTTATGTATTCCAAATATAAAAGTCTTTAACCCTTTTATTAGTCGTACACACTCAAATATTTGAAAGAACTGAACTGTGTGCTCTTGTATTGGACGATGTTGCATAGCCATTTTTTTTTTTTTTTTTTTAAGTTTTGTTTTCCTTCTTTCTTCCCTCAGTGAGCAGGAGTGGCTGGAAGAGAAGAAGGAGGTACTGAAGGCTGCTACGGAGCGAGTAACTGCCCTGCAAGATGAAAGTGATCGATTGTCTGAGAAGGGGTACGCGGCTTGGCGATGGATGCACAGTGCGGATGGACAGTTTAGATGCCTGACAAAGAAAATAAAGCTCTGTCTGTGTTCATGGGTAGTACAGTCCCAGAACCACTGGCTGAATTTGGATAAAAACAAAGCATTCTTTAAAGGATAGAGAACCCTGCATTCCTTGATGTATAATTGAAACACGACTGCTCTTAGTGTTCTGCAGGACATGAAGAAGAAAATTCAGAGGGTGAAAGATTACCATGACAACCTACTGGAAACGCTGAGTGACCTCCTGGAAGAACACTTTCCGCTTCCTCACCAGGAAGGAAACGCGAAAAAGAAAAGGAAGGTTGGTTTAGTTCTGACATTGGTGCTGTGCGCGTCTGCTCCACTGTGAATAAGAACATTTTTAATCCTGTGCCGAAAGCATTTTTAACAAATGCTTTTAATTTACTTGTTTTTCTTTGTTTTTTGTTTTTTAAGGATTTGCTCCCAGAACCAAGCGTGGATCTCATTTCATTGCATGACATGCTTGAGGTAAGCTGTGTGTGCACGTGCACGTGCGTGCACATGCGTTTGTGTGCACGTGCGTGCATGCACATGCATTTGTGTGCATGCATACGCTGGAGAACCATTTCTCCTCGGATTTTGCTTATTGTACGCATGTCTAGTGATGCCTTGGCCAGTCAAAAACATGCAAGCGGGTGAATAAATGACACCTTACTGAGTGGCAAAACATGCATTCAGTTAACGGGTGCATTACAAGAATACACTGGCCTCTGTGTCTCTTATAAGTCCATGCCCAGGGGCAGGTTTGTATATTGTGTGGGGGGAGGTTAATGTTACATCTTTTATTTTTTTATCACTGCATGCTGTTCAACTAGTTACTTACATCACCCTTTTCTGTTTGTGTAACAGCTCCTAATGAACAAGATACTGGAGAGCCCGCATGAACCCTATGTAGAGATCAACGGGACATTCTGGCCACCCTACACAGAGATGCTGCTTCGGTATGGGATCGCATCAAGACACCCAGAAGACTGTTTTAAAATTCGACTAGAAGCCTTCTATTAAGCTGGCTGAAACGGTGCCTCTGTATAGTTAAAATGTGCCGTGAGCCCTTGAATACGAGTATGTTTTCTCCATCTTGCATTTCAAGATGAGTTTAGTGCATGTATATGCACATTTATTAAAGGGACTTCAGTAGAACCCTTCAGCATGAAGAGTAGTATTACTTGGTTCCCAGGTGTTTAGGCTGCTGAAGTCACTCTGCAGGAGTGCATGCTGGGACCTGTAGTTTCAGGCTTGAGCCTGGGCTGTCCACAGCTGACCGTGGCCAGGAGTTTAGCTGCAAAACACCAGCTGGGGTTTAGGTTGACCAGGACTCGACGGATTACTCCCGATGACACGCTAGGTCGCCACGGCCTAGCAGTTTCCCCGAGTGGGAGCTGTACCTCTCCAACAACTGGTGTTAGTTTTTGACTGTTGTGATTGACGTGTGCTCTGAACAGAGAAATGGTCACCAAAGTCTGATTTTCTCCCCCCCGATATCTGGTGCATGCAAGCTTCCCTGTTGAGCTGTGCCAGAAGTATCTTCCTCCATCGTGTCTGTGCAAACCTGACCTGTGGTTTGATGAGAAGTGGGGCTCAGAGTTGTGCAGTTCAGAGGAGAGCCATTGTGATGATAGATATGTATAAGGTTGGGACATTTCAAATTGGGGAACAAAGGAAGGGGAAGAATATAAATTAAAAAAAAAAAAAAAAAAGACATAACCGCCACCACACAGGTGAGTGGATCAAAGGGATTGCACGCACTTCAGCTACTGGTCTGGCTAGTGGGTGTTCGGTGCCTCCGGTGGCACTATTTGAGATTCTAAAAGGGGGAAAGAATCGGTCACCAAAATTATTAATAAAGTAATATTGTTACTCTGACCTGCATTTGGAAATGCTAATCAACATGTTTACTTTCTGTTTAATATGTATTTATTTTCATTGATGTGTAACCTTAATTCATAAATCTAGCTTATCTAGCAGTTGCTTAATAAAATATTATTTTATGAATTAATGGACAATTATCTCCCCCAAACAGTTCTTTGTGCGAGAGTGTTGTCCTTATTGAGCATGACTCATTTCAGTACATGTAGAGGATTCCTGGGTCGATGAAAGGTTCTGTACATAAAAGCAAATGATCGGATTCATTGTGGGGCATAGAACACACATACGTTTACATGCTACCTGGAGGGCATTCAGCAAATTAAAAAATTATGCGGTAAAATCCGTCGCAAATGTATGAACATACTGTATAAGCAACATGGAGATACTGAGATGGCTAAACTTGAATAAATCCAATAATAATCCATGAATGAAAACATGTTTATATTTTCACTGGGAAGTTATTAGATGTCAGAAACGGTATACCGCTTTGGATTTATACTAAGCTTGCAATAATATTTTAAAAGAATAAAACAGACGGATAGATAGATAGTACCGCCTGATGTATTTAAAATGCATTTTAAGCAGTATAAATTCATGTTTTTGTGGAGCAATTAGACCTGGCTTTGCTTTTCCAATGCATGTTTTGTGTGAAATGTCTGATTTCAATTACATTGATAAATGTAAATTTTCATTAACGACCGGTGAAGTGTTTTAACGAAGGTCGATATTCTCTTTCCATTAATAAAACTCATTTGTCATTTGTCATTTGTCTTACGTTTGTAATTGTTCGTATAAAAGCAATCTGCATCACAGGCAAAACATGGCCACAATATTTTTGCATTTTAAAAAAGCTTTCCATATCGCCACGGGGTGTGCCTGCCTGCTCTGTCCGTCATCAGCGATTGCGCAACATTATTACGTCTACATTAAGCATGTCATCAGTATAATAAATGCATTTGAGTGATTTAAAATTGAATACAAATGACGGATTATTTGCGGCCAAAAATTCTTCCGACGTGCAATTCAATTTTGTTTAGACAGGCTTTTGTATAAAACGCAGTGAATAGTTATAAGGCAGTTTGTGCCGCCCATAGCCGCCGGTATTTAGCTACATACATTACCAAGCAGGTTTCTGAGTCCCCAGCCTGGATAGTGTTCCGGTTCCGGGTGCGTCCCGTTTTCTGCCATATTTAGTGCTGTATCTGGCTTCACGCGTTTGTACTGTACTTACGGTGCCCCGGGGAATGCTCTTCTTTTTAGTACCTCTTACTTAGGCACGGTTTTTAAGGGTAAGGTTAGCGTTTCGTCGGAGAAGTGTCCTACACCGGCAGAAAGATGACGACAAGATCGGAAAGGGAAAAGGCCCAGAAACTCAATGAGCAGCACCAGGCCATCCTGTCCAAAATGCTGAGGGAAGAGGACAACAAATACTGCGCCGACTGTGAGGCGAAAGGTGCGACTGTTCCGGGAATCCCGTGTGGCTAGCATGGTTGCTAAACATCTTTCACATATGTCGATATCTATAGCTAGCTATGCAACAAGTGAAAATATGGTTTCGAATCTATAGGACAAATCAGCCACATAGGCTCGTTTTGCCAACTGGCGAATACCCACGCTGTTTGGTTAAAAAGATCCACGGTGTCACATCTGTTTTTAATTTTATTTTAGCTAAGTGGAAAAATCTAACTAGCTAGCGAGCTAGAGTGTGGTGACGTGCTGCTTTCTGGAATAAAGTGTGCGAGTGGCGGTAGCTGTCACTGAACATTGGGAAGAAACTAGCTAATCTAGCTAGCTACTTTGCTAACGTTAGTTACCATGCTCTAAGTCGCAGTGTATTTAACTTAACGCCTGTCACCGGTGGCCGGGTAGACCATGTTAGCACACTGTGTAGACTGTTTTTGAGGTTGTCCAGATGAAAGTCTCTTGGACTGGCTAAATGTGTTCGTAAGTTATCCATTTTGACCACAGTTCCAGCATGTATCCGATTTCTACAGGACAGGTAGGCTAGACTAGCCACCCCAGATACCGCTGGTATATTTGATCGCCAGGTGTGGTAATTTGTCTAAGTTATTCATGTGCTTTTAGGAAAATACCCAGTACCACTGGAGTCCTTGAAATGCTGGTCGCAAAAGCTGTGTGAATTCAAATCATTGAATGAATCACTGACTCAAAATAAAGAAAGGGATCGCCATTGTGTAACTAGCTAACCGGTTAAGTTGATCAATACAACGGACAAATCATACCATTACCAATCGAGTCTCACTGGTTTTTTAACCAGTTCTGCTTATAGCAACAGGGAGTTTCCTGAAATCGGACGTAGGCTATTG
>CM045884.1:3232500-3235000 GCA_025169545.1 Anguilla japonica
TTAATATTTTGTGGATGAATTGGGGATAGTTTATTTCACTGCCGAGTCACTGTTTCTCACATGCTTAGTGGACGACCCGAACATCATGCCCATGTAAGGGTCCCCCTTTTCGCTACTGTCTTAATCCTTCATCCAGCAGGGGGTTCTTCACATTCAGAACGTAGGTTGAGCTACTCTTGCTCTCATGTTTGTTCTTCTGTTTGTCTGTAGGTGCTTTTAGGAACCTTGCTGTACATTTTTATCCGCTAACATCTTTGTGTGTGGAATGTTTGTCTTTTACGGCTGCAGCACGGGTGAAAGCCCAAGCCAGATTTTCCACTTTGTGGGACAATAAAGTTTAATCTTGGATCTTGGGTCTTCTGAAACCGCTGGAGAGCGTATTGTTATTAATGAAACTTGCAGGCGAGTGACTGAGCGAGTGAGCCACTCGATGTGACAGGACTGCCGCAGAAAGGCTGGCGTTTCGGCCGACTGCTCGTCCCAGAGAAACGTTTCCGTGGCCGCTGGACCGCTGGGAACCTTCCGGAAGCGTCTGACGCAGCACAGCTGTTCCTTGTTGGCGACGCGTATCACTGGCAGCAGTGTCGCCTCATTGGTTGTTGGCACTGCCTGACCCCAAACATGTGACCTGGCCGAGGTCAAATACGATTCCCCCTTACAACCATTAAGACACTTGTAAGCGTAATATTTTTTTCATTAGTCCAAGGTTTTAGGTTATGCGAAAGTTTTTGTATTCAAGCTTTTTTTTTAGCTTTGTACAATTTTGGCCCAAATTTTCCCAATCTGGTAACTGCTATTATAACCTGAGCTTAGACCATAGTGTGTTCTGTGCTCAAGCACATTCAGGAGAACTTCGGCCACCGAAAACAAGAACTGTTGGTTGAAGGTTTTTGCTTTGTCATTTTTTCGAATGGCTTGGTTGTTCAATCTTTTGGTTTGAATACCGGAGATTTTGGAAAACCTGTTATGCGGGGTGAGGTTACATCCCTCCCTCATGTCCTCCATGGTTTTGTTTTGTTCAGTGCAGGTGTTCCGTAAATACCTGTGTGACGTTGAGAAATCGGATTGTTAGAGGCCTGCCCCAGAAGGCCTGCCCCACTTTAAAAGTTGACCATTCTAAATCTGAGAACTTTTTTTTTTGTTCTTTGAGAAAGAAAATCTGCGTGAGCAGGTGTGAGTGAACGAGTGTCTGATGTCAGCGCTCTGGCTGATCCTTCCTCCCAGCTTTCGTTCTTCGAGCGACTGTAAGGAGACACTCCCGGTAAGATTACGCCGTCCGCTTGCAGAACCCGAGCCTGCCCCAGACAGGCCGGGCCGGTGACTCATCGCCTCTCGCTGTTCGCCCTTCGCTCATTGTTAAATGCTGAGCGCTCCCCCCCCCCGCTCGCTGTTGGAGCTCGGCTGTTCCTCAGTCTGAGGGTCACATCTGGAGCCCGTTTCTCAGCGTTCTGTCAGCTCCTCTTTTTTTCCGATGATGCATCGGTCCTGAGCGTCTGTGCTCTCCCTCACAGTCGTCCGGACGGTCTGGTGCCTTGAAGCGCAATTCACTCAGCGCTGAGCATGATGGGTAAACAAGCCTGCCTATCGTAGCCAATAAAATGATGAAGGCAGAATTGTCCACGGTCAACTGGTTAAATAATTTTTATAATTTTTTTTTTTTATTTTTTTGAAAGGTTGCTGTTCACTATTTTCAATGTATAGTATTCTTTATCTGATGATGCATTTTGTGAAGGCTGAGATATGAGGCCTGGGCATAATTGTCAAGTGGATAGGCCTTTCAGTGCATTCTCACCCTTCAGTGCACTCACAAAAGAGTTGAGGTTCTCTGCACCTTGACCTCTAATGATCGATAATATCATTTTACATGAAGTGCAAGTTAGACTCACAGGCCTGTAGTTTCCTCATTGAGTGTGGTCTCCTTTCATGAATATGATGTCATACTCTGCTAGCTGTTAGAGACTGGATAAAAAGAGACCCATTGGCAGCTTACAGCATTTCATTCTTTTGAGTACTTTTGGATATCGGGTTTTCCATGCTTTCTTAACCGGAAATGGGACATTTTGTTGCCCAACCTTATCATTTTTTTTGCTGTAGGGCTTTTAGGCTCACAGATTAAAAAAAAAAAAAATGCTGTTCATTTTGTTTTCTCTTGTGACCTGGAAAAGGTGAACCTAAAACAGGAAAGGGAGCTTTACCTTAAAAATCCTCTTGTACTCATGTTTTATGCTACAGTCATGCTTGGCACGCATTTTGTTTGACTTGTGTGAGCAAATCTTTCAGGAAAGAATGGCAAGAACATCGTACATGGCACGTTGCCAGACAAGGTTGCTATCTAGGAGGCGATTCGCTTCCCAAAATATGTTCCAAGGATCTTGGTTTCATATGTAAAAAGTTTCAAGCACTTTTACATTTCATGTCTTCCCAACTCTCTCCATGTGCATTCTGAAATATAACACCTTATTAATCAGTGCTTTTCTTACTGAGTTATTTAGAGGGGTGA
>CM045884.1:3240000-3257500 GCA_025169545.1 Anguilla japonica
TCCCCAGCAGCGCCCTCTGCTGGCTGCTGCCCCTTTCTGTTTTGCAGCCTGCTAGCCGAGTCGCGCAGTCGCCGTGTCGGACTGCAGACCCTCGGCCCACCAGAGGGGGCGCTCACGGGTGACAAGGCGGGGACAGCCCAGTGAAACCTCCCCTCTGTGGGAAATGCTACAGCCAGTTAAGCCCCGCCCTGTAGGGCTGCTGGCCAATCGGCGCTGTTTTGTCTCTTGTGAGGGATTAGTCACTGCCGGTGTCAGATGGGGTTATTAAGTAACAAAGTGTGAATGTATGTGCTTGTTAAAAAATGCTCTTTTATGAAGCTGGAATGGACAGTCTCTTATCTTCATTACTCAGCTTATTGAGTGTTTATGTGGGGGTGCGTTTTTTTTTTTTTTTGGGAACAAACAGCTCACACAGCATTAAAAATCTAATAAATAAAGACCTTGCACATTATGAACGCGGTCGATGAGGAAGTACTGCACTCTTCGGTTGTTTACCGCTGACCCTGTGCAGCCTCTCCATCCATTTCTCTAGAACAGCGCTGCCCAACTCTGCTCTTGCAGATCTACTGCCCTGTAGGTTTTAGTTTCTACCCTAATTTGGCACGCCTGACTCTACTAGTTCACGAGATCTCAAACTGTTTAATGAGATGTGCTTTTTTATGGTTGGAGTGGAAAACCTACAGGATGGTATAGGATCTCCAGGAGCAGGGTTGGGCAGCCCTGCTCTAGCTGCTGAATGAGGTGGGCATTGTTAGGGTTGGCGTGGAAACCTACAGGACGGTAGATCTACAGGAGCAGGGTTGGGCAGCCCTGCTCTGGAACTGGAGTCTGAAGGAAGTGGGTTGAGCAGAGAGGGGATTAAACTCTTCATCCCAAGCGATCGCCGATGTTGTCCCTTTATACAGTTAGATATTTACTGAAGTCGTTCACAATAAGTAGGCTGCCATCCCACAAGGGTACCGCCCCCCCCCCCCCCCCAACATGGAAAGCTACAAAATGGGTACAGGACAAGTTCCTTACCCCCCTGTGACACCCCCTCCCCCTTCCTCAGTTCTGAGACGCATTAAGGTCTCCCATTATCCAATTCAAATTTACTGCATATTGACCTACCTCGTGATACAAACTCAGTGTTGCTATGTGGACATTTTCATCAAAATATTATTACTGCATGGAACATTTGTATCAAGCTCAGTGTTCCTGTGCGGACAGTCACAGCTAGCTCAGCTACTGTATAATAGCCTGCGTGATTTTTGCTGGTTGTCATTAGCTGGTCTGTTGGCACAGAAGATTCGAATGTGTGTTGACAGTTCATTCATATGCGCGGCTTGCGAGGGGTAGTGTTGGCACCTTTTCGGGCACCTCGTGTTGCCACCTCTGTGCCAAGGAGCGTTCCCCTCCAGCAGAGCTAATTCGGCCGGCGGAAGGCCTGTCCAGAATTCGGTCCGTCCCAAAATGGCTGTTGTGTGCAGATAAAGCGGTGGGGCGAGGGGGGCGGGGTGGTGGGGTGTCCAGGAGCTGCCTAAATGCGTTCTGTTCCCCCTGCAGTGTGAGGATCTACAGGCCGTCAGGCTGCGAACATCCCGCTGTCATTTCCTTTCCCTAAAACCCCTCCATGCCCCCCCCCCCCCCCAACACCCAGCTTGTACAAACAGTATCGACCGAGTGTTTGGGTCTGTAGGTTTGGGGTATAGGCCCTAGAGGAGACCGCACAGGTGTTGGGTCTGGAATAGAGTCTGTAGGTTTGAGGTACAGACCCTAGAGGAGACCACACAGGTGTTGGGTCTGGAACAGAGTCTGTAGGTTTGGGGTATAGACCCTAGAGGAGACCGCACAGGTGTTTGGTCTGGAACAGAGTCTGTAGGTTTGGGGTACAGACCCTAGAGGAGACCACTCAGGTGCTGGGTCTGTAGGTTTGGGGTACAGACCCCAGAGGACCCTGTCCCGGGGCGGTCTGCAGCAGGGTCTGACCGCGCCTCCTCCCCTCAGGTCCGCGATGGGCCTCCTGGAACCTGGGGTCTTCATCTGCATCCGCTGCGCGGGGATCCACCGGAACCTGGGCGTGCACATATCACGCGTCAAATCCGTCAACCTGGACCAGTGGACCGCCGAGCAGATCCAGGTACGCTGCGTGTGTGTGTGTGTGTGACTGTGGGTGTGTATGCATACACGAGTGTGTGTGCGTGTGTGTGTGTGTGTGTGTGTGCGTGCGCGCGGGAGTGTGTGTGTGTGCATGCGTGAGTGAGACAGCACTGGCAGCGCTGCTGTAGGAGAGCGCAGGTCTGGGCTGTATTTTCTCTCTCTGTCGGTGCTGCTCTGTTCTCTTGAGTGGGCCGCCTACCTGAGCCTCTCTTCCCTGTCAGAGCGCCTCTATAGCCACAGGTATCGCTTCCTCACAGCTCTGTTTGCCTGGGAATAAAGAGGGCCAAGATGAAGGCAGAACGTTCTGGAAGAATGAAGTGTTTATCTTGACATGTTTTGTTAAGAATGATGTATCTGACAAGTGTTTTCTTAACCGTAGGTGTAAAAAAAAAAAAACTCAGAGTTCACCTCCTGGTTTGAATAACCTTGTGAAATACAGCCATGGAACAGTGTTATGTGTGGTATTTTGTGTGTGGTAATACTCTGGACCAGGGTGTGTATGAAATACCCAAGCCACACCCACTTGGGCCAGAGGACATACAGACACATCTGCATACGTCTTATGAATACCCATAATGCTTACAGTGGGGATCTCTGAAGACAAAGCATGTATTTTCTAACCAGCTGAATGTCAGGCACATTTCATAATGCTTTCCCTAATGAATGAAGTAATCAAATCGATATCGATCGCCTTCTTGTGTCTCTGTGGCACTCTTGATTAATCACTAAAAATCACCGCACAGGGGTTTGAATAATTGTGTCCCCTTAGTTCAGCGTTGAAGGTGCCTGATGGCTAACGGGTGTCCCTGTTGTCCCCCCCCCCCCCCCCCCCCCCCCCCCAAGCCCCCCCCCCCCCCCCCCCCAGCATCCAGGACATGGGCAACACCAGGGCCAGGCGGATGTACGAAGCCAGTCTCCCCGACAACTTCAGACGACCGCAGACGGACCAGTATCCTTCGCTGCCTGCCTCCCGCCCCGCGCTCGCCGTTCAGGGGCTCTGCGGTGCCGCCATCTTAGGAGCATTTGCCCATTGAACTATGGTGATGTGCTAAATGGAAAAATAGTTTGGGAGCACATCTACTGATTGGGAGACATTAGTGTGCTCCTCAATTTTTCTGCTTAGGAATATGTGTTCTCCTTGTCCTCCTCTGTAGGCCCGAAGGCGGCGCGCGTGGAGAACTCTTAATCTGCTGTTATAACGCGTGTGTCAGCGTGAAGTCTGACGACCGTGGCCAGGAGTTACAGGAGAACCTCGTGACCTCACAGTCCGTTGTTAGCAGAGCGGGTAGCGCTAGCCGAGTTAGCGCTCAGTAACGGCAGTTACAGGACGGACGGGCGGCCGGTGCCGCGTGCGAGTTCTAGAATGCGGCTGGCGGCCGAGCGGCTGTTCAGTTGCAGCGGGTCCAGGAGAGCTGACGGTCGAAGCGGACGACGGTTACGGGGAGGAAGTAGCGCTGTCTAAATAAGGGATTGGTTCCCGCAGCACTGGGAGAAAGGCACGCGTACGCTGCCGGGCTTGGGGTCTGTGGTCCTGGTGGCTGTTTTACAGCCCCGTTAAATCCTCTGTGATTCTCTGGGGCTGGAAGGTGTCCGCTGCTGAAAAGCCTGAATTGTGCACTTGTGTGGAAATTAGAGGGAACGGTGACTGTGGAGGTCTTATAAACACCGTCCCACCCCTCACCCCTCCACCCCCGGCTCTCCTGTCCTGGGGCGGGGCTGGGTGGTGGGACGCGGGGGGGGGGGGGGGGTATTTGGAGACCACTCACCCTGGGCCAGCGACAGGGCCCCCGTGGGGGGGGGGGGGGTTGTGTGCCTCCTGCTCCCCCTTCGGTGTGTTATGATCCTCCTGCCTAGGGGTGCTGCTGTAATTGGGGCTTTTTGTGGCAGCCCCGCTAACACCCCCCCCCCCCCTTCCTTCTCCTCCTCCTCCTCCTCGTCTTCCTCTGAAGGCTGTAATTGCATTTTCTGGAAAGACACTTTTCCTTTTTTTTTTCTTCCTCCTTTTATTTTCCCCCCCCCCACACACACACAACTACTCCAGTGTGTAGCACTTTGTATAAGCGCCAGGCTCATTAGTATTCGGCGCACGGCGAAGGCGGAGAGTATTCATAACCGCCAGGAAGCGCTCCCTCGGACAGCGGCGGGCGGCGCGGCGGGAAGCGTGGCAGGAAGCGCGGCGGGAAGCGCGGGGGCTCACCTTGGCGGGCCCGTAATGGGATGCCATGGCGACGGGCGCTCGTTGCGTTCCAGCGCTGAATCAGCCTGGTGACAGCTCCTTTTCCGGCTCTGCGGTTCCAGTTCCGCGCGTGAGGCGAGAGGGCGAGGTATGGCGGGGGGGCGGGGTGGGGGAAACGGCGGAATCTGAGGAAGCGGGGGCGGTACAGCCGGAACAGACCCCCCCCCCCCCCCACGGGGACCATCTGCTCTCACGGTCCTTAACGTGTTCTTTTTTATTCCGACTGCGTTTGGGTCTCCTGCTCTGTTTCTGCTCCGGTTCTGCTCCGGTTCTGCTCTGTTTCTGCTCTGCCTCTGCTCTGGTTCTGCTCTGGTTCTGCTCTGTTTCTGGTTCTGCTCTGGTTCTGCTCTGTTTCTGCTCTGTTCTGCTCTGTTTCTGCTCTGTTTCTGCTCTGTTTCTGCTCTGTTTCTGCTCTGTTCTGCTCTGGCCACGTTCCTTTCTCTCTGTTTCATTGCACCAGCGCCCCCTGGAGGACGGCTGTGCTGTAACACTGGGCCCTGAGCCGGTTCTGCTCCGTCCTCTCGCTGATTTATGAAACCACACATTATTTTCCCTCCGCACGGGGGCCTTATTTCTGCCTGTGCCTTCAACCCCCCCCCCCCTCCCTCACCCCCCAATTTCGTCTGTTGTCCAGTTTATCCTCCATGATTTGCTAGCGCTGTGGAGATGAAGTGGTAGCTGCACCTCGTCTTGCTGTGAAGTCCTCTCTCTCTCTCTCTCTCTTTCTCTCTCCCTCTCTCCCTCGCTCTCTCTTTAGTGTTCCCATATTTCTGCCCACTTTGGGCCCCCCCTCGGCCGCCTGTGCCCATGTGACGGGCGCTGGTACAGCCACGTGCGCCCCCCAGCCCTCGGTCCCCTTGCCACTGCGCGTACGCCCTGCTGTCCCGCGCTACAGGAGAGCGCTAGCGCCTGTCCGACAGGAGGCCTACTGTGCCTCTCACCCTGCGTAGCGGGCCGTCTGTGGGTGCAGTGGTATCCCGAGGCCGACTTCACCCCCCCCGCAGCCCCCCCCCCCAAGCCACCCCCCCAAATAAGCCACCCCCCCCCCCCCCCCCCCCCCCAACTCCAAAAAGAGCCAGCTGTTTCCCACCACAGGGGATTTGGTCTCCAGCCGTTCTTCCGTCTGCAGGGGGGCGATGTGAATCTGCCCCCGGCTGATCCGGCTGATCCCGCATGGCTGTTCCTCGGCTCCTGATCCTGCCGATGGTGGCGGGAAAGGCGGCTGTTAGGGGCAACACGCCGTGCCTCTCAGGGAGCCTGGGGCAAATGAAATCTGCCCCTGTGACGCGGCGGGGTCTTAAACCTTGCTGCCGGGGGGTTAGAACGTGGCTTCCTGGTTGGTTTTCCTTCAGGCGCTGTTTCCCCTCGCCCCCCCCCCCCCCCAGCGTGGGATGCTGCTGCTGGAGGAGAGGCGTCTGTGTGTGGCCTCCCTCTTCCCCTCCAGCTTATGCATCTTTTATCAGCAGAACAAGGGAGTCGTGATTAAAGTTTCATAGAGGTGCAAATCCAGCAAGGCCGCCGGAGCGTGTGATGTGAGTGTGTGCGTGTGTGAGTGTGTGTGTGTGAGTGTGTGCGTGAGTGGGTGTATGTGAGTGTGTGTGTGTGTGTGTGTGTGATGTGAGTGTGTGCGTGTGAGTGTGTGTGTGTGTGTGAGTGTGCGTGTGAGCGTGCATGCCTGCGTGCTACTAGGTGGCACAGTTAGGGTGCGGTCCCCAACTAAACTAAAAGCATGTGGTCATGTGCCGTGTTTATGTCGATAGCCTGTAAGCTGCACAGATGTGCTTCTGATTGGCTGACATGTCAACACCCAATCGGTATGAGCGGCAGGTGGTTTTTGGCCTCCTCTGACGTGTGGGGGTCCTCTGCTGCATCTCGGGTGCCATTACAGAAAAAAAGACAAAAGAAATCTGACACAATGCATGGGGACGATGATCGTTACTGTGTAAACACATTTGAAAAATGATGGTAAGCTAAGTCGGGCTATCGTAGAGTTTATTGTTCAGCCCTACCCTCCGTACCGGGTGAGCTGTGTCACTCCAGGCCGTGTAACTCGACAACGGCACAAGCCTCCGCCGCTCTTCCTTCCGGAATGTTCTCCTTAACCCCGTTGCCAGGGCCGTGGAGTTCTTCATCAGGGACAAGTACGAGAGGAAGAAGTACCACGACAAGAACGCCGCCAGCGTCCCCAGCGTACGTATCCGCCCCCTGATCTCTGAGGGGGGGGGGGGGCTGAGAGAGCTCGCCATGTGTGATATTGTTTATGCAAATGCGTAGTAGAGAACAGAGTTGGTGCCTCTCTCTCTCTCTCTCTCTCTCTCTCTCTCTCTCTCTCTCTCTCTCTCTCTCTCTCTCTCTCTCTCTCTCTCTCTCTCTCTCTCTCTGTCTCTCTCTCTCTCTCTCTCTCTGTCTGGGCCCTGTTGTGGCCAGAAGCCTGAAACGACTGTGAGGACTCATTTCACACCTGGGGGGACCGTGCGGCGTTCGGGGGGGGGGGGGGGACCACATGGTGTTCAGAGGGGGCGGGGCACATGGGGGGGGGGGGTACACCGCTCTGCGTTCAGGGGGGCCTCAGTGCAGGGTTGCCGGGGGCGTGTGCCAGGGGGAACAGCCGCGTGATCATTCACGGAAGAGAGATCTATCCCAGAATCCCCCTGAGCCACGTGCAGGAAAAGCAAACGATCCGGAGCTGCCCTCTCCTGCTGTGCGGCTGTGTGTCGTGGGGATGGCAGGAAGGACGGTGTGGTATTTCACGCTTGTGTTCGGTCCTTTACCGCCACTGTACTGCCTGCCGTCCGGGGGGGGGGGGCTGGGGTGGGGGGGGGGGTTATTAATTTGTTTGCTTCGCTTGACGTTTGCTAGAGAGAGCGAAGAGGTTTCACACCTCTTGGCACGCGCAATAAACAATGGGGCCTATTTTTTATATTTTGCCATGGAAGTTCTTTTTCGAACTGGTCGCGTTTTATGGAACACGAGGCTGAAGCTGAGGGCCCAGACCCTACAGGGCCACCGTCCCTCTGTGTTTTCTCTCGTCTTTTTTTTTTTTTTCCTCCCCAGTTTTTCTTCTCATTTTTATTTTATTCAAATGCTAAAGGAGGAGAAGAAGAACAGCGCTTAACAAAAGGCAGATGAAAAGACTTAAAGGGCTTTACATCTGAAATTCTCATTTACTTGGAGACGAAAAAAAGAAAGGAAAAAAAAAAAGGAGATCAAAGTCCAAAACTTTTTCGGCCGCTGAACTGAAGGAGTGGAAGAGCTGGCGGAGAGATGTGCCGATTAGCGAATCAGTTTCAAACTTTCTGAAGCGGGTGTGATGTTACTGCGCCTGGGACGCCTGGGGACCGGGTCCCTGGTGCCCCCCCCCCCCCCCCCCCCCCCCCCCCGGGTCCCTGGTGGTGGCCCCTCTCTCTCCCCCCCCCCCCCCCCCCCCGGGTCCCTGGTGGCCCCACGCTGCACGCGCCCAGAGGCTGCTGGGAGTTCCGCGCGCTCCGTTGGCGGTAGTTTCCGTTTCCCCGCTGCCTCGGTCCCTCAAAGCCCCCGCCCCTGCTGACAGGGGGGGGGGAATAATAGTCAGGCTGGGGCGTCTCATGGATCTTTTCCGTTACGTTTCTGCAGAGCTCCGCTTCCTTTCGAGCAGACGTGCTAATTACCCATACTTCCCCTGCTGGGCTGTGTTTTGGGGGGAGGAGGGGTGTGTTCTGAGTCTCCTTGGACCGTGTGTGCCTGTCGGGCGTGTGCGTGTGCGTGTGTGTGTGTGTGTGCGTGTGTGTGTGTGTGTGTGTGCGCGTGTGTGTGTGCATGTGCATGTGTGTGTGTGTGTGTGTGTGTGTGTGTGTGTGAGGCTCACTGTGCTGCTTCAGCTGCTGGGGTTTAATGTCATCTCTGCTGTTCTGCTGCTGCTGCTCCCAGAGCTCTGAGGCCAAACACAGAGACTGCAAACAGCCTGCCACCCGCACCTCATCTGCATCAACTCCCTCTGCTTCTCCCTCCCTCTTCCTCTCCCTCTCTTTTTCACTCCCCGCCTCTCTCTCTCTCTCTCTCTCATTCTCTCTCCCCCTCTCTCTCTCTACTTCTGCTTCTCTCTCACCCCCTTCTCTCCCTCCTCTCTCACCCCCTTCTCTCCTCTCTCCCCCTCCTCTCTCTCTCCTTCTCTCCCCCCCCTCCCTCTCTCTCATTCCCTCTCTCTCTCCCCCTCTCCCCCTCTCCTCCCCCTCCTCTCCCCTCTCTCTCTCCTCTCTCCCCCCTCTCCCCTCCTCTCCCCCTCTCTCTCTCCCCCCTTCCCCCTCCCTCTCTCTCTCTCTCTCTCTCTCCCTCCCTCCCTCTCCCCCTCTCTCTCTCTCTCTCTCTCTCTCTGTGCAGAGGTCCTCTGATGCTGCTGTTTCCTCTCCCTCCTCGCAAGTGGCTGAGAGAAGCAAGCTGGAGGTACTGAGCTACCCTGCGCTGCCCTGTGCTGAGCTACCCTGCGCTGCCCTGTGCTGAGCTACCCTGTGCTGTGCTGTGCTGAGCTACCCTGCGCTATGCCGTGCTGTGCTGAGCTACCCTGTGCTGCCCTGTGCTGAGCTGTCTTGGCTGTGCACACTGGCACCGTGTGCTGTGCTGATCTGTGCTGTGCTGTGCTGTGTTATTGCCTGTGTGTCTTGTGCTTTGTGGCCCTGCACTAGCTGCCACCACAGCTTAGCTCCACACCCTGCTTCTCTCGGCTGTGTTCCTGTAAAAAAAATACCCAGGCCTGATGTGGCCTATGGGAGCAGAGGTTTTCACAGATCTCAGCCGGCCAATCACAGCGCTCTGACCTCAGACCGTTGGCTACCAATGAGCGAAGGCCCCCCTGCTCAGCTCTCTGTGGCTCCGTCTGCGTGTCTGTATACATCACACGGGGAACGGTGCCGACAGCTCGTGGGTTTCACACGTCACACGGGGAACATGGCCGACAGCTCGTGGGTTTCACACGTCACACGGGGAACGGTGCCGACAGCTCGTGGGTTTCACACGTCACACGGGGAACATGGCCGACAGCTCGTAGGTTTCACACGTCACACGGGGAACATGGCCGACAGCTCGTAGGTTTCACACGTCACACGGGGAACATGGCCGACAGCTCGTAGGTTTCACACGTCACACGGGGAACATGGCCGACAGCTCGTGGGTTTCACACGTCACACGGGGAACACGGCCGAGAGCTGACGGCCCAGCCCCCCCACAAGCTCTCCGACACGCGGAGCAAAGACGGCCTTTAGATAGTTTTCGAACAAGCGGGACGTTTTCCCGTTCTGTGTTCGGCATGCGGGGAAACATTAATAGTCAATTTGCCTTGAATTGTTTTCCGTCTTTTGAGCTCCGGAAATTTAATTTGCCTTTCACTGGCAAAAGAAAAGCTTGCTGGCTTGAAAACAATGTTTGAACTTTTAATGAGGGATTTCATAATTCATAATTACACGTGCGTTTTAATAGGCCTGGTTTGACTTCCGGTTGTCCCCAGAGTAAAGGTATTTGTTTCACATCATGAGCTTCAATACAAAAGCAAATGCAACGGAAGCCCAATCAGATTCACTGTGTGAAATTCCCTTTGATTTCCGTTCCGTTCGCTGCCTTTTGAATGGAATTGCATCCTGGCGCTGAGCCGTACCTGATTGGTGCGTCTCAGTGCTGGGCCGTATCTGATTGGTGCATCTCGGTGCTGGGCCATATCTGATTGGTGCGTCTCAGTGCTGGGCCGTTTCTGATTGGTGCGTCTTGGCTCTGAGCCGTATCTGATTGGTGCGTCTTGGCTCTGAGCCGTATCTGATTGGTGCGTCCTGGCGCTGAGCCGTATCTGATTGGTGCGTCCTGGCGCTGTGCCGTATCTGATTGGTGCGTCTGGTGCTGTGCCGTATCTGATTGGTGCGTCCTGGCGCTGTGCCGTATCTGATTGGTGCGTCCTGGCGCTGTGCCGTATCTGATTGGTGCGTCCTGGCGCTGTGCTGTATCTGATTGGTGCGTCCTGGTGCTGAGCCATTTCTGATTAGTGTGTGTCCTCTCCCGACAGAAGGAGAAAGAGAAGAGGGAGGATAAGAGACGAGAGAAGGAACCGGACAAAGGGAGCAAACCGCCGTCCTATGAGAAAGTAAGAGCCGCTGACGCTAACGGCCGCTAACGCTAACAGCCGCTAACGCCCGCTAACGCTAACGGCCGCTGACGCTAACGGCCGCTAACGCTAACGGCCGCTAACGCTAACGCCCGCTAACGCTAACAGCCGCTAACGCTAACGGCCGCTAACCGCCACAGCGGCTTTCCTGAGTGGTACCGGGCGGGCGTGGTGCTGGCTAATGCCGCCCCGCTCTCAGATACGCTCTGTGTTCACCGCAGTCCTGGGTCACGTGCACATTTCAGTTGCCTTCACCCCTTGGGCAAGCCCTGTTCACTGATGTTTTAAAAAGGAACTTTTAAATTTCAGTGATCTGTTAAAAAGAATAAACAAGGTTCTTCTTCCACACGTTCGTAAGTTCATCGCATGATTTTCCGAGCTTCTTCTGGAGGCTGCAAAAGTGTTCTCAGATTTTACCAGCGTCTAAAGAGTTATTGAAGTGTATCAAATATGCATCCAGGGCTGTATAGCAAGACCTTGTGTGTTTTTTTCTATATCAGCTGGAAGTATTTGAATAAGAACATTGAGTTGTGATGTAAGTCTGGATTGAACCATTGCATCCAGGAATTTAAACACTGTTTCCCAGAAGCTTGTCGCCACGGCAACCCTGTGGTAGGTCAAAGTGACACAATGACACTATAGTAGGTATATGCACGTTCTCTGCTCAGTGTAAACATATATTTTGAAGATGCTATTTCAGGTGTGTGCGTGTGTATGTGCATGCATGAGTAACAGGGAGAGCAGCTGTGCGTGTGCGTGTATGTTGAGAGCCGCATTGTGTGTGTGTGTGTGTGTGCGAGTGAGCGTGTGTGTTGAGAGCAGCAGTGTGTGTGTGTGCGAGCGTGTGTGTTGAGAGCAGCAGTGTGTGTGTGTGCAAGCGAGCGTGTGTGTTGAGAACAGCAGTGTGTGTGAGCGTGTGTGTTGAGAGCAGCAGTGTGTGTGTGTGTGTGTGTGTGTGTGTGAGTGAGCGTGTGTTGAGAGCAGCAGTGTGTGTGTGTGTGTGTGTGTGTGTGTGTGTGTGTGCGAGCGAGCGTGTGTGTTGAGAGCCGCAGTGTGTGTGTGTGTGTGTGTGCGCGAGCGTGTGTGTTGAGAGCAGCAGTGTGTGTCCACGCACATCCCAGTGTTTGTCTGTTGCTGGCAGCAGAACAGTTCCTCCATTGATGCTTTGTGGCTGTGCTGAGGCGTAGCGGCTCCTGACGCAGCGGATGGCGGCTCCGCGGCGTAGCTGTGCGTAATGGCGCGTAATTACACCTCTCCTGGAATTCTGTGCCGCGCAATTATCCGCCTTTTTATCTCCTCGCCGCGGCGCGTTCGCCGCCTCCCTCAGGAGGAGCTGAGCGGTCGCGCGAGGCTACGCAGTACGAGGTGTGTGTGTGTGTGAGTATTAACCCACACACGCACACACATTCACACGCATGCACACACACACTCACACACACGCACACACACGCACACACATTCACACGCATGCACACACACACACGCACACACGCACGCACGCACACACTCACTCACACACACGCATACACACACACACACTCACACACACACACACACACACACACACACACACACACACACACACACACACGCAGTGTCTCTTCTGCCTTAGCCACACGCTCTGTTCGTAAGCACACGGAGGGAGAAAGAGTCCCCCGCTGTGAAATCGATGGTTTACTTGTGAGCTGTGACTGTTGCTGGCCGCCAGGCTCTCTCTCTCTCTCTCTCTCTCTCTCTCTCTCTCTCTCTCTCTCTCTCTCTCCTCTCTCTCTCTCTCTCTCTCTCTCTCTCTCTCTCTCTCTCTCTCTCTCTCTCTCTCTCTCTCTCTCTCTCTCTCTCTCTCTCTCTCTCTCCTCTCTCTCTCTCTCTCTCTCTCTCTCTCTCTCTCTCTCGGGGTCGGCCTCCTCGCGGATTTCCAAACGCGCGCGGTTGCCCAGCGGGAAACGGGCGGGCCGCCCGCCATGATATTCACAGCCTGCCCTCCCGCCGCTTACCGCCACTGGAGGGGTGCGGGGGGGGGGGGGGGGGGGGGGGGATGGCAGGTGAAGGCCGCCCTCCTTCCTGACCTCATCAGAGCCTCGCGCTCCGGTGAAATGCATGCTGGGAATGAGGAGGATCAGTAAATGCTCCCTGATTGCTGACCTGAAGTCAGAGCTGCAGATTGATTGAAGAGTGTGTGTGTGTGTGTTTTGTGTGTGTGTGTGTGTGTGTATGCGAGTGCATATGTGCATTTGTGTGTGTGTGTTTGTGTGTGTATGCGTGTGTTTGTGTGAGTGTGTGTATGTGAATGTGTGTTTGTGTGTGCGCGTATGTGCACGCATGCGCGTGAGTGCATGCATGAGTGCGTGCATGCATGTGTGTGTGTGTGTGTGCATGAGTGTGTGTGCGTGCGTGCGTGTGTGTGTGCATGAGTATGTGTGTGCGCATGCTTTGCAGGCAGAAGCGCCTGACTGCTCTCCTGTGACTGCGCTCGGCGGTGGGATGCGTGCTGAAATCCTGCGCGTTTCTCTTATGAGACCGCGGGGCCATTTTCTGTGCTCAGTAGCTCTGCTCTGGAATTCACGGGGAGTCTCTCTCGCCCAGGGGAAGCCGCTAAGTGCTGCGGTTTGGCTCTGTCGCTAACGGGATGCTAACAGGATGCTATCGGGATGCGGCTCTCGTCTGTGGAAAAGACTGTTATTTAGACATCCACAGACTCTCGTGTTGTGCTGGAGGTGAGGTCTCGGGAAATTAAAGGGACAGGAGGACCCTCAAACTTTGATTATTATGATATATATATAATTTTTTTTTGACATTGTTAAATGGGAAACATTTGTAAACAACCATTTGTATTTTATACAATGCACTGTCCATAGTCTGACTTCATTGTCACAATTGTATCTGTTGATCCGCACGCCTTGGTGTGTGTTTATTAGCGCTATACAGATAAAATTGATTTGATTTTATTTGATTTATACCTGGAATAGGTAATTCCATCCCTGCACGGCGAGTGTGCAGCCTACCCAGTGTGCTCCCACCCGTTACCCTGCCTCAATTAGCTAATTAGCAATGCACACTGTCACAGGCTCACTCCAAGGTAAAACACTTCACATTGGGCCAAAAAAGCAGTTAATCAGCTGCAATTTGTGAGCTTATCGGTAAATGTAGCTAAAATGTCCGATCGGATCGCGCCTGGGCTAATTCAGTAATTGAAAGCATTTGGAAACTGGCGTGAAATGGAGAGTAGCAATGGTGCCAGCTAACACAAAATGGTTTTCGCAATATTGCTGCAATGTAGTAGACAAAACGTTCCAGGAACTTTGGGCCTCATTCACAAAACCAAAAATTCTTAAATTACTCTTACTCTCATTCTTAGAAATGTTCCCACGAAAAACCGATATGAGATTTATGACACTTTGTACAGACTTCTGTTTTTGTGCATATCTCAGGTGTATGAGATGAGGAATGCTGGCTGTTTGTAAATTTTATACACAACCCTGTTCGTATGATTAGCATAAGGAAGCAGCCTTTAACAAATACAGATGAGAAAAAAATGATGAGTGCCAAAATGTTCTTGGAAACGTTCTTACGCTGTTTCCGATCGAATGTGATCGTACGCATATTTAGTGAATGAGGCCTGTTGTGAGGACATTTAGTATTAGCCGGGTGCCCATCGGTCACACACTCTCACACACACACACACACACACACACACACACACACACTCTCTCATCGGTCACGCTGAAACACCAGGAACTCGGCAGCCAGAACGGGCGAAGGGCTCTTGTGTGGAGGCTGTGGCATTCAGGGTTTTATTTGCGAGGGAGACGAGCAGGTGGTGTTGCTCAGGAGTAGTCTTTGGGGGGGCGGGGGGGCGGGAGGGGGGCTTTTGAAATGCGTGTCCTTCAGGATGAGGAAGTCATAGGTGGCCTTTTATTGTTGTGTGGGCAGCTTCTCTCTGTGCTCGCTGCATGGACCGCAGCGGCGAGATATTTTCTTTGGGCCTTGAAGGGAATGCTCATTAAATGTCAAACACAGCAAACGTCGCTTTGATGGTTTTCGTCCACCTGGAAGACTTCTTTTTTTTTTTATGAAGCTCTGAGTAACGGTACAGACACTTCCAGTCAAGGGGTGTGAGGACATTGTGTTTGTGTGCTGTTTGTGGTGTCTGTGTGGAGTGTAATCTGCAATGCATAGGATCAGTAGTAGAGTGTAGACTGCAATGCATATAGTCAGCAGTAGAGTATAGACTGCAGTCCATAGGAGCAGCAGTAGAGTATAGACTGCAGTCCATAGGAGCAGCAGTAGAGTGTAGACTTCAGTCCATAGGAGCAGCAGTAGAGTGTAGACTGCAATGTAGAGTGTAGTACCTGCGAGTGTGTGTGTCTGTGTGTGAGTGAGTTTGTCAGTGAGTGTGTGTGTGTGTGTGTGTGGGGGGGGGGGGGGAGGGTAGTGTATTGAACATCCACAGGAGGAGAGCGGCTGGTTTTCCTCTGCCGTGTCTCTTGGTTAAATACCCAGAATGCCCCAGGATGTCCTCTCAGAACAGCCGCCCCGCGTCGTTACCATGGAGAACCGCCGTCAGCGGGAAGCGCCAATGTTCTTTCCTGAGGCCGGGCCCCTCCCCCCCCGCTGCGCTGTCTGTAGCAGGATAGCGGCGTGGCGCGTAGCGCCCGCCAGCCGAAAGCGGCGCTCGAGCCAATCAGCACGAGGCCGAGACCAGAACCCCCGCGCTCTCCGGTCGCCAGGTTAACTCCGTCAGTCGTGCCGTTACCAAGGTGAGCCGGGGGTACGTTTCCACGGTGACCTGATTTGGAGCCACGGTGCGTTGGCCAAACCCAACAGGAGATGAGCTAACCAGATGTGCAGGGCCTGGTAGAAGCTTTTTTTTTTTTTTTTTTTTTTTTTCATTGATCAAGAAAAAAATAAACATTCTTTGGGAAACTTGCATTCATAAGGAGTGCTGTCAAGCTATGCTTGGGCTTATCACCAGAAGTACAAGTAATGAGTAACATATAAATAAATAAAAAAAAAAGGTTAAGGTGTGAGTGCGGCTAATGCTGTGGCCATTTCTGCAAACTGGTGGTTTTTTTTTTTTTTTTTAACAGTTTCATCATTATTATTGACACTTTTCGGTTCAGATTTAATGACCCATTTTGTACGTAGCTGAATTGCATTTCTGTGTGTGAACCCGGGAAGAGCTGGACTAATGGGGTTCCTAAACAAATAGCACCCTGTCGCTGTGTGTAAACTGGCTCCTAATAAACCACTCGGACACAACGGAGGCTAACCGCTAACGAGCTCCATAGCAGCGGCGCTCGCCTCGCTAACGAGCGGCGACCGGAGAGAAGGAGCGGGAACAAAAGTGCGGTCGAGGGGAACGCTGGCGGGTTTGGCGCCCCCCGGAGGCGGGGGAGAGCGCTGCGCGGAGTAGCACGCGGTCCTCGTGGGCCCGCTCAGACCCAGCAGCTCAGCGAGTGTGTGTGAGTGTGTGTGTGAGTGTGTGTGTGTGAGTTTGAGTGTGTGTGTGTGTGTGTGTGTGTGAGTTTGTCAGTGTGTGTGTATGTGTCTGTGTGTGTGTGTGTGTGTGTGTGTGTGTGTGCGCGCGTGTGCGTGTGCGTGTGCGTGTGCGTGTGCGTGTGCGTGTGCGTGTGCGTGTGCGTGTGTGTGCGTGAGTGTGTGTGTGTGTGTGTGTGTGTGTGTGTGTGTGATTATTAATGACTCTGTGGTCCTAACCGCATGAATCAGAGAGGCTCTGCGGCTTGGCTGAACCTCGGCGGGCAGGAGAGTCTCCTCAAAGCCTCCTGTCCTCAATCCCACCTCGCTCTCCTCAGAGCCTCCCGTCCCAGAGTTCTGCATGGAGACATGCCCCTCACCCCCTCTCCTCGCCCCCCCCCCTCCCCCCACCCCCTCACCCCCTCTCCCCTCTGCCCTCCCCCTCTCGCCCCTCTCCCTCTCCTCGTCTCTTCCCCTCCCCTCACCCCCTCTCTGCCCCTCCCCTCCCCTCACCCCCTCTCCGCCCCTCCCCTCCCCTCCCCCCTCACCCCCTCCCCTCCCCTCCCCTCTGCCCCTCCCCCCTCGCCCCTCTCTGCCCCTCGCCCCGAACGCGGGAGGTTAATGATGTCACCGCCGATTCTCCCGCAGGCCTCGGGACACGAGATAACAAGAAAGTTGGTGACATAATGGACATCCGTAGCTCTCTCTCCTGATTGGCTCACACCCCCCCCCCCCCCCCCCCCCCCCCACCACCACCAGTGGGCTAATGATGACCTCAGGGGCCCACACAGACTCCCATCATGGCAGCCCCTGTGTGCCGAGGGGGGGGGGGGGTGATGGGTTGTCTGTGGCGGTACCGCGTGAGCGATGGGAAGGATTAGCGCTGCCCCCTTGCTGCTGGAGGGGGGGGGGGGGGGGGGGTGCAGGGCAGGGGGGGAAGGGTAATGGCGGTGCAGTCGCTCATGTGGGAAATGGGATTCCAGGCACCAGCTGTCTGCTCATCTCTCTGTCTCCGGGGACCTGGTCGTGACGAGCCACCGGCCGGCCCCGCCCTTTCTGTCCCCCCCCCCCCCCCCCCTCCCTGCCCCACCGCCGGCACCTTTCCGAGCCCTCTCACTGCCGCCAGAGAGGAACGCTCTGTCCCAGAGAAAGGGCATTTACTGAACACGCCGGGGTGTGTTAATGAGACTGCGACTGAGAGTGCACAAGGGGGGGGGGGGGGGGGCCTGCCTGTCACGGAGACCTTTTGGGACAAAGGGGGGGGGTTAAGTTTGGGGGCTGCGGCTCCCCCAGGTTGTCCGTGTTTGCTGGAACATGCAGTTCCAGGGCCCTGTGAGGACACAGCAGCTGTACAGGACCCCAGTCACAGCGGGGCCTGTAAGGACAGAGCAGCTATACAGGGCCCCAGAGAGAGCGGGGCCCTATAAGGACAGAGCGGCCCTGTGGGCCCCATATAAGAACAGAGCGGCCCTGTGGGCCCAGGGTGCGGGGCCCTATAAGGACAGAGCGGCCCTGTGGGCCCCATAGAG
>CM045884.1:3262500-3270000 GCA_025169545.1 Anguilla japonica
ACCACGCACTGTACAACACGTCCCAAAACAAATTTTAAAGAAACAATACCGGACACACGGTAACCGTCTTATTGTAGCGCTGCAGTTTGCACGTGCTCTGTTTCTGACAGCGTTCATCTGGTAAGGGCAGAGCAGCGTGCTCTTTCCTTCTGCGATTAAATGCACTGGCCTATCAGCTTTTCGCTTTTGCATTATTTGTTCCTTGCAGTCTGTTACTGCCCATTGATTAAAAAAAAAAAACTTACTGTTGCTTCAGTCGAGTATGTTTTTTCAATCATTCCCCACTGCTGCACATATATTAATTCATTTAATGGAATTTTTTTTTGTAATCTGTGATTTCTTCCACTTCAGCTCTTCAGTTTTCTGCTATTTTCAACAACTTTGCCGTGACTGTCCGTCTGTGACTTTAGCCAGAATTTTCCGTGATGAACACCTGGCCTTGGTGATGATAAATGTTTCATTGACATTATGGCATTATGACAGTGTCACACGCACTGCTTCTGCGTCTGGATTATTTTTGGTTTCCGTGCTTAATTTTTAATTTTCAAAAAGGACAGTTTCATAATATTTCATATTATCGCATATTATATAACAGAAGCAAAGGTTTATGCCTCTTAATATGTTCTTTCTGCAAGATTTCACAAAGCCAGCCTCCTTTCGTAAGACTTTTAAGAGCACAGTTAATGGATTTCATCCGGAGCAGCACAACGGTTTCCATAAAAGCTCCGACCTTCAGACAGGAATAGAATTTTCTGCTTTGAAAACGAAGTCCTGTGTCACACAGTGCAAATACCTCTGCAACAGTCAGTGTCAGAGGCGAATCTGAGAACTTCTGTGAAATTGCAAAATCGTTTTTAAAAGAAACTTAAATCAAAGTGTTGAATACATTTTTTCTGAGTGCATTTCACTGCCGTTTCTCTCTAGTTGAATGGTTGTGAAATTATCATACATTTATTAAGCATAATAAGTGGTTGCGAAAAGACTGATTTCAAATCATTGAATTGTAATTTGAAAGGTCAGCAGAACACTGATGTAAATTGCAGCGTAGAGCCAGATCTCGTGCCTTAATGGAGAACCTTTGATCGCACTGCAAACTGGGGAGGGTCCTGCCATGCTGAACCAAGCCTCCCATCACGCCCCTCTCTTCATGTGGATGTGGGTTTGACCCTCTGGCTGTGGGACGGGGAGGACTGCGCCTGCTTTTTGGCGAGCCTGTTCATCAGGAGTGGAGCCGGAGACTTGTACCTGAGCTGCAGGATTGCATCATTTCCCTGGTCCTCCCAGCCCTCCACATCAAAGGCTGGGGAATTAGGGGTGACCTGGACTGGAGGCTCTCTCACTGCCGGGGGCGGGGGACGGGGGGGTTCGTAATCCCCAGAACAGCGGGAAGGGAAATCTGGGGGATTGGGCAGCGAGGGGAGAACGAAAGGGCGAGAGAGAGAGAGACACGGGAGGAACCGAGGGGGGAGAATCCTCGCGCGTCCAAAATATTTAGGTGCCGTGGACTCGTGGTGAGAAGCTGCTGGAATTCAACTGAGAGGCTGAGGAAGGAGATGAGGTTGAGAATGAGGGGGGGGGGTGGAGGCAGGGGTGGGGGGTATTGGCAGGTGGGGGGGCGGGAGTAGGAGGAAGTCAGTTGAGGATGGAGACTTCACACTCTCTTTCTGAAGAGTCAGTTTAGTGGCGGGTGGGGGGGAGGTGTTGCGGTGGGGGGGTCCTGTGGGGGTCTTTTCTTCACGGTTTCATTTTCCGGTTGAAGATGGAGAGCAGAAGAGGGGAAAGATAGCGGGCCCAGGCGGGGGGGGGGGGGCGATGCTCCTGCATTATGCAGGGAAGCTGAATAATTCGTAAGGACAGCGCGCTCTTCTGTGCGTGTGAAAGACCGGAGACCGGGCTCTTTCCTCTCCTGCGGGGCCTCTTCTCCTGCACAGGAAGCCCAAAATGCAGAGGAGGGCCCTGAGATGTAAGTGGATGGCGTCGGGCGGGGCCTGGCTTGAAGTGTGCTGTTGGACGTGGGCAGTCGCGCGCGGGAAAGCGGGGCCCTTGACTGCTGAGAGGCGCTGGCTGCGGGTTCGACTCTCAGTGTGCTTCCAGTGGAGCTGCTCTCAGGAGCGTTCATAAGACACAAAAACCCCTCGAGGAGGACACTGTGAACAAGCTCATTTAGGGAAGCTTCTGTGTCTCTCTCTCTCTCTCTCTCTCTCTGTCTCCTTCCCCTTTCTATTCCTATCTGTCTTTCCCACTCTTCCTTTCCCTCTCTCTTTTGCTCCCCCTTTCTTTCTGTCATTCATTTTTGTCAAATTGAAATCCAGGTATGCCTTATTTGCATGACAAGTGAATTTGTGTGCTACAAAAGTATTCAAAAGTGCACCATCGAATTGGCAACAACTCGCAACAGAAGAGCTGGAAAAAAATACACAGTAACCCCCCCCTCCATACACACAACCCCATAGTAAATGGGATTCTCTCTCTCTCTCTTTCCCTCTCTCTCTCCTCCCTTCCTCCCTCTCTCCCAGCTAGACACACCTGCCATGTCGCAGAACCAAACTGCATTGCCCGGGTTATTATCCTCTGTTGTGCCGGAGAGACACATTGCAATTTGCAGCATCTGATGCGGATTTGACTCTCTAAACTCATGGAACTGTGTATTTTATTTTTATTTCTTTTTTTTTTTTGTGAGAGTGAAAGTTGCGCGTATCCAACGTCTGCCAGGTCCTCACAGTGTCGGCTTTGAGGTGGAGGAGGTGGAGGAGCGCTGGAGAAGCGCGTGGTTTTAACAAGCCCAGGTGTGGTTTTGCTGGTCTCTGAGGGGGGGGGTGGGGGGTTGGGGGGGTGGCCGGTGTTGCTAGGCGCCAGCGCTCGTTTCGGCCCTGCCCACGCCTCGATCCCAGCTCTGCGTCGCTGGGAGGACGCCGCTGAGGAACTGTGGGAACTCGCACCCAGCACCATTCTGTCAACGCCGCCGCCGCGCGCGGTCCTGGAAGAATAGAAAAATACCCAGCAAGCACTTCTCTCTGAAGTCTGCGTTTCTTTGTTTTCCTCTTTTTCCCGTTTCTCACAGCCTCAGAAGAGGGAGGAGCCGCAGCCAGAACCCAAAGCCAGCCCCGCGAAGAGCGCAGAGCCAGCCATCGACCTGCTCGGCCTGGGTAAGTCCAGAGCAGTCAAGCCCAGAGCCAGCCATCGACCTGCTCGGCCTGGGTAAGTCCAGAGCAATCAAGCCCAGAGCCAGCCATCGACCTGCTCGGCCTGGGTAAGTCCAGAGCAATCAAACCCAGAGATACACATTGACCTGCTTGGCCTGGGTAAGTCCAGAGCAATCAAGCCCAGAGATACGCATTGGCCTGCTCGGCCTGGGTAAGTCCAGAGCAGTCAAGCCCAGAGATACACATTGACCTGCTCGGCCTGGGTGAGTCTAGAGTAATCAAGCCCAGAGATACGCATTGGCCTGCTCGGCCTGGGTGAGTCTAGAGTAATCAAGCCCAGAGATACGCATTGGCCTGCTCGGCCTGGGTGAGTCTAGAGTAATCAAGCCCAGAGATACGCATTGGCCTGCTTGGCCTGGGTAAATCCAGAGCAATCAAGCCCAGAGATACGCATTGGCCTGCTCAGCCTGGGTGAGTCCAGAGCAATCAAGCCCAGAGATGCACATTGGCCTGCTTTGCCTGTGTAAGTCTGGAGCAATCAAGCCCAGAGCCTGCTGTCAACCTGCTTGTCTGGTGTAAGTCCGGAGTTCAGAGCCAGTCGTTTAGGTCTGGGTATTTCAAGAGCAATTAAGCCCAGGCCCGGCCATCGAGCTGCTAAACCTGAGTAAGTCTGTAGTAATTGAGCCCAGAGCCAACAGCCATACCTGTTTGGTATGAGTAAGTCGGGAGCAATCAAACTCCGAGCCAGCCGATCGGCCTGCGGGGCCTGGGCAGGCCAGAGCCGCGTCGGTGTGACTCAGCCGGCTGTGCTGGTGAAGGCCGAGCCAGCGCCAGCGCCAGATGGCGGGGCCGGGCCGGGCGGGCGGGCGGGACGGACGCCGCGGGGGCGGTGTGAGCGTGCCAGGGGTGCCCAGCAGCACCCCGCCGAGCTCAGATGGCATGGATCGCGGGAGCGGCACCGAGCCCCAGACAGGTCCTGGCGGCGCGGGTGATTTCACACCGGGGGGGGGGGGGGGGGGGATGACTGGCCGCTTTAATGAGCCGTTTCGGGAGGGGTGGCTTTGAATTCCTCTCTCCTGCCCCGTGGACCCCCCCCTGCGCTTTTAACGGCTTTTAACCCTGGGGGAAGGGGGTCCGGGGAATGGGACGGCTCTCACCTCGCCCGCTAGCCCGTTAGCCTATCGATCCGTCCGGCGCCGTGCGGCAAACAGGCCGGGGGGGTGGGGGGGGGGGGGGCAGCCAGTTGTGACGGGAGGCTGGAATCGGGAGGGGCTTCAAGGCTAGCGGCTGTGTGCTCGCCTGGCTAGCTCCTTCTTTTATATATTTATTTATTTATTTATTTATTTGTTCATTGTCATGGTGTGACTAATTTATGGTGACATTTAGGCTGAGATGACACTGGCGATGGCACTGGCGATGGCACGGGGGGGGACGGATGGGAGCTGACGGATTGATTGGACTGCGTGTGCCCTGCGAGGCTGGGGAGAGAGCGATGGGGATGGGGTGGGGGGGGGGGTTTCATTTTTTCCTTCTCTCTCGCTCTCTCTCTCCGCGCCGCCTCGCCCCGCCTCGCCCTGACCGGAGGGCCCGGGAGATGATGGACCCCAGATTGCATTGTGGGATGCTCTTTTCCCGTCCGGGCAGAGAGGGCCTCTCCAGCGCCCGCTGTGTAATAGGCACAGATGAAGGAGACGCGGAGATGACCTTTTTTTCCTCACCACTGCCATAGCAACAGGGCCCATTGTCTGAGAGCAGGCCGGAGCATGGGGGGGGTGTTAATGGGGCACCTCTCTCTCTCTCTCTCTCCCTCTTTCTCTCCCTCTCTCTCTATCTGTGCCTCTCTCCCTCTGCCTATCTCTCTCCATCTCTCCCTTTGTCCATCTATCCCTCTATCTGCCTCTCTCCTTACCTCTCTCCCCCTCCCTCTCTTTCTATCTGTACCTCTCTGTTTCTCTTTCTCATACTGTTTCTATCTGCTTCTCTATCAGTGTATCTCTCTCTCTCCCCTCCCCCTATTTCTCTCACTCTTTCTCTGCCTCAGACACTCTGTCTGTTTCTATTTCTCTCTCTCTCTCTCCTTTCACTTGCTCGTTCTTGCTTTCTTGTCTTTTCCCCCTGGCTTTTCAACTACCCTGATCCTGTTCTCTCAATTTTTCTTCTTCCCCCTCTTCTGTTTTCTTTTTCATCTTTAGCCTGTCACATTTTCTTTTTATTTGTCTTGAGTCCTGTGTCAGGTTTTCTGATCCCAGTGTACCTCTCCATCTTTCCTCTCTCTCTTTCTCTCTCACACTCACTCTCTCGCTCTCTCCCTCCCTCGCTCTCCCTCTCTCTGGTTCAGTGGAGCTCGTCCCACTCTCTCGCTTGCCTTATGAAAATAAAAGGGCGTTTTTCTCAGAAGTGTGTGAGCAGACTCAGAAGTGGGTGATTTTTTCGGACCCTTCTCCGGTAATCAGGGCTCCCCGGTCGCCGGTGGGTGCAGTCGGGACGGGGCAGGGGGGTGGGGGGTGGCACGCTGGCCTTTTGAGGCTGGCTCTGGAAGTCGCGGCTGTGCCTTTTACGTCCGCCGGCCCGCCCACGCTCTCGGTCTGGGGTAAGCAGTCACACATCACGCTGATTGAGCCCCTGGGGGCCGCAGCAGGACCCCCCGCCCCCCCCTCCCCGCCCCCGCCCGACTCTAACGGTCACCGCCAACCTTTCAGATTTGCCTCACGCACCGACCGCCACGAGCCGGCACCGGAACTGGGGCTGCGGTTTCAGAGGCTGTCTCTGCCCTCACCAGCTCAGTGCAGTGCAGGGTTCTCTCCGGGTTCTTTAGGGTTCTGTCCGGGTTCTTTAGGGTTCTCATCTCAGTGTAATTCAGGGTTCTCTCCGGGTTCTTTAGGGTTCTCATCTCAGTGTAATTCAGGGTTCTCTCCGGGTTCTTTAGGGTTCTCATCTCAGTGTAATTCAGGGTTCTCTCCTGGTTCTTTAGGGTTCTCATCTCAGTGTAATCAGGGTTCTCTCGTGTTTCTTTAGGGTACTCTCATAGTACTGCTTTTGTGTGGACTATGTGCGTCTCTGCTCTTAAAGCAGTGAAACTAGGAAACATGCAATTCTGTTTGCATACGTGTAAACCGTAAAGATTACATGGGCTTTAGTGTAGCTTTAATTTTGGGGTGTGGGACTGGTGAAGTTTGATCTTTCATCTCTCTTCCTCCTCCTCCTCCTCCTCTTCCCAGACACCCCGGCGGTCTCTGCTGCCAACGGCTCCTCCGCCACGGCGACTCTCAGCGACGACCTCGACATCTTCGGGCCCATGGTGTCCAACCCCCTCCCCTCCACCAACACACAGTTCTCTCAGGTAACTTCACACCTGCCATACCATCCCCACACCTGTGTCTGTGATTAACCTAACCACACACTCCGCACACCTGTCTGTGATAACCACACACTCCGCACACCTATGTCTGTGATTAGCCACACACTCCGCACACCTGTCTGTGATAACCACACACTCCGCACACCTATGTCTGTGATTAGCCACACACTCCGCACACCTGTCTGTAATAACCACACATTCCACACACCTATGTCTGTGATTAGCCACACACTCCGCACACCTGTCTGTGATAACCACACATTCCACACACCTATGTCTGTGATTAGCCACACACTCCGCACACCTGTCTGTGATAACCACACATTCCACACACCTATGTCTGTGATTAGCCACACACTCCGCACACCTGTCTGTGATAACCACACATTCCACACACCTATGTCTGTGATTAGCCACACACTCCGCACACCTGTCTGTGATAACCACACATTCCACACACCTGTCTGTGATAGCCACACACTCCGCACACCTGTCTGTGATAGCTCATTATATACATTACCCCTGTAATACATCATTAATACACCTGTCTGTGATTAACCACACACTCTGCACACCTGTCTGTGATATCGCATTATATACATTACCCCTGTAATACATCATTAATACACCTGTCTCTGACACCATTCTATCTGCTCACCGGTCACTAATTCCATTCCATCCAGCCCCTCCTCTCTGTATTCCGTCCATCTCTCAGTACTGAACCCCCAACCCCCCCCGCCCCCCCCCCCCCCCCAGGGCTGGTAATTCAGCGGGGCGACTGGGTGGCACAAACAGTCTTTGTGAGGCAGGGACAGCTGCTCATTGTGTTGTATCCGAGCCAGCCACATGCCCCCCCCGCCCCCCCCCCACCCGTCCGCTTCTGCAGGCTGAGCAGGGAGGGAGCTCTGGGAAAGGAAGTACCCCCCCCCTCCCCTCCCCTCCCCCCTCCGCAGCTCCTAAATACAACACAAGAGAGAAGGAAGGGCTGGACTCGCTGGC
>CM045884.1:3275000-3277500 GCA_025169545.1 Anguilla japonica
CTCTTCAGCGAAAGCAGCTCCAAAGCAGACGACTCGGCCAAGAAGCCGCTGTCCAAGGACTCCATCCTGTCCCTGTACAGCACCAGCAGCATGGGCCAGCAGCCTGCGCAGGGTACTATAACACACACACACACACACACAATACACACCTACAACACACACACACACACATACAATACACACCTACAACACACACCAAGGACTCCATCCTGTCCCTGTACAGCACCAGCAGCATGGGCCAGCAGCCTGCGCAGGGTACTATAACACACACACACACACACACACACACACACCTACAATACACACACATACACAATACACACCTACAATACACACACACACACATACAATACACACCTACAATACACACACCCACACCTACAGTACATACACACACACATACAATACACACACACACACATACACACACACACAATACACACCTACAACACACACCAAGGACTCCATCCTGTCCCTGTACAGCACCAGCAGCATGGGCCAGCAGCCTGCGCAGGGTACTATAACACACACACACACACATACACACACCTACAATACACACACACACATACAATACACACCTACAACACACACACACACATACACACACACACACAATACACACACACATACAATACACACCTACAATACACACACACACATACAATACACACACAATACACA
This sequence comes from Anguilla japonica, assembly GCA_025169545.1. NCBI lineage: Eukaryota > Metazoa > Chordata > Actinopteri > Anguilliformes > Anguillidae > Anguilla > Anguilla japonica. The sequence continues at coordinate 3,275,685 of CM045884.1, forward strand.
CCTACAATACACACACACACACACATACAATACACACCTACAATATACACACACACATACAATACACACACATACACACACACATACAATACACACACATACACAATACACACCTACAATACACACACACACACACACACCTACAATACACACACACACACACACCATACAATACACACACACACACAATACACATCTACAATACACACACACACACACACACACACATACAATACACACCTACAATACACACACACACACACACACACACATACAATACACACACACACATACAACACACACACATACATAATACACACCTACAATACACACACACACACACACACAATACACACCTACAATACACACACACACACACACACACACAACACACACACACCCTACAATACATACACACACACATACAATACACACACACACACAATACACACCTACAATACACACACACACACACACACACACCTACAATACACACACACACACACATACAACACACACACATACATAATACACACCTACAATACACACACACACACACACACACACATACAATACACACCTTCAATACACACACACACATACAATACATACCTACAATACACACACACACACACACACATACAATACACACCTACAATACACACACACACATACAATACACACCTACAACACACACATACAACACACACACATACATAATGCACACCTACAATACACACATACAATACAGCACACACCTACAATACACACACACACACATACAATACACACACATACATAATGCACACCTACAATACACACATACAATACAGCGCACACCTACAATACATACACACGCATATAATACACACACACACATACATACAATACACACACACTTACTATAAGACAACACTCACACACACATACAGTACACACACATAAACACACTCGTATCTGCTCTGGCATGCAGTCACGCACGCACCTCACACGCTCAGACACTTCCAATCTCATGACTCGCACTCCAGTAAGCAGCTCTGGCTGTGCGCTTCGTTTCGTTCGTACGTTTATTCATGTATGTACACCAGTGGCATGCTGCAGAGGTTCCCCTGGCATGAGGCTCCTGCAGCACCAGTACCAGTCCACAGTCTGCTTTCATCAGCACGTCTGCCTGTCAGCCGCTAACTAGCGCTAGCTAGCGCTTAAAAACCCGCCCTCTGACGACTCCGTCGTTCCCCGCGGCTAAGTGGATCTGAGACGCTGTGCAATTATCGCTCTTCAAATTTGGGGGGGGGGGGGGGGGGTGGGGGGGGAATCAATTATTTAAGTGCTCCTCGTCTCCCCGGCCATCGGACCGCCGAACGGGAGTCTTCACCTTCAGCCGCCGCACTTAAAAAGGAGACTCGTTTCAAAAGATTCACAGAAAAAAAAACACAAAAAAGGGAAGAAAGGGAAAATGAAGGCTGAGGTGGCTTTGATCCGGCAGCTGGGGGTTTAATAGGTGCTCTTTCCGCCTGTTTTAATTCCCCTCAAACCTTCGGTTTCAGTGTTTGGGGTACATGTGAGGTGGGTCTGCGTACCCCTCGTCTCGGGACGGTTCCCGGCCTGACCCTCTGACCTCGCCACCCCCCCCCCCCCCCCCCCAATGCCTAACTGTCCCCCTCCCCCCATTTTTTTTTTTTTGGTGAAATTAATCCTGCTGGTTTGTGGTTCTGAAGAGCATTTTGGCACAAAACTGGCTAGTGTGCATCATTAGGTCGGGTGATGCACATGGGTAGCGGTCACCCCCCACAGTATACAGAAATAAGGTCCCATA
>CM045884.1:3282500-3362500 GCA_025169545.1 Anguilla japonica
CCCGGGTTCTCACCTGAGCCGACAGTGCAGGGCCTGGCCAACCTGGCCAAGCAGGCGGCTAAAACTGACCAAACTAACCAATCGGCTGTTCGCTGACCAGGCTTGCCCACAACTTACGCACCTTGCGTTCTAGGGGGTGTAAAAAAGAGTATAATCACACTTTCTTCTCTTGTCTCTTTCTTCCAAAAATGTCAGTGTTATCAGTCAATATCAAAAACAAAATGGCGGATCTATAGGTTTAAATCGCAGGGAATATCGATGGCGCCGTAAACGAAACCGATGCGTTTGTTTTGCTCCCGTGTTTTGTGTAGCGCGAGCTCGTTAGCGCCTCGGCTACGCGGGCGCCTTCCAAACCCCCTGGCGCCGGTACGGGACGCGGGCGATAAAGCGATAAATCCATACGGTCCCCGGCAGTGAGATCCGCCCGGCGACCGTTTCCACGTTGTCTCCGGATTAAAGGATTTGATCCGTGAAGCACGGAACCCCCCCCCCCCCCCCAGAGGAAACGGCTCAGTCGCCATCGATGATCTGGCTGTGATTGTTTTACAGGTCAGTGATTACGGAAGCACAGACTGAGATATATATACACATACGCACATATGGTACACACACACACACAAATGCACGCACACACTCTCACACTTATACAGACACACACACGCACAGTCACACACACAGACATTCATGCACACACACATGCACACACACACACACACGCATTTTATCCCCTCTTCTTTTCCCTTTTCCTCGTAGCTGTAAGTGTTTGGTGTGAGGCTGCCCATTACTTAGCTAGCTCAGTGACGCTGGTGTCATGGGGGGGGGGGGGGTGGTTTGGGGTTTGGGTGTGAGGCGAGGCGCACACCCTTTGTGGCAGTGAGGGGGGTGGGGGGGGGGGGTGGTGGGGGGCAGTGCAGTGGGGCTTTAGCTGCCACATTGCCACAGAGACAGACGGACGAACGGACAGCTGAAAACACTACAGAAGGCGCTGCGTCTGTCTGTCGCCAGCTCTGTCTCTTCCAGCACTGAGTCAAAAGACACAAAAGGCTGTTTTGCAAAGGGGGCGGGAGGGGGGGGAGTGGGGGGGGGGGGGGGGCATTCTGAATGTCTCATTGTGCACCTGGTACAGTTCCCCCCCCACAAAGAGCCCGGGAGCACAAAAAAATGAAATAAAATAATAACCGCGCATCGGCTCGGCTGCCAAGTGAAATTTAACAGAGCAGGAGAAAACAGTGTGGAGTGCTGAGAGGGAGAGAGAGAGAGGGAGTGAGAGAGAGGGGAGGGAGGGAGTGAGAGAGAGGGGGAGACGAGCAGCAAATTACATCACAGCTTGCCATAAACAGAGGGACAACCAATGAGCCTGTTTGGGTAAGCCTATATGTCTGTAAACTGTCCACGTATATGTTTATGTATTTAATGGTGTATGTTCTTTATATGTTCTTTTCTGTGCTTTGGCAACATAAGTTGTGTCTTGTCATGCCAGTAAAGCATTTTTTTTAATTGAATTGAATTGGGAGAGAGAGAGAGAGAGGGGGGAGAGGGGGAGTGAGAGAGAGGGAGAGAAAGGGAGAGAGAGAGAGAGAGAGAGAGGAGGGGGGGGCTTTCTCTCAGGATGCAGGAGCTGAACGGCCATCATGCTTTCTGGAGACAAACACCCCACCACCACCCCCCCCCCCCCCCCAGCACCCGCAAGTCTCACATTAGTGAAAGGTGCCGTTTGGTGGTTTCTCCTCAGATATAATGGTTTCCTGTGTAGTGATGGCTGGCAGGAGCCCTTAATGACGATGTGATGTCTAATTCTAATGTCAGCGCGGGACTGGGTGGGGGGAGGGGGGGGGACTGCAGCTGGGTCCTCTGTTTTCAGGTCTTGGTTGAGCACTTCCTGGGTCAGGTTTTGATTAACCACTTCCTGGTCAGGCCTTGGTTCAGCACTTCCTGGTCCGTCCTTGGTTGAGCACTTCCTGGGTCCAGCTCGTGGGTCTGAATCTCCACTAAGCTGTGCTAGTATGTGTATTTCATTGATCCCTGAAAGCTACTAAATCTCTAATGTGGGTCCCCATGTAAAAAATTTTTAAAGAACCAGTGCCTTAAAGAAACTGCTTTTTGTGCTGGGGTTAAACTACTGAGGATTGCTGAGGTCCAGTGGACATTGAGTGCCTGCATTTTGCATTGTCCCTCCAGTTGACTTCATACCGAAGGGTGGTTCCCCTCAAGGTGAGAAGTGCTAAGCTGTATGCTCCAGGTAACCGCCTACCTGGGCTATTATAGCCTGTAAATGCAGCTTGAGCGTTAGCCAGGCTTTATTTCAGTTAACGGTTGTTGTTCATGGTGCCTCCATTTAGATGTGTTGCCTTTGGTTGTTTCTTCTGCAATCAGATGCAGAAGTTTTCCCTGGAGAGATCCACTGTTACACGTTCAATGGTTGAATTTCATGCGCATGAAGGAGTCTGATATTCCCTGCCAGTTCCAAGGTAGATTTCTGTGATGTCGGTTCTGAATCATTTCTTAGATTGACATACTTATTCTTGCGTTTAGTAAACCTTGATGTCGTAAAACGAGTAGAAATAAATCCAGATGCGAATCTGAGACGCCTGTCTGTAAACGTACAGACGGTCCTTCACTGTCCGTAGATGTTTCGTCTTCTCTTCAGAGCCGGTGGTGTGAAGGAAGGCCCTTGGATTTCCCCCAGGTGAGTGATGACCTGCTCTGTCAGAAGGCAGCTGAGCAGGTGTGTAGTGTTCCATGTCAGAACTGAACCCGGGGCCCGAGAAGCTAGAATTGCTTTCATTTGCGATTTTATTTTCCATCAGTAATGCGAAATTGATTTGTAATGTCAACGCTCTCTTCTGGGACTTCTTCCCTCGCCGAAACGTTTGAGCACCGCACACACGCACACACACTCTCTCTCTCACACACACACACACACACACACACACACACTCTCTCTCTCTCTCTCTCACACACACGCACACACACTCTCTCTCTCTCACACACACACACACACACACACACACTCTCTCTCTCTAACACACACACACACTCAGTCTCTCTCACACTCTCTCTCTACACACACACACACTCACTCTGATTAATATTTACTCTGATAAATTGCCAGCGCGTCTCCGCCACCCACTTGCCGCCTGTTTTCATTTTGTAAGAACCGTAAGTGGCGAAGGAACGGGGGAGAGCTTCTGCGTGTTGGCGACTCTAATCGCATTCTGACGCGTCGTGTTTCAGGCAGGTTTTTTGATGACGAGACGTGCCCAGAAAGACCGCAGTACCTCCTTTGCTCGACCTCCTGACTGAGCGTTCTACCCACTGTCAAAAAAAAGTAAAATTCATATCCAACACAGAACGCCATCACCGCGAGCTTTTACGCTTTGTAATTACATCAGCAACCCTTTGGCATCACAGAGCACGCGTCCTCCTGCAGGAGCGTTGCCGACAGACCCAGGTATCACGCAGGAACTGTCGAGACTCCCTCTCGCTCCAGGGGAAGACATCTGCTCACATCTGACAGGAGAAGAGCCACACAGGTGTGACAAACGTGACTGTTTTTACCCCCCCCCCCCCCTCTCTTTTCACAGTTCCTTTCAGCGTGCAGCCAAGACGTTTTTTTTTTTTTGTGACTTCATTCCGAAGGCTGTCTTAAGTACTGTACGGCTGGCTCTCCTCCCTTCGCCGTGTAAAGGCCCTTTTTCAAAGGCCCTCGCCAGATAATGCAGTTGGAGAGGCTTTATGGGCTTGTAAAAAAAAAAAAAAAAAACACAAGCTCTTTTCAGCGTGCAGGCTCCTTTGTGGAGCTGTCAGAGGCTGTAATCTTCAGCTGGGCACTGAAGATTCTCAGCCATTATTTTTTTTTACAGGATCCCGTATCTGCTGTGGAATAAACAGTGCTGCTGGCCTGACTGTGCCAGGGTTCGGGTTTGGAGGGTGTCGTGAGCAACGTGTCAGAAAGGTGTGGGACTCCTCTGAAGTGAGGGGGAGGACGATGAGGCGCTTATGCTTTTGCGTCGTGGATAGCAAGGTGCTGTGCTGTGCTGATCTGTGCCATACTGATCTGTGCTTGCTGTGCTGTGTTGTGCTGACCTGTGCTTCCTGTGCTGTGCTATGCTGAGCTGTGCTGATGTGTGCCTCCTGTGCTGTGCTATGCTGTGCTGATCTGTGCTATGTTGTGCTAAGCTGTGCTATGCTGTTCTTATGTGTACTGTGCTATGCTGTGGTGATCTGTACTGCGCTGTGCTGTGCTATGCTATGCTATGCTTTGCTGTGCTATGCTGTGCTGATCTGTACTGTGCTGTGCTATGCTATGCATTGCTGTGCTATGCTGTGCTGATCTGTACTGTGCTGTGCTGCTCTATGCTGTGTGGCTTCAGCTTTGCCTTACCGCTGTACCGTAGCACCAACCCCCCACCACCCAGCCTCCACGAAGCCTACCTGCCATATCGATGGGGAAAGGCCGGTTGGCCTTCCAGCCCGTGTACCAGCCCACCACTCTGCCCTTGTCCACCAGGGGGCGCTCGTAGCGGCGGCCTCCCACCAGCCCGACGGGCCACACGGACACACGCTGAGTCGTCCGCATCTGCGTACGGAGAGGAGAGAGAGAGAGAGAGAGAGAGAGAGAGAGGGAGGAGATGCGGTAGTACGCGTGCACATGTGACCAGTTCTGCTGTACGAGATGTAGGCTATACCAAGGGTATCAAAACCTGGTCCTGGACAGGCCAGAACAGCTTGGGGGGGGGGGGGGGGGGGTTCACAGTAATCAACAGCCAATCCGAACCCGAGAAACTTGGTGAGGGTGACATAGAACTCACTGAATAATCAATCAAGTGCTACGGAACAACGACAGGCAGAAGAGCTTGAGGCTCCACGGGACCAGGATTGGCCAACGCTGGTCTATGAAGTCGCGGGTCTTTTGTCCTGTTCCATTAACGTCAGACGTGGGTTAGTTTGCCGAGCGCAAGGTTAGCTGATGATAGACGTAGCCGCGGTGCACTGCTCTAAACCCCTTTTCTTAAATCAGTATTATTCCAACGGCTTTTAGACGCTGGCACCAACCGGGCAAAAGCTCTTCCTTCACGGTGGTCAGCCTAATTTGGATTCAGAGTGGAAGTCGCACGGAGGCCTAGACAAATGTAGAGAAACGGCATTCTGATGCTAAATTCGACCTTCTGTTTAATTTTATTGCGCGGAGAGAGAATTCGGAGATTGACTGTTGGGGCACTGAGTGCACGGCGTTTATGCAGCGCTCTACTTCAGAGGTTTAAAAACGACTTTATTTCCGCTCTTATGTGGAGCGCGCCGGGGCTAAACAAGATTCCACTTTAATCCTCAATTACGCATAATAAACCCGATTTCCGCCGTGCCGCAAAATCTTCATCAACGTCCGTATTTAGAATGTCCGGGCCGGTTATTTGTGGTTTCGCGATGTTCTCCTAATCCGGGCTCTCCTCCGCGCCGTTAATAAGCCGGGCCGGGCCACAGGAGCAGACGTGGGGAGACCAAAAGAGAGGGGGAATAAAACGGAGGCTTTTCATTGCTGCAGAGCCGTAATGGGTTTGATTTAACGGGGGGGGGGGGGGGGGGGGGGGGGGGGTGGGGACTTTCTGGCGACACGGAGCTTTGTGCCAAGGGCCGCTCCATATCAGGCAGCGAGCAGGGCGATGTTGCGGGAGGGAGAATGAGTGCCTGCCCATTGGCCAGTGCTCTGTGTGAACTCAACCCTGCAGCAAAAGGAAAACAGAGGCCAACTGCTACTTGCTACTTCCTGGCCATTTTACTGCTGTGGCCCCGGGCGAAAAAAGCGGTCTCGCAATCAAACGCACGCGGAGACTGAGACCGCGCCACATTAAATCACTCACCCCCTTCAGTTGCTCAGTAGCTGACACCGCCAAGCCCCCCCTCCCAGAATCATGCCATGAGCTTTGTTATTGTTTCATTCGCTATGTGAAAATCGCTCTAACGTAGGCTACTGTAGGTGGGTGTATTCAAGGGTCCTGTGCTTTTTTTCCCCCCCAATCCATCTTACCAGCTTCTGCATATCTTTGAAAGACAGCATTTCTTGTTATCTGCATAGGCAAATAAAATAAATAAATAAAAATAAAATAAATAAATAATGGAATGAAAATGTGCAATCTTTTTTTTAAATATGCAGTGGCATTCATGGTGCATTCAGTGACATTCATTTGTAATATGCTTTCCTGAAAGCGATGTTTATTTCATTGCTAAGTGATGGCCTAAACTTGGCCTAAGTTTTTATTCGTACTGAGAAAATGACACTGCAAAATGTTTTCCGTATACAAGATTTGTTGTGTGTGCAGGCAAGTTTGTCATTTAAATTCCTACTTTAGAAGCTATAGTTCTGGTTATACGGTAACTCTATGACATAAATTAAATATGAACTCCCGAGATCATGCACTAAGCATGGGTCTTGGTACATTTTATTAGTGTGTGAATAGATATTTAAATGCCCTGACTCCGTTTTTTCCCCCCACAGCAAGGAGACAATGTGTTCCTTGTGTCTTAAATGGGCAGAAGGGAGAAGGGAGATCAGGTAAAATCAATTCATGCGAACCGACGTGCGCGATTAATGTCGCGTGAGTTCGCTCATTTGTTATTTGGAGAAGTATCCAGATACACGTTAATGATCATTAAGTGAAGGGAAAACACCGTTTTTGGACTTCCTCGTCAATCACAGCCTAAGATTTCCGGAGAAGATGACAAAGTGAGCAAAAGCAAAGCTCTTTGCGCTGAGTCGATATGTACATAGAGCCAAGCTTATATGCCACAATTCCATTTTATATCGATAATAGGCAAAAAAAAACAGCTTATTTGAAATGTGGGTCACTTGCCTATTCTGCTGAATTCCATTTCTCGGGGCGAGTATTGAGTCGGCCAGTTGATATGATGCGCTTATTAAACCGTTATAATCACTTTTCCTCTCTTGAAAACTGAAATTAGTTAGCTTTGTGAAAATAGGTTCCGAGCTGGGTGAACAGTTCAAAGCGTGGGCTGCAAAAAGCCTGTGGGGAAAGCATTAGGCTACACGGATTGATTATGATCCTGCACGACGATTAGCCTATTTAATAACTTTTAATGTTTTTTTTTTTATTTTCTTCTAAATATTGACAACAGTTACATCCGATTGCCTGCCGGAAATGAACAATGCAGCATAACCAATCAGTTCTGCCTTTGTTCATGCTGCTATTATTTCAGGGTTCTAAATTTACGCATAAAGGCTTCAGTAATGAGAGCAGATATTTCAAACTTGCCGTTGCGGAGCAGCAAGGATGCACGGCATCACTCCAACCCACGCAGCTTGTGTTTTAGGATGAGCTGTGTTTTGTAGTCTGGCTACTGTTGACTTGCAGCGTATAGTGAAAAATAATAATGAACCATTAGCTAAAATCTATTGCAGATATTGAAATCAAGCAATAAAATAGATTTTAATTTTATTTTTTTAAAATCATCTTAAATGGTCAGTATAGCACATAACGAAATGCGTGGTTTAATAATATTTGCCTAATTGGTTGGATTTAAAGTTTCCGTTTAACTAAAACGCTGCGTAAGTTTACAACAACAAAAAAACACAGCAGAAACTATCAAGTAACGAATCGCATAAGCCTGCATTAAATACGCTGCTGTTGTTCTATAATTATTTTTAAAGAATAGTATGTACCTCGTCGAACAGTTCCACGCTATATGTGTTGTCATCATCAGCAAAGAACACGACCCCGGAATCCTTGGGCGAGCGACGCGTCCGAAGCCAGCCCAAAGCCGCGTTTCGCTGCTCAGTTGCCCGGGGCATCCCTGGTCGCTTATACCTGCGGGGCGTGGGGACGTACAGGTGTGTGTACTGCAGTCCCGAGCGCGCCAGAAAGCGCGACACCAGCTCCGTGCGTGCGTTCGAATCCTCTACCACTATCCAGTGGAAACCGGGCACCAGGCGGAACGTGTTCGACAGGCGCGTGAGCTCCGCTTTTTGGACCGCTCTCCGATACGTCGGTGTGATCGCGTAAATCGTCGGCAGGACCGTGCGCTGCGGCTTACTGAAGCGGGAGAGGTAAAAATTGGTGGTGCGCCGGACTGTCCTCTTGGTGTCGATGTCGATCATAATGATAACGATCAAAATCCAAGGCAGAAGAATGAAAAAGTGACTGTAAAAGAGGGATTTCATGATGCTGCGAGTTTAAATGTTAGTATTCCTTAAATACAGGTTAAATCTCGTGCCATTTACTCGCCGCTGCATTCAGTTAGTATGCCATTCGAAATGAGTGACACCTGCGAAGTGCCCGCCGTTTCCTCGTGAGCACATATCCACGCTGAGCATCGCGAAAACGTCTTTTCTCCCGCGCTCTTATTTCCTCTGATGTCCCCCGCGGTTTAAATACAACCGTTTCGCCATCCTTCTTCGCAAGAGATTATCTCCTGAAAAACTTGCTTCGTTTTGAGAATGCATAGTCCACGTCGCCTTTTAATGTTCACCTTTAGCGATAACGCACAACGAACGGGTATGATTCATAGTAAATATAGAATCGAAACGTATGAAAACTGTGAGACAACGAAATCACAAACAACAGGTAATTCAAATTCTGGCATCCGTTACACTATACAGTGTGATGCTCGGCAAATGAGTCGACTGATGGACAACAGCTGCGTCTTCGGTGCCTGACTGGTGCTGTGAGCAGAAGAATTACTCTTATAGTGTTGCAGCTCGCAGACTTTGAGAGACGCCTGACGCGCGCGGCGGCGGTGGTCGGAGCCTTCCAGGACCAAGCACGCCTCCGGGGAGCGCGCTTACTACGGTGCTTTCAAAAATGTCACGGGCGCTCCGTGACGGATTTCAAATGTTTTTCACGCGTGTCGGCTGACCCATATTTCATAACGGTTATAATTTAAGAATGTACTTGCACTTTATTGGGTTTGGGATTATTGGTTAATAACGGTGATTGGGCTATTTGTCATCTTGCCTTCAGTATGAAATAATACAAGCGTCGTAATTGACTTTTTGTGGTGTGCACATTAAATGTAGGCCTATTCAATACAACCCTTGAGTCATAGATACTTAGAAAAAAATAATACATTTTTTGCTGCGTTTGCTGAAATATGAAAAAAAAAAACGTCTGAGTAACGCCGTATTTGATATATTTATGACGTGAGTAGGACGCTCTTATAGTAGGCCTATACATATAGAGAAAAAATAACATTTACGACGCCGTAAAGATGTTAAGAATTACGCTATATATATATGTGACTTTGGACGATTATATCCAGCGCACAATGGAGAGACAATTCAATCAGGAGTCCTTTCAAACTAGTGGACGTCTTGGATAATGGCAACAAAATGAGATTTGGATATGTTAACCCTGGGGGGTTCCCCTTATTCTGCATCTAGTTAATCTAACGCAGATGCGCGCGAGGATGTGGGGACGGTGTATAATGACGCTGTAGAGGGAAACGCGGGGAGAAGGGGAGTGGGAGGGGGTGGGGATGATTGATGTTTAGTGGTGCAGAAATATCTCCCTTTAGGTAAATGTGCAGATGACAAAGACAAACAAATTAAAGGAGAGCCGCGAAATTAAATCCCCGAAGAACTGGATTCATCGGTGATTTGGATTTCAATTAAAAACGTATGAGGTGGTTTTAAGTACCCACATTTCAACGGATGAGACGCATTCATCAACATTTCCGCGGAAATTCCCTCCCATTTGTTTTATTTATCGTGTGAAATTGACTTGTTCTAATACACCTCACACCACAACGCAAATTGTAGATTTTCAGTTGATTATACACACAGTGTTTTCTATATTACTCCAAGGGATTACTGATACAGCCTTAGTCATCCTTCATTAGTAACACCACTGATGTGTAAACGTCAGGAAAAAATATTAAGCTGCAGACAGGTAATGATCTGAAAATGCATTTCACCACTTGATCAAAGTGTCACGTTTTCCTGGATCAACTGAAGAGGAAGTAAAATGGCGGCGTTGCTCTTGTCTTGCACGTGCTGAAAACTTCAAGCCCTCTTCCCTAGGATAGCAAAGATATCAATCATCCTAATGTCTTACACCACTGAGAGGATCTGTCCAATATCAAGCCTTGAGTTGGAATAGTTAATGCCAGGAAAGTCTAATGCAGAAATAACACCCTAAAGTCTATACCAACTATGAACTAAAGAGTGATGAATAATAATTTAAAAAAATCTGCAGTTTTATTTATTTATTTTTTATTATTATTATTATTATTTTTTTTTTTTTTACATGTTGTACCTCTTTGTACTTTCAGTCATCTGGTGTTATATTTAAAAATCCTTGAACAGTCCCTGAAATGAATGTACTCACAATCTACTCAAATCTCTTTTTCATTAGATGCAGAATGCCCTTTAGACATACAATTTCCATATCGGCGCTGGAAATGAAACAGTCTATGGATAAAAAGGTAATTTAAAAAATGATTGGATAATTATTTAACTCTGATATCCACACGAGGCCTTTGGATGTGAAAGTCGTGCGTTACTCAAAGAGCTACCAGTAGACTGCGGCTTTTAATGGACTTGGGTCTGTGTATTTGAGCCGCGTTTGAATGGTACATTTCTGTAGAAAGTCGGAAGATTTAATCTAAATATGGTCTTTCATTGAACCTGGAGAAGCAGTCGCTCAGTGCAGTGAGTTGTGTTGAGGAGAAGCATGTTGTAACCTCCGACCTTTGCTTGAAGGCCTCTGTGTCAACAGAACGGTCTGGTCACCTCATTAAAGCACCTGATTGGCTAGTTTTTGTTATAGTGTATCCTACATCCTAATAGGGGCGACATAGCTCAGGAGGTAAGACCGATTGTCTGGCAGTCGGAGGGTTGCCGGTTCAAACCCCGCCCTGGGTGTGTCGAAGTGTCCTTGAGCAAGACACCTAACCCCTAACCTCTAACTGCTCTGGCGAATGAGAGGCATCAATTGTAAAGCGCTTTGGATAAAAGCGCTATATAAATGCAGTCCATTTACAGTCCATTTACTACATGTTCTGTTCTCATTTCTATTTGAGCAGACAGATCGCCAGAACCTGGTGTTATAAGCACTGTGTTTTGACTCGCCAGCAAAGTTTTCGATATCCGCGGCTGACTTTTCGCTAATTTGCTGAAGCGTCCCGATCTCCAGGGACTCCCGGAGGCTGCTGAGCGTACTGCACTCCAGCGGGCATCTCCCTGTTTTGTCACTGTTGTGTAAAAAAACGAAAGGTCCTGCAGGCGCAGGGTTGGCCCGGAGGACGTGCGCAGGGTACTGTGAGCTGTCTGAGCCCTAGGGCCAGAGTCCTGGAGAGACTCACATTGCAGATTTTTTTTTTTTTTTGTGGTTTCCTTTTGATCGGCAACCAGCTTTAAGGCCTTGGAAATAAGCCCCTTTAGCCAATCGAAAAGCTTAAATTCAGCTCTTGGGTGCTGGGGAAATGGCGAAGAATCCAGCAAGACACCGCGGCTCTTCGGGATTTGGGTCTGAGCTCCCCTTTCTGCGGCATGGGGAGCAGCAGTGCTGTTAAATCGTGGGATTAAGGAGCAGAGTGTGGATGGGCTGAACCACGGGCAGGGCTTTGCAGTGCCCAATTCAAGCAAGGCCGCTTTCTGAACAGGAACACAGTGACGTGTTCAACGTTAAATCAACTCTTGCGGAGTACATATGGACACGGTCCCAAGCTGTACTCGTAGGGCTACATACTCTGTTAGAGTTGAATTAACACTGGAAATTATATTGTGTAGAGTGTAAGTAGAGTGTAAGAGTGTTAGTGTCCCCCGGTTGAGGGTGTCCGTTGAGCGAAATGTGTGCGGGTTGGTTGTAAAAAATACAATGCCCCCCCCCCCCGAGACTCTCACACACGGCCTTATGGGACTGTTGCCGGGGTGCGCCTGTGTCACAGGTGCTGAACGGGCGGAAGTGTTGCGTAATGGCTGGTAAATGGACCTGCAGCTCCCAGCCCCTCAGGTAAGGGAGCCCGCTGTTCCCTTGGGCCGGGTGCATAACTCGGATTGTTTAATTTTATACGCGGCTGTATAAACTGATGTTCTGTGAAAGTGTAAATTGCTGTGGCTGAGTGTGTGAGCTAAATGCCTAGAATGTTCCATGTGGGAATGAACTATGACAAAAACATGAGGTTATTATTTTTCTTACTATTCTTATTTTCTCTGTAAAGTTTTTTTTTGCACCTAATGTTCTGTTGAGTTACTCTGTGGATTGGTGTTATTAAATACAAGTGTGCATACAGTTTGATCACAGCCCTGTTGGTGCAACTCACTCAACTTGAATAATCAGTTTAATAGATTCCCATTCCCGTTTCCCTGAGAAGAGGAACGACTGTTCTGGGCTCACAGACCCATCGAGTGAAGGGGACTGGAGTCTCTCAGCGGTCGGACCTTTGCACGCGCAGGTTTTATGGCAGTAATTATCTCCCGTCGACCTACTGTACTCCGCGCGAGTCACCTCCACCGCGTTTGATTAATTCATAACTCCGTTAATCACAGTCAGACCGGCCCACCGCAGGACAGAGCCAGTTCAGAATCATTACTTCGGTTTTTAATGGACTGGTCTTCTTGATTCGGGAACCCTTGGGTATATTTTATGTTAAATTATGAATGACCAACAAAATAGCCAATTAAATATTAATGGGTGATTTTTAAGGCTTTGCTGCTCTTACTAGAGTAATTGATGTAGCTATCGATACTTAAGCCGTTGGCGATCAAATTTGAAAGCAACAGTATCCCGTGCATCGGCAATGAAATGCCGGTGGGACTGCATTTACATAAAAGTAGGTGAAACGTATTTTTATTTTAAAAAGGCCAAATAAATGAAACAATTATGCAATAGACATTTGTTAAAAATAGATTATTAAAGACTTCCGACTTAATCATAGTTTTTGTTTGGAACTTTATAATAGATTGTCAAACATCATTTTTTTTTTTGTTTCTGCATCCATTTAGGTTGTCAGGTTATCCAGAACCTTATCCTATTCAAAAGGGAAAATAATAAGGAAACACTGCCACCTCGTGGCCAGTTGGGCTTTCCCGACGAACTGCTGCCTTCAGCGGTTTTATCTAATCAGATTTAGTTTTTAGCCAAATACTAATCTAATCACTTGTTATAATTTCTTAAATCGGTTTTTAATGCAAATCAAATCACAGTAAGTCGCTATCTAGCTTACACCCGCACTAAATTCAAAACATAATTAAGTCTTGTAGGAGGTGCACTGACATTTTCTTAAATGGACACAATCTAAGTGCTTATGGACATCATCAAGCTAGTAGGATGTATGGCTACTACAGGGAAAGCTGGGAAAAGAGTTACATCAGCATATTTGTACCATCCCCTTTTCAGGTGGTAAACAGATGTTGTGCATTCGGATTCTGTCCCATTAGACTCGTTGGCCCTGGATGAGTACGGGAGCCCTAAAGTTTCTAATCGGCCTCAGTTTGGATAGGCCAAGTAGCTGTGGCGTAACTGTCAACATGTCGTCTAGCATATAGATGAAGCCGTTCCATTGTCCAAATACTTCTTCAAGTGCTGCAAGGGTGCCATCGACTACTACAATTTGTCACCAGTGGACACACATGATCCTAAAATGTCCAGTGTTAATTCAGCTCTCAACGGGTAACATTTGGTCCCACATTCCAGAGTGGGACTAAATGTTATCTGTTAAAGAGTTGAATTAACACTCTCAGAGTTAAATTAACACTGTTAGAGTTGAATTAACACTGGACATTTTACTGTGTGCTGCCGTGCCCCTGAGCCATAGTAACTGCTGCCCATGAGGGAGCGGTCTAAACGAAATCGGACTCACTGTTTTTCTGGGTTTTGGCTGCATTTCAGGTGAGCACCGTTTCTTTGGGTTGCATCAGAAAATATCGGTGAGGACTGGGCCCTGCAGGGGTGTAGTCAATTCTTAGTGCCTGATTGGATGAATGTGAGAGTGATTACATCCCTGGCAGATGGATATTGAAATATTAACGTCTAATTGGGGCTAATACTGTGGTTGAGGCGGGTGCCTTTGAAGGATTTATAATTCATTACAATATGGTGATGTATTACCAACAAACAGCTTCTGAAATTTTACGTGTAAATGTGTAGGTTCTTTGATAGGTGGGCTTTACGATGTTATAAAATCATCCAATTGCCCATTACAGCTTCTCATCTCCTTATCCTTAATTTTTACGTTTGATTTGAGGCTTAATATTGCATAATTTAAATTTGTCCAATCTGTACTCAGAAGAAACTTTAGTGAATCTGGTGCTGTATATCCTGCATGTTGAATGTGTCTCGGAGGTTTAATTAAACTCGGCGCATTTTGTAGACAACAGTCTATAGTGCAATAAATGAAATATGTTGTCAGCTGTTGCAGATCGGATGACATTAGAGAGGATTTGCTGCCCTCTGTTGGCATGTTTGTGTAGCACACTACTGTCCAATGAGAATGAGGCTTTTAAATCACAGGTATTTTGCTAAAGAGAGAATTCAGCAGCTTTACACAGCTATTTCAATAATCGGTGCTCATAATTTTCTCACCATGTACAAGTGCGCAAAGTGGGTAATGGTGGGTAAGTAGATCTGTGGTCTCTTGACCGTCTGGTGGGTGGAAAAAAGCCACATCCTGTTTCAGCTCCTATGGAAATGTGGTCAGTTCATCCTATGGTCTCAGTCATACATCCTTCACCACTCCTCTGTTCATTTTTTTGTTGTTGCTTGCATTGCTTGTGGAAGAAACACAGGCTTTGACTATCCATTGGCTTTAAAACAGACCCAGGACACAAGACATTCGGGGGGGCGGGGGTGGCAGGGGGCAGGTGTGATTTCATTTATGGAAAGAGGCTGGCTCAGACAGTAACGGGCAGGTGGAACGCACTGTGAGAGAGGTCTGTAGCAGTGCTGTTCCGTACACGCTCCTCAGGGAACGGGAACGATGCAGGGACCTCGCGAGCTTATTTTAAAAAAAAAAACCCCTTTGATTTCAGTCCCACCTTAAACCCCCCCCCCCCCCCCCGCAAGCTAGGTCACCTGCGTTAATATCAGTGATTAATATGTTTGCTGCCGTCTACCTGAAGCCCCGGTTCACCCTGCAGAAGTACAACAGTGCAAATGACGGTAGAAAATAGCAACATGATGGATTTTCTCCTTGAGTCTGGAATTTAACACCTTGGCTGTGTTTGTCCTCGGGCGTCAGTCGTACAGTGTGTGCAATCGGCCAGCTAACGAGAGCTGAAGGTACACAGTGGACTGCGGTTCATCCTCCCCGTACTTCCGCACGGCGCTTTGGGAGTCCCGCTTGCTTGTTTGGCGCGTGCCTGGCTAATTAAACCTGGCGTGCGCGTTTGCAGACCCAGCTGAAGAACGTCGCGAGGCGGGCGATCGATCGATGGGTCCGGCCGAAACGGGGTCAGATCAACGCCGCGTACAACGTTTATTAACCAGGCCGGGTAACGAGGCAGAGGAGTCACCCTAACGTACGACAGCCTTTGCACTTTATACAGATCAAAGCTCAACACACACTGAGCACTGAGAAGATCTCACCCAGCTAGGCAACAGCATGTGCAACATTCGCTTGAAAAAACTAGCAGTAACAAACTGTAGAATAATGCATTTTGAATGTTGCCGCCTCACCTCAGCTCACCTGGCCTGTTCTCTCACCTCTCCCATCGTCATCCTTTCGCCTGCGAGTTTCTCCTGTCCTCTCACACAGGTTGCTTCGAATGCTGAAGTCCACCATATGCAGCACAAAATTAACCACACAAGTCAGAGATTATGTCAAAATGTGTTTTATTTTTCATACACTGCTTTACAAGCTTGGAGGGAACAGAAAAAACTTTTAAACACAATTTCACACTTCACATATTCTGTAGCCCCACACAATGCTATTAGCCCCATAGTAAAGATTAAAACCAATAAATTGCTTCAATGATATCAGTAAAATAGTCATTACATATACATATGTACTTTATATTATGTGTTTGTGTGTCTCCTTGACATACGCATACATTTTCACATTATATTATTGTTAATTGCAAATTATCATGTAAAAACAGAGCTTATCATGTTCATTTTTTAAGCCGAATGGCTCTCTGCCACGTTAGAGATTTATGAGCGTGACTTTGCTGTAAATTATCATTATTATTAAGTTCAGTTCCAGTTTTCCAGGCCGGGTGCCTTGTAATGTAGAACATGTGACAGATGTTCTTACCCACCTCTGGTAACCTGGCCTGTGTCCACGGCCCTGTCCTTAAGATCGCCTCGGTGCACACACAGTCTTAACTTACCTGCTGCGATGAGCTGTGTGTGTGTGTGTGCCTGTGTGTGAGTGTGTGTGTGTGTGTGCCTGTGTGTATGTATGCATGTGTTTGTGTGTGCATGTGTGCTTTCGTCTGTGCGTACGTATGTGTGTGTGACTGTATGTATGTGTGCATGCGTGCTTAAGTGTGTGTGTGTGTGTTTGTTGCGCTTGCATGCGTGTGTAAGTGTGTGTGTGTGTGTGTGTGTGTGTAGCGAGAGGGGGGGTATGTTCTTGATGAGCTTCTCCTGCCTCATTATCTCTCACTGGTTCCCATGTCAGCCATCTTACTGCCTGCCTCCTCCCTGCCGTAGAGACTCAGGAGACTCAGTCTAAGAGCAGGAGTCCTGGCCCGAATGTGACCTCCATGCGTGGATGCCCTCTGCTGCGGTCGACTCCCAACCCCCCCGGGGACGCTCCTAGGAAACAGTGACGGTGACATGGCTGGGCTCCCGAGCAACCTCCCCCCCCCCCCCCGGGAGCAGAATAACAGATCCGTCTTCCCCAACGCTCCCACGCTCACGCTCACCCCCCCCCCCCCCCCCCCCCCCCCCGTCCCACGCTCCAACCAGCGCTTTCCGTGGCACCTGCAGCCTGAGTGAAAACAGCCGCCGCTGCTGGGAAACGACCCAGGAGTGGAAGCAGGTAAGAATCCTCTCAGAACCTTCCGGGCGCTAACCACCCGCGCTGATTAGTGTTCAGATAGGCTGGCGTTGGCCCTTATTTTTCCACCACACGTTTTTGTCCTCGACTGAGTAGCTTTAAGTAGCTTTAAGTACAACCGGAGTTACATTCAGTTGATAATGAGGCCAATTTTGATTTACTTTGGCTGATATGATCCGGCGGGTTCCTTGTGTTGAAATTTCCTGTTCTTTGTATTGTGCAGGACTGCGTGACCAACCTGTGCAGGACTGCACGGCTTCATTCTGGGTCCAGTGCTTCCCTCTAGTGATTCTGAAGAGCACACATTCCAAAAAAAATAAATAAAAATAAATACAGGAAGGACAGGCACTGTCAGTAGAATGTGGACCGTTGCCATGACACCGGTTGAGCACAACTGTCTGTTGGCGGTTGCAGGAGGGCTAGCCCTGCAGCTCGTCATGGGGGCAGCTCGTTCAGCCGTAGCGCCTGAGAAACAGGACGTTCCGACACGCAGGTACTCGCCAAATCACATCGGTGAAAGTATGAAAGTCGGAATCAGACTCGTTATCAGAGGGCCTCGGGCCTCGTGCGCTGGAGGAGGGCGTCTGCGCTTCAGCCCCTCGCCGAGGAGGAAGCCGAACAACAATCGGAAGGGTGACGCTCGCCGTCTCCGCGGCAACACAAAACGGCTACTTCCTGTCGGCGGCTCGGTCGGGTCTGATGTGTGCTCCCCCCCCGACGGGCTGGTTGGAGAGGTCCGGAAGACTAAGGGGGGGGGGTGCGGGGGGGGGGGGGGGTCTTAGCAGCGCTGCATCTGGGTAATGGGTCAAATCCTCCCGGGGGGGGAAGGGGGGGTATAGGGGGGCGGGGTTACAGTATACAGTAGCACAGGAATCTGGGCTGGCACAATGAACTTCCCCTCACACAGGAAGTGACCCGTTAGCGCCGCTCCGTACTGTACACGCCTCCTGTGAGCGCAGTCGGCCACTTAAAACTAAGTGTGTAAAATGCGTTGAGTTCACTTACTGAGAGCTGAGCATCTGCTGCTTAAAATACACCTCTAGGTACGCCTGCGTCGACAGGATGTGTCTACTGTTCACAGCAGGACAGGCCCACAGTGGCAGGGGGGTCTATTGTACCCCCAGACTTGGCCTCCTCATCCCTCTTGATCTGTTTAGGGAAGCAAAGCAGACATTTTACACAAATGACCCCCTGAGCATATTTGAAACCGGTTTTCCAAACAGGTTTTAAATTCAGTTTGGTTCAGATAAATCCGTCTTCTCCAGCACGGTGAAGGCACAGTCTGACAGCTCTTGCAAACGTAGATTAAAGATGTACGTTTCAATTTAAGCCACATTTCCAATCTCATTTCATCCAATATGGCTGAAACAGATTCTGCTTTGGAAAAAAAAAAAAAAACAGAACCAGTCTAGTAATTCCATTTCTATGGATCAGAGAGTCCAGAGCTAGAAGTGTTTCTCATATTGATAGAGGGTGTTGTAGCAATGGGTCTGGACTTTAGTAACAGTTGGGACTTCCTGGAAAAATGGATTGTGCGCTTTTTTTTTTTTTCATTTTTCAAATTTTCAAACTTTGTCGACTGATCAAACAATAACACCTCTCCCTTTTTTGCAGGGACACCTGAGGGCGTGCCCTTTTGTTAAATCGAGTGGTGGTGTGACCACGATGTTCTTTAAAACAAAGCAGAGAGAGAATGCGTGACATCACCGCCAAAGAAAACACATTATGACAACACAGGAAGTGGAGTGAAGTGGGGGAGGAAGAGCACTCAGCGGTTCTTGTGTGTACAGAGAGAACAGAGGGTCTGAGGGGAGCGGCCAGCCCAAACTCCCTCACACGGCCCAACTGGCCGAGCGACTCCTCAAACCGATAATCACACGAATCACACGCAAGAGAGGCGCTGAATCTAACGGTGCTCTCTGTCCGAGGCCCAGACTCCAACCGCACAGTGCGCCTTGCTAAATGATGAATTTGAACAAGAGCCACAAGAGTCACAACAAGAGTCACTTCTTTCGTAGCTTACAGGACATCCTGAGAGCAGCAGCCATTTAAAATAGCGAACGAGGAGCCTGCCTGGTAACAGAGTAACATGCTGGCTGCAATACCTCATCCAAGCTGTTTGCAGAACCCGCCCCAGCGTCTGGTTCTGCTACAGCTCTCAGCAAACAGACGGTCAGCGCAGACAGTACTCTGCACGAGAGGCAAAGTCCAACCGGAGGCGAGAGATCTGCTGTTGCGTGACAGACGACGACCGTGGCACGTTCACGAAAAGAGCTGACAATAATTTGACGAAAAGGTACGCCGTGGTGCGCTGTGATGTTTTTAATTTTTTTTTAAAAAGGAAAGTGTGCCTTTCCTGTGTCCCGTGTGTGAGAAGAGAGGGAAGGGTGTGCATGGGGGGGGGGGGGGGTGACCTCACGGGGCGGCAGTGTGACCTCACAGTCACGTGACCCGACCCCGCCCGTTTCCTCCCCGGCAACCGGTGCTGTCCCGAGCCAGGGAGCGCAAACACCCCGCTCCCAGCCTCCTGGCTGCCACAGCTGAGAGTGTAGGATGTTTACACTTCCTGAGGCTCGGTGGGGGGGTCAAAGGTCACGCTGAGCTTCGGAAGGTTCGGCCCAGAGCAGAGCTGGTCTCTTCGGCCCTCCTTATCTCCAGGAGCTGTCCTGTTGGGGAAACAGAAATCCCCCCTTTTCCTCAAGTCCACACAGCTGAGTGGAAACAGGATGTACAGAGTGACTCGTCCACGCTGTGACCGCAGGGGGAAGGGGGATGCATTACCGTAGCAACGCTGCTGGGCTGTGGGTTCGATCCGGCGTGTTATTGATCCGGGTCACTGGAGCACGCATTGTGAGTGCTGTCTTCAGCGGCAGGCTAGCTGGAGCACGGGGGTGGAGATCGCAGACTTGGGCATAGCTGCTCGGTGCGCTACGTCGGCCAATAGGAGCGAGGCAGACAGGAAGAGGCGGGGCCTGGCTGGAGCCGCCTCCCGTCTGTGGAGGATTCTAAAAGTGGGAGGAGCCGAATGGTCCTGCCGTGTTCAGTGTTTTTGCTGAGGCCCGTGGGAGTCTCTACATGCGGTGCTGACTGCACCAGTTTCCCTGCCCCCCCCCTCCCTGCCCCCCCCCCCCCCATTCATCATCGCCCTGTTCACCTTGACACACGATGGTGACGGCGGCGCCGCTGGGCGTCAGACTGGCTGTCTCTGCGTCGCGCGCGCCGCAAAGCGGCCACGCCACTCCCCCGCCCACCCCCCCGCCCGCCCGCAAACCTGCTGATGGAGCTGAAGTCTGATTAACCCTTTCACTCCTGCTCGGACGAGTCCGACGGACGCGTGCCTTTAAGAAGCGGAACGCTGCTGCGACCGCCGCAGTTCCGCTGTTGCCGTGGCCACCGCGAATACTGCCTGTGGCCTCGACAAGTCGGGTGTTCCTGCACTGGTGTCACAGGAGCATGAGCTGCTGGAGCCACAGCAGGTGGGCACGCAGGTAACTCTGTGAGATCTGGGAAAGAGGTGTGGTTTCACACGGTGAGTGACAGGGGCTGCCATTAACACACAGCGTGTTCATTCACATCTAAGCAACATCCCATCACATCCCTGGTGATTGATTTTTCTTATCAAGCTTTTTTTTTTTTTTTTAAAGTCGCTTTGACCTCAGACCACCCATTCTGATTGGAGGAGGTCTTTCGTCAACGATCTTGTAACCGCCTACCAGGTTCAAATGGCGTGGGCCGGCCGAACGACCTTCCCAAGAGCGCTCAAGGTCATCTGCGAAGCTCCAGCGCTCCTCTGAAGCTCAGTGCTGTGGATCGAGCCCCAGCGCAGCGGGTCGATTCGCCATTGATCTGACCGGATCTCATGCGGGCTCGCACGCGAAAGAGCCGATCGTGCACACAGGCCCCCAGGCCCCCCAGGCCCCCAGGCTCCCAGGCCCCCAGGCCCCCCAGGCCCCCAGGCCCCCAGGCTCCCCCCAGACCCCCATGCTCCATGCTCCAGCCCAGCGCTAATCTGCTTCAGTTACATTCCTTCTGTGGAGTTGTCTTGGGCCGATCCGAGTGGTTGGGGGAGTGGGGGGGGGGGGGGTGCGGGTTAATCTCAGCGAAATGCCAGGCCAAATACCCCAGGGCTGACGTTTACACACAGGCATCAGCACCTCCTCCCCCCCCCCCCCCCCCCCAAGACCCTAACTTACCCAGCAAACAGTCTCAGCTGGAACCCAGAGACTACTGGAACATTCTACTGCCCGCCCCCCCCCCCCCCCCCCCACCCCCCACCCCAAGAGACCATACAGATTCGTCTTAAGAAGATTCCATACAGCAAGACACCCTCCCCAACAACTTTCAAACTGAACCCGTGTCCCCCCCACCCTCCTCACGGTTTAAAAAAAGCCCCAGTCCCAGCCCGGGACGTGCTCAGCGTTGCATCTGCTAGAAGGGCAACGGCTTTGAGGAAAGGGGAGCAAAAATTATGCCCCTCCCCCCAGGCCAAAGTTCAGCCACAATTTCCATTTCCTTCAGCTCGCCCCGAAACGTTCTGATTCGCTGTCACCCAGGACGCCTCCTCCTCTCTTCCCCTGGGGTGTCACAGACCGTTAAATAACCATCCGTTTTTTGATGACATTTTATTTAAAAGTCACTTCTGTGATTATTTTCAGTGTCGGCCTGTTTTCAGCCATGATGTGTGGTGTGGTGTGGTGGGGGGGGGGGGGGGGAGGCTGAACAAGCAAAAAAAACAAAACAAAGGACAGTGTGCGGAGGAGAGCCTGTATATCTCGGGTGATCTCGTACAACGTCAGTTCAGCTCTGTGTTTCTTATCTGAGCTGCCGCCTCCACCACTGATTTTCCTCATTTAGCTTGTGACAGCGGCTCGCTTCTGCAGCTGGCGAACGGATTTAACCACGCAGGTTAAAGAGGATTGACTCTGCGTAACAGGCCAACTTGGTAGCTTCCAGATGACAAACTTCCAGCTCGGTATCTCTAGCGGATGATTACGGCTGATTGCATTACATTCCTTCTCCAAATCCCCGTGTTTTTTAAGATCTACATTCGCTGGACTCGTTTCAGGCTGACCCAATCTCGCAGTATGTGCTGCTGACAGATAACTGCAGCTAGCTTAACACAGAAATAAAGCTAATTTTATACAGAAATAAAGCAAATTTAACACAAGTTAAAAAAAAACAAATTTAATATGGCAATAAAGCTAATTTAACACAGGAATAGAAAACATTTAACACAGGTGCCAAACTAATTTAAAATAGGTATAAAGATAAATTGACACAGAAATAAAGCTAATTTAACACAGAAATGATTAATTTAAAAATAATGGAATAGAGTTGCCAAACCTAGACAGCAGAACTGGTGTGTAAATGTGTAGATGAACCGGATAAATTCCAGTACCTGCACTGAATCCTTTCCATCCTGGCCCCTGGGCTAGTGAGCCAAATACATTTATAAAAATGTGCGTTAAATATCAATCAAACTTTATTTGTATAGCACATTCCACACAACAGCTGCAACTCAATGCGCTTTACACAAACAAAACCAAAAAAAGAAAAGGATAAAACTAAAGTTAAAGATTATTCAGAGATAGCAACAACAGCAAAACGTTGAACAAGTTAATAAAATCAACTACTCATTTACTCAATTATGTGGTTAATAGCATGGCTAGCTAACAAGCAGCATTTATAGCTCCTTAATAAGCCAATTAATGAGGAAATATTGGGAGGGTTCAATCAAAAATGTTGTCCGAGATCTCAAACATTTGCTTAAGATCGTGAAAAAATAAACTAAAATCATGCCAATAGCATCTGTGCTTGCTGTCACTCTCCACAGAAACCGAACATGTTCTGTTGAATGGATGCACATCTAGGGGAGCATACCACTGCTATTGCAGTAGCTTCTAGCAAACAGTCAATGAGAAATCCACAGGGAACCAATCACTAGACCTGTTTCTGCTGCCACAGACGAAAAATAAATCCCTTTGCAACAGCACACAGTGACCAGCTACTTCATAATAACCACTTCCAACCTGCAACATGGGGGGGGGGGGGGGCCTTGTGGGGGGAGTGGGGCATGCTGGCCCTCCTCCTGCCTCAACACAGCAAAGTCGCTGAAGTTAGGCCACACACCAAACCCTGCCAGGTAACTTTGCCATGTTTGGCTGAGTTTATTGTACAATGAAATGCTTTTCAAAGTTTCAAATTCTGTCTGGTCGAAATATTTTTTCACAACAGGACCCCAATTCATTACACTAAAAGGGCTAAAAAATGTATTACACTAAAACATAAAAAACTTACGAGGCTGACTATCAATATTTGTAAAAAAAAATATATAAAAATAAAGAGAGCGACTAGTTTTAAATCAAAGGAACAACCCTTTCCCCAGTGCCGATTTGCTCAAAGTCCAAAGGAGTCTATGCTGTAAATATTTCTAATATGATGGAAAATTTAAGGAATATTCAATCATCCCGCTTGGATCACTGAAGAGGAACGCCGGCCGGGTCATCTGT
Source organism: Anguilla japonica (assembly GCA_025169545.1). Lineage (NCBI taxonomy): Eukaryota > Metazoa > Chordata > Actinopteri > Anguilliformes > Anguillidae > Anguilla > Anguilla japonica. Next base: position 3,305,963 of record CM045884.1, read on the forward strand.
CTTCAGGCTGGGGGGACACACACACACACCCCCTCAGGGTTCAGAGAGGGGAGAGAACCGTCCGTGTTCTGGGTGGGGGAGGGGACAGGGTCCGGTGAAGACAACAGCAGTGGGCAGCTGCAAACATCCGACTGAAAGCCCCCTCGTCTGCACCAGCTTCCAGTCAAGGATGTTTACAGTTGCCCCCACTGCCAGCGAACTGCCACGTCTGCCAGCAGCAACTGCCAACTGCCAGCCAACTGCCCGGTCTGTCCAACTGCCAGAGAGCTGCCCGGTCTGCCCAACTGCCAGCCAACTGCCCGGTCTGCCCAACTGCCAGCGAACTGCCCGGTCTGCCCAACTGCCAGCGAACTGCCCAGTCTGCCCAACTGCCAGCGAACTGCCACGTCTGCCAGCAGCAACTACCAACTGCCAGCGAACTGCCATGTCTGCCCAACTGCCAGCTAACTGCCACATCTGCCCAACTGCCAGCGAACTGCCCGGTCTGCCCAACTGCCAGCTAACTGCCACATCTTCCCAACTGCCAGCTTACCACCCGGTCTGCCAGCAGCAACTGCCCACCAGCTGCTAACTGCCAAGTATCCTAGCAGCTCGGCTCTTTAATAAAGTTCCTCGGCTTTGGGTCAGTGTTCCAGACACAATGAGGGAATGAATGGGACTGTACTGCTTGTCAGCGATGGTCATAAAACTGCCAGTTTGTGCGACGGTGTGAACTGGTTTTGCGTGTCGGTGTGAATGGCTTGTTGTATCACTGATTCACTGATAGTAGTGTAATGAGTGCCAGCGGCGTTAAGGTTCCAGTTTGTGTGCCGGTCGTCCCCGGTCGGTCCGTGTCCCGGTGTTGCCGGGTCGATGATCAGCGTCTCCGGGTTGTTTGGCGCTAAGCAGGAGGGCCGCGGTCGAGGGAAAATGTCACGTTTGCAGTGGAAACACCGGCGGGTGTAAAGTGCACACAGGGACTGTTTTGCCCGCCTCGCTCCCGCCGAGCGCTAATCTGATTAACGGAGCGAACCGGTTCCCCGGGAAGCGGGGGCCGTCCCCGAAACCAGAACGCCCGTTCCCCTCGAGGGGCGTGGTCTGTTTACCCTAAAGTTTTTTTTTCAGCGGTGGCAGTTTCCTATGCAGGTGCAATCTGCGAACACCCCCATCGTCCTCACCTAAACCCGCCTGACCCAAGACTCCCATAAACCCCCCCCCCCCACCCTGCTGAAGCACAGCTTGCTTTGGTCAGGAAAACACTGACAGTGGAGGTTATATAACGTGTGACAGCTCACACCGATGTGTCACTATCCCTGCCACCGTGGACCCCCTACCTCCTCCCACCCCCCAACCCCCCCCCGCCCAAAAAAAAGCGGCCCATCTCCTGCCATGTTCCCAAGATTCCATATCTGCCCGTGTGTATTTTCATACCTTAATGCATTTATAGAGCTATAATAAGACTCAGTGCCCTTGTATCTCTCCGTCCCCTACGTTCAGCACACTCAGCGCTGATTGGGTGTTGGGGTTGTGGGTAGCGTTCTCCTTCAGGAAGGGGCTCTGGTGGACTTCCTCTGTGGGACACCCATCTGTGACCCCCACCACCACCACCCCCCCCACCCTGCCTCGGACAGGCTTTGGCCATGTCACCTCACGCCCCCATTGGCTGCTCTAGGCCCACGTGGTTCCACCCTGCTTGCGTGTTTCCCTGCTGCTGCCGAGGACATGTCTGGCGAGACAGCACAGCGCCACCTGGAGGATGGGAGGTGTCGCTACACTGCCGAGGTCCGGGGCCTAACAGCAAGCAGTGGTGGCCTGTTAATGAGGACCCGAGCGGGGGCTGCGTCTCCTCGTGCTGACGTGAGTTACAGCCCGTTAACCACCCCTCCCCCCCGCCCCCCCCAGCTGAGCAATGGACGCTGCTTCTCCTGTTGCTCACGCCCTCCCTGTACGCGAAAAACTGGCAGCCGCCCCTCATACCACCGCGTGCCACGGGCCTGCTGATTATCGGATCCGCTAGTCAACACCCCCCCCCTCCCCCACAGTCCCTCCACCCCACCCCGCCTGTGGTGCTCTGTTACCCAGCGTGTAATCCCCAACATGTAATGATCTAATAATACCCGACTCCCCAGGCCTGGGCAGTCTGCAGGGCGCTATATTTCATAAATCCCTGGCGGGCTCCAATTGAAATTCCCAGGGTTCCGTTTTTTTTTTCCTTCTTTTTTTTTCTTTTCCCTGGTGGTCAGGTCATGTGGGAACAAAGCAAACTTTATCGGAGCACTGCAACCCGGCATTCCAAGGATTCTTAGCACTTGGCAACCCTTATAGCACAGTGAGCACTGGGGGGGGGGGGGGGGGGGGGCGACGGGAGGGGGGGCTGTGCCTCACTGACCCACGAATCCCAGATTCAGTCTGACGGCACAATGACTCCTCGATTACACTGATTTAATATCACATCGGAATCCCTGGAAAGAGAAAATTATGTGGGCCTCTCACAGAAATATCGGCACTACGATGAGTTATTAATGGCAAAGCCTATTCATAGTGTCTGGGGAATAATGCATTGCTTACCGTTAGCCTTCTTTCAATCTCTGCAGGGAGATGCACTCCTCAAATAAAGAGTAAATTGTCTGGAGGTGCTGCAGAGAGCTAACCGAGAAACTTGTAGCTACAGAGAACGCCGCAAGACCAATGTCCTCTCAAAGACCACACACGCTCTCTCTCTTTACCGTTTAACGCAGTTTTTGAATCAACAAAGTCAACTTCTGGATTGTTTCAGTAGTTTTCTTTTCCACTTAATTTCAGTTTGAAATTACAGAACAGAATACCATACAAGTGCAGTAACATACATCTAGGACAAATTAATTACATTGACGTTTTTAAAACGGCTCGCTTTTAAAATAAACGGGGAAACAAGGGGAGCGAATCAGCCGTCATACTTGACTTTATCCTACTCTACTCGGGCACGGCGCCATCACTATGGAGCCCCTGTCGCTACGGTTACCTAACACACATCATGCCAAGGTCACGCCAAGGTCACAGCACCGCCGAACAAACACGGGGGGGATTTCTCCCGAGGGCACAGGGGAGCGAGGAGCCGCCTGAAGTGCGTTCGCGTTTCCCAAAAAAGAGAGGGGTACGAACGCGGTACCGCTAAGGCCGCGAACAACACGGCAGAATCGCAGCTGGAGAGAGCAAGCCGTAGTCTGTGAGCTCCTCAGAGGGTATTGTGGGGGGGGGGGGGGGGGGGGGGGGGGGGGGGGGGGGGGGGACACTTTCACTTTCAGCCTGGTACACTGAATCTTGCCCAGATCAAGGGCTTCAATCATCAAAGCATTCTTTCTCAAATCAAACTGAGCCACATTTTTCATGAGTGCTGTTACTCCACCAAATCTCTTCAGGAGGGCTGCGTGGGGTGGGTGGGGGGGGGGGGGGGGGGCTAGAACACATGGAGCACGATCATCTCCCAGACCCTCTCAACGGGCTCACAGAGTAATTTTCCATTAAGTATGACCACTGTGAGTGTAACTCTTCGAAAACTCAAAACCACTTATACAGCATTGGTCAGTTTTAAATAAGAACAGCCAAATCTAAATTGTTACATCGCTTAATGCAAAAGCAATCCATGTCTAGCACCCTTCATTTTCTTTGGTGTTAAAATCTTTCTCCCCTTAAATGTATACGGCTAAACACACACATCGCCGTGACCCTAAATATGGACACAACAACATGAAACAATTCCATGTATTAGCAGTTGTGTTGCCAGTTCCTATAGTTGACAGATGCCTGACTACACAACTCGGCATTAGCACAATGCAAATCCTGGCACGGAAGGGCCATCTCAATGGTAATTTCCCTTTCATCGGGAGACCGTGAACTTTTAATACGAACAAGATGATTTATTACACAAGATGATTTGCACTTGCTTTACTTTAAATTAAGGCTGACATAACTCTTCTCTCAATCTCACCGAGTAAACAAGGGTGGACATATCTATCGGAAATGTTCCCGTTATTAAAACGGAAAAAGGCAAGTGGCGTTTGTGTGATTTTCAGGAGCGTCCCACCACAGCGTGGTATTTGATCTGCGCGAGCTAGAGGGCCGTGTCCTCAGCGCTGGGCAGTCTGAGAGGTTTTTTTTTTTTTTTTTTTTTTTTTACCGAATCGCCCGTGACCTTCAGGACTACTGCGTGTCCCTGTCCCGTTTGTGTGCAGTTTGTTTAGTAAAAAAGCTCAACTACTCGGTCACATGTGTTTCCATGCTTTATCAGATGGGACGGACAGACGGCTCCGCCCACTGCCCCGAGAGGACAGGCTCCCATTCCAGTTTTTTTTATTTAACTAACCCCCCCCCCCCCCCTTCCCTCTCTTCCTCCCTCCCTCTCTTTTTTTCCAAGTATCACAGAGAACCCAGCAGCAGCTGATCAGATGAGACACAACCCCCCCCCCCCCCCCCCCCCCCCCCCCAACCCCCGACCTTGTGTGAGGTCGCTCTCTGCGTCCCGCCCCGCTCCAGGACCGGTCAAACGAGGCGGCCATATTCCAGGCACGATCCGGAACGATGCCACGGGCCCAGCGAGCCGTGGTTCCCCCGGTACTGATTAACGCCACTAACTAGCAAACGGTCCAACCTGCACGTGAGAGCTTCGCCAAAGAGTCTGCCGGCAATTTTTTTTTAACTTAACAAATAAATGAGTACAAAAATTATAAATCACTTTTAAAAATGATTACATTAAAAATTATTTTGCATTAATATGCGATGGTAAATTGAGAGAGAGAGAGAGAGAGAGTGAGTGTGTGTACTGTAGGTACAAAAGAATAGAGCTGAAATTCTTAACTCTGTTGAATACAAGGTATTGTATTGAAGGAATTTGCTTATAATCTTTGTTCCTACAATGTATGACAGAGGTGTTGATATACGCCATAATGTAGATGAGGGGCATTCAGTGAATTAATTTATTAGTTAAGAACGTCACTGCTCGGCCTGCTTAAAATGACAAGAAGGCCCAACAATCCTTCCTAAGGACGGCAATACTTTATAAAACCTAGGAAAAGCATTTATCCTCAACTGTACCTTCACTCTGAATATTGGTGACCTTTGGAACAGCATACAATTAATCTACAATTAATGAAAACGCACCTTTGTAGTTTCGGTGAACCAACATGTCATCCCAAAGACACAGAAATAACAGCGCTGAGAAAAGTTTCCCTGCAAACACCTGTCCACTCAGAATTATTTTTCCGACTTTACATGCATTGTTTCACAATATAGAATTATACGTAGCCTATACAATATGTAAATAATTATGCATCGTATTTTGCGCGAATACACTTCTATAGGCCTACTTTTATGTTGACCGAGGTAGGCTATTAGTTATACAGAAGGTAGATAAACTGCTGTCCTACTCCGTTGTACGTTGTTTGCAACCGCCGAACATCTGTAAAGGACCATCGCATTGGCTTCCTGTCATTGCTCAGAACTGCCTAGTTATATTTTTCTTTTCTATAAATGCGCGGTAAATGTCTATGCATGAGGGGAATTAAAGCTATTTTGTGTGCGTTTATAAATACACGCGTGTATACAAACAACTTTCGTTATGGGAACGTGCTTTGTGTTTTGTCACCGCGATAAACATTCCCAGAAATGTACGCTCTCGAAGGCATTTCAGTAATGTGTGAAACAATAAAAAAAAAACACTGTGTTGCGGATACATGGTGACGGTCGTATATAGATCTTATTTATATATTTATCGTCACACGTACGCTCCGTGTTTTTACTGGACTCACCCAAGTTGTCTTGACCGTGAAGAATGAAAAACTGAAGGGTAAACTATATGACCCCTGCTGTACTGCGCGCGGATCAACTTTCCGCAACTCCCGAGTTGCAACGGAGTCATTGACTTCTTGTACAGCGACTCTTCGGCACCGGCTCTTTCGGACAGTGTTTCATTATTGACAGACGTCAGCGGATCTGTTGATGGTTTTTGATCCCGATGGTGATCCCGTCTCTCGCCATGTTCTTTGTCTTGTCCGGTATTTATCGTGTAGCTATAGCATGGCTCCGGGCAGCCGCGAAGCGTCTTCACGAGGAATATCTCACCATTACTACAAGAGATCTCACAAATAAAAAGACCGTATCAGCAACGGAAGCGACGTAACACATAGAGGCAAATGAAATGCCCGTTTCACAGGGTTACTGCAACCGCGTTTGAACATTACAGCCAATCAAATATTTCGAGATGGAAACGGGACGTGCGAGGGGTGCTCTTCTCGCTCTGATCACACTCCTATCCCACTTGGCGATCCGTCAGTCTTGACTTTCTCTATGAAGGTTCTTGAAGTTTGGCCGGCCCCCTTTCTGGCTGTTCCACGGGACGCTGGCCAATGGCCATCTAAAATGCGCCTATCAATGGGGAGACCTCGCATACGAGCTCGCGAGTGCGCGCAAGCGCAGTATCTCTATCTCGCATTTGCTGGCATATTGACCTCCAGATTGCAGCTATTCGCAGGAGATTATTTTTTTAACTGTAACAGTTTACTGTAAAAGTACTTTATGAATCGATGAAACAGGCGCAAATTAATTCATATGCGTCGTCGTCATGACGTTTCCGTGGAAATAATTTTCAGCCTCATGAAAAATGTATCTATCAAGGCTTCAAGGTTTATGACCTTCGTGGGGCTGATGTCGAATCATTTAAGCTTAGGAACACACACGTGCACGCACACACGCACACACACACACATTTATTTAACCCTTTTAAGTGTAATGATGCACACTTATACGTATGTGAACCACGTGACATTTCAGCTCGCAAGCGCTTTTGCCGTTAACCGAGGGGAATGCAGTGCCCAGGCAGACCTCTTAAAATGTTATTTGTGTGCGGCTTTGAGCAGCTGTTTGGAATGTAAAGCGTAACTGCATGTGCTGTGCCTTACGATCCTGTGCCAGACCCCCCCCGCCCCTCCCCTCGCTGGGGAAACTCCCGCCATGGAAGGCTGCTACTCAGATGCTATCTGGGGTTGTCTCTGGGGAAAATAAAAAATAAATAAATAAATAAATAAATAAATAAACGCCAGTGAAGGTGGTCTACGGCCTGGCGTGCTTTGCTGTTGCCGTTGCTCACTTTTATTGTTCGTACTATTTCAGGCCCCCCCCTCCGCATCGGCTGCTGGTGTACAGTGGCCGTGCTGCAGAGGTCTCTCTGACAGGGCGATCGTTTAACAGAGGGGAGAGCCGGTCCGGCGGTCTGCTGAGTGCTGCAGCTGCTGACCCCGGGGTGATGGTGGCGGAGGTGGCGGAGGAGGCGCTGGTGGTGATACCGTCTTCTCGCTTGCCTCACCGGAGTGGCCTTTGACTGGCTGACCCCCCCACAGTAAGGTGAGCGAGAGCCACGAGCTGAACTCTGCACTCCTCCAGGCTGTGTGTCTCCAAGAAGGGGGGGGGGGGGGGGGGGGGGGGGGGAGAGAGAGAGAGAGAGGGGGGGGGGGGAGGAGGAGAGAGAGAGAAAGGGAAGAGGAGGGAGGGAGGGGGGAGAGACAGACAGGGAGACAGAGAAAGATAAAGAAAGAGGGAGAGAGAAAGGGAAGGAGGGGTGAGAGACACAATATATTTGAAATATATGTAAAAATATATAATATACGTATATATTACGGTGGATTTACTACACGTATAAGTACATATATTCATTCATTGAGCCAGGGAGATGTACAAAATTGGCCAGATTGTACTCTTTAGATGACCTTGGGCTGTCAGTGAGGCCAAAGGTATTTAGGGTGCATTCACGTATACTGCACATCCTGGTACTAAGTTTCTGTGTGAAGGCCACGTGACACTCGTGAACCGGCTGTGAAACCAGTGGGATATTCTGAACGGAAGCAGGCATGGAGGAGCCAGTCACCGCGATGAGTCAACATGGAGAAAAACAACCTCCACAGGCTCAGACGCTAAATCCTGTTTTCGCATTTACTGCTGCGGGGACAAGCACGCCGGTCATGTGCGAGGCATTTACCACAAGCCTTTGTGTTGACACCCAACAACAGGCCTTTTTAGCCAGGGTGCCACCTATAAAATAATGCTGTGATGCTCCTCCCTGGTCATGTCCCAGAGGACCCACACACATGTACAAATGTCCATACATACTGTAGCTGCATACACACACACACACACACACACACACACACACACACACATGCGCGTATGTACACACAGAACTGGGCACAAATTGTGCACTCAGCCATAAACAGACCCTTGCCTGAATACAGGCTCCGTTTAAAGCGGATACGTTTAAACCCTTTCAGGTGTGAGGTCACAAATGTGTGATTAGAATGTTCTTAACTAAACATTCTAATGCTGATGTCACAATCACTGCTGGTACTCGAAACCAATGGCGTTCTAGAACACCGACTTAAAGAAAGAAAAAAATACATTCCAAAAAACCCACTCTTCAGATGATTAAGGGTAGTCACGACTCTTCGAACGAGTAGGTTTCGCTTTGGGGAGATCTTGTGGAGCCTCTGTACGTACGCACGGTATCAATCGAGAGCAAGCTGAAGGGAGTGTCCCTCTCACAGCAGAAGGGTATAGGAAGTGTGCAGAGTTCAGAGTCCATTATGCTCCTCTGCGGAACTTCCTGTCTGCTACACGCCCCCTGATAAGGCGGCCCAGCCTTTACTGTAAACTGCAAAAATGCGGGGAACAAAAAGTCAAATGTTTCTGCGAGACCGAAGCAGGAAGACGGACTGTTGCGTAACGTGTCATAATAAAAGCGTCGTCGAGTTCTTGGGCTCGTCTGGCGGACGCTCTTATCCAGAGAGATATTACAGTACGCAGCTCGCGTTCTTTTACACGCAGCCCGTCTTACACAGCTGGGTATGCGCTGGAGGAATTCAGGTTATGTGCATACGAGCGTATAGGCTCGCCTCACCGGCCCCAGATGACATCATCGCACATGAAGGCGGGGAGCCTGTGACTATGGGGCAGCAGCTGCTGCTGTGAACGCGCGGGAGAATGTGCACATATGTAAGATTGTCAGAAGCGCAAACCCACTCCGCAGGGATACGGTCAGCTGCCTTTAGGCGCCTGCGCAGGGGAATTCACGAACTCTCCTCTTCTTAATCTTTATTTAGAACTCTGATGAAATTTGAAAGCGACGAAAGCGAAATTCAGCATCTCCCACCGTAGAATGACGTCACACCACAAAAGGATGGCCATAGCGCCCCTGCGAAATCAGACACAAGTCTGCGCTGTCTGTGGTGGGTTAAACAGAGAGGGACCTGACGATTAAGTGGTCTTGAACACGCGAGCTCCTCAGTCTGCGATTCATCTCTTCAAACGGAACCGGACTCGACGGTTATCTTCGTCCTGCTTCGACAGAGGCCGGGGCGTGCGTCGGCCCGCCGCATCGCCGCTGGGTCCCGGGCCGAAAAACGGCGGAAATCAGATTCCTGTGTAATGGGCGTGCGCGTGAATCGATCGCGCCTAACCGCCCCCCTCCTCCTCCCCTCCTCCTCTCCCGGTCCCGTCGCGAGGCGCAGTCGGGATGCGTGGCGGGGGGGTAATCGAATCGGGGCCCTGCGGACTCGTTTTCGGCGTGTGTCGTGATTTAACGAGCGACCTCACGCTGGGAGACCTGCGGCATCTTGGGATGCCGGCCCGGTTTACCGCCGCCCCCTGCCCCCCCCCGGATCGGCTGATCGTGTGAAGCGTTTGAATCCGTTCATCCTCGGGTTAACTAGAGGCCCTCTCCCCATGTCTGCCTAATCTTGGGGATGATCAGGGAGCAAAAGACGGAAAAGAAAATTAACTCCAGCTGCCAGAGGTGTGTCACCCAGCGGTGTTTTCCCAAATCGACACTACGGCAGTCCACTAATGGGCCGGGCCATTTCCCAAACTATTTAGCATTTGGCCTTCTCTGAGCAGGTGATCAACACCGCAGCTCTTCTGCTTTGGCTGCCTGCAGGCTAGCGGAATGTTCTTATAGTGGCTAGCGGAACGCTGCAATAGCGGTTTTTGCGAAACGCTGGCTATGTGACCCGCTGCTATGCTGACGACTGGGCCTTCAGTGAAACGCTGTGTTAGCTTGTTAGCCGGGGATATTAGCGCAAGCAAAACCCGGTTTTCTCTATGGGTACATAAAAATGACCTTCCCTCTCTCCTGTGAGCTATTTCCAGAGCTAACTTATAAATACATTTATTTTGTTTGTCTGGAAACTGATTCTCTCAAACAACGTGTGTTTTCCAGTGGTGTGAGAGAACTTTTATACACACTCTGTGTGTGATTCTGTGGCAGTGATCAGCTGCTTGGTGTGTGTGTGTGTGTGTGTTTAGCGAGACAAGCCGCTCGGTGTGTGTGTGTGTGTGCGTGTACCCTAACCCTAACCCCCCCCCCATAACTCGGCGGCGGCGTAGTGTTCCCTCGGTAGTCCAACAGTAAACGCAGCGCATTTGGGTGCCCTGTCGCCGTCTGAGCTGAAGTTAATGTTTACCCAACAAACAGGGGCCCCATGGCCGCCCTTGGGAGCTCTGCTGAGTACCCACGAGGGGGGGGGGGGCTGCGTTAATCGCAGTGTTAATACACTGCGATCAACGCTGCCGAAGTCTCGCTCCTGCCATCAGACTGAACGTACGCGGCAAAATGGAAGCGACTCCAGCCGGGTTCATAGAGTCCAGGAGACAAATGTATTGGAGTTAAATGTACTCTTGTCAGAGTTCATTTTACACTGAACGTTTTGATGTGTAGCTGGGAGGTTGTGACTTTTTTTTGGTGAAAGTGGGGGAAGGTTTTCTCCATGTCCATTTCTACAGATGTGCATGTTCTGTGTAATTTATATGCACATGTACGGTGTGATATATTTGCGCACGTGCTGTGTAATATGATGAGTTGCCTTTATGGTCGTTTCACTGTGGGGCTGAGGAGGTTCTACCTCATCTGATTATCAACACTGGTCTCAATGACACAGACAAGGACAAACACGCACACACACACACACACACACATGACTCAGGATGATACCGCACAGAGCAAATGACCTATCTTTAAGTACAAGGTCAGTTACCAACCTGAATACTGAAAGAACAGGTCTGCTGGTGTATCAGTGGCACAACACTATAGACAGTATGTGGCTATTATACTGAAATTCAGACAGTACCATGGGGCAGGCATGTTGTTTTCCTGTTGACAGGGACAAAGGTGTTCTGCTTATAAATGTAACTAGAAGGCTTTATTGCAGATGAAAATGGAGTCAAATTTTGGTGTGATTATGTAAAGTTCAGTAGTTTATATGGATATTTGTAACAACATGGCAGCTGCTGGATGTTTTTTTGTTTTGTTTTGTTTGTTTACTCTTTTTTTGCCCGTGTTGGGTTTCCATCTAAATAATCTCAAAAGTTCAGATTAATATCAGAATGATACACTCACACACAACTTCCATTGCAAGGACTGACAACACTGTCAAACTACTTGTGCTGTTCCTTTTATGGCCGCTAGATGGAGAAAAATCACAATTAATAGAACATAGACACTGTTCATAAATAAATTTGTGCATCAAGACTTAATTAAGGGCCACTTTTCACAAAAGATGATATGCTTCTTGAAAAAAGTTTTTTTTGCAATGAATGCATTTATATTACTTTATAAGTGGAATCATACAGTATTAGTAGTTAAAATTTCTGCAAATCTCATTATGGTATGCAAGTTCTGTATTTTTGGTTTTGTCCTGGCTTGTGAAATGGAAGGTGAATGTTTGCATTCAGTTCCAGCAGGCTGTGTGTAGAAAGCCATTTAATCAGATTTTGTCAAATGCTTTTTCAATGTTAATTTCTCTCTGGCTATTACATTACATTACAGTACATTCAGCAGACGCTCTTATACACTTATTATCTACTATAAGGTAGGGAAGGCACATCGGATTGAATATTGAATGAGTAGACATTTGGGATTACCATACTTCCCTTTTCAGTTGAAAACACAAGCTACGTTTCAGTGTTGCTTTTATACGGGGACAGTTAGCTAACACCATTTGAGCTTCGTGACGGGCAAAGTTTCAACCCGCGCACGTGCCATCGTCAAGGCGCATGCCTCGCGACCTGTGAAATGCTCGAGGCGCTAAGGATTTCAGCTCGACTGCCTTTTTGAGGAGAGAATAAAGTGGAACACAGTTTCCACCGTTTCGTAAATGTTTCCAGCTCGCGAGCGTAGCGTGGCCGACAAGCGGTCCGCTTTTGTCACGGCTGTGGTCTGCCAACGAACCGTTGAAGGGGGGAGTCGAGATCAGGATCAGCTGTTCAGCAAAAGCAGTACAGTTAGCCGATATTCCTAAACGCTGGTGGACAAAAAACTCGCGCAGACGGCGGTCTATTAGGTGTTTATTGGGTTTGAATCAGGCAACAGGATATGTCCCAGTCGAGTCTGTTGTATATTGCATTACATCCTATCTTGATTTAGGGGAGAACTAGGGGGTTAGGGACACTTGTGTTGTGATAACCAGCATCTTAACTTAACATACTGAATGAGAGATAAGGTACTGTAGGCCGCCAGGACGCTTCTGCAACACCATTTGGGGAATGTAATTATTTATTTATTTATTTATTTATTGCTGAAGTGGGAAAGGAGAGAAAAAAAACAGGCAAGTTAAGACAAAAACCTCCTCAGGGTGAAAGAACAGCTTTTCCGGTCAACACTGATGCAAACTGCTGCTTAGATGTTTAGATGCTGCTGGACTATATACTTCAGGTGTATGGGTATATTTAGACAGTTTAGAATATGTTTGTGTTTGGTATCAAAAAAATAAAAATAAATAAATCTGTATGTATGTTGTACATTTCACAAACAATTGTCATAATATTCTTCACAGACAACCCTGGCCTAAACCCCCACAGGAGCAAGCCTAAGGCAACAGTGGCAAGGAAAAACTCCCTGGTAACAGATCGGAAGAAACCTCGGAAAAACCAGACTCAATGGGGGAAACCCATCCCCTGCTGATTGGCTCAGGGTGTAGGTTTAAATGGCAGTGTTCTCTCACACCAGGTAAAGCGAGAGACATGCTGGAATGTGAAAATGAGATTAACTGTTGAAAATTGCGGCTGCAACCTGAGAATGTGGGGAGAAGGGAAATAAGATATCATGAGGTCTGTGGCCTGCAACACCAGTGGATTTGGTCCTGTATTTAGAATAAATGCAATTTGGGTGTCCTGAAATGACATTCACTACAATGCAAAGCGCATATGGATACAATGTCCTAGAACTGGTAGCTTGCCAAATGTTAGTGTCACCAGTCCTGCACTGCTGTGTATAGGATCCATTCATCCAGGTTGGATCCAGTAAACCAGGTGGGATCCATTTAACCACTAGGGATCCACTCATCCAGGATGGATCCAGTCATGCGGTGGGGTCCAGTTAACCAGGTGGGACCCCCTCACCCAGGTGGGACCCAGTCATCCGGTGGGATCCACTCATCCAGGTGGGATCCAGTAAACCAGGTGGGATCCAGTCATCCGGTAGGATCCAGTTAGCCAGGTGTGATCCAGTAAACCAGGTGTGATCCAGTAGACCAGGTGTGATCCAGTTAACCAGGTGTGATCCAGTCATGCGGTGGGATCCAGTAGACCAGGTGTGATCCAGTAGACCAGGCGTGATCCAGTCATCCCAATGTGAAACGGAATGCGGTCGGGGAGCAGTGGGACGGGGCGGGTTCTCTTCCAGTCACGATCCCCGGTTCCAGATTTGTAGAGCAAATTATCCCAAGTTTTTATCTGTCCCGTTTGGTCGGCAGGGGAAAGAACACAAATCGGCAGAGGTCAGAGCAGAGAGGACCCCTCATCTGTCCCAAGACCTGGAGGCGCAGGTGCGTGCACCTGCACTGGGGAATGCACGTGTGGGGTGAGTATGCAGCACAGAAGGTAATCTGTGAAGCCCGGGACTCGCACTGGTGTAGGGAAATATGAGGCATACTGTATGACATACTGTATGGGCTGGCAGTGTAGTACATTTAAATGGTAATTGGATAAATGGACTGCATTTATATAGCGCTTTTATCCAAAGCGCTTTACAATTGATGCCTCTCATTCGCCAGAGCAGTTAGGGGTTAGGTGTCTTGCTCAAGGACACTTCGACACACCCAGAGCGGGGTTTGAACCGGCAACCCTCCGACTGCCAGACAATCGCTCTTACCTCCTGAGCTATGTCGCCCTTTAGGTCTTGTAACCTAAAGGTTGCAGGTTCAATTCCCAGGTAGGACACTACCATTGTACCCTTGTACAAGGCACCTGCTTCAGTATATACCCAGCTGTATAAATGGATGCAATGTAGAAAGTTGTGTGAGTCACTGTAAATACCTGTAATATACTGTAATGTCTGGGGTACCAGGGCATATGAAAATAGAACAAAACAGCTGATAGAAATGATGGTCAGTGCACAACCAGGCTTTGGATGCAAACCAGTACAGCGGACTTGGCACTCTGGAGTGCTTTAACAAGGCAGAAAATGTGAAAGATGGATGCCAGCAGGATTTAATTGTATTTATATGGGAAGGACAAACACACACATGCAAACACACACACATTCACACACACGCACACAATCGATATTACATACATAATTTATTAATTTTCCAAGTAAACATCCTTATCCATGGTGACCGATTGTGCTCAATTTCACATGTTGCCGAGATGGATCGGTTTTAGAGGAGAATGCGCTGGAAACGGCTTGCTTACGAGGTGTACAGGATTTAGGATGCATATTTAACAAGACCAGGCCAAAACCTAGTATATGACTGGACCGGCCGACCAATGGTGTAACTTCATAACTCAGTCACAGAGATTCGCGTTTGTAGGGCTGCCCCCCCTGTTGCAGTCCAGCCAAAAACAGAAACACGCTAAGTCCTATATCACAGGGCCATCTAGCTGTCATGCTCAGTATTCCCCACAGCCCGGCGCTGTTTCCTTAGGAAACGGGTTTCGAGTAATTATCTTGAAGATGACGTAATCTTGAGTGCTCAGCGTTGCCCTCTGCTGGACACTGTCCTTCAAAGAACATTAGTTGTCAAAATTAAAACAAGCGACTATAATTTTTTGACGGTTCTAGGGTATGAGGAGCTCATGCCCTGACATTTAAAATAGGAATATTGATTTTTCCAACCTCTTAACGAGAAGAGTTGTAAGGTGCGTTATTACGTAATCTGTGCTCTCTGTGTGGAGGTTGGACGGTAGAATACTCATTCAGTGTAATTTAGGTTGTTCAATATCAAGTTGAGATTAAAAAAAGAAAAACTAAAAATGACTGGTAGCAGGTAGCAGAGGGAAACTAGATCTCCTAATTGCACTTTACCACATATTCAAAGTGATTAACCCAAACATTCATTTTTACATAATATGGCAACTCCCCATTATTCGATGTGATCTGTTGAGATCGCATTTGATGGTAGCCCATCTTTATGTGAACCCGTACACATTTCACTTTCTGTCATGATAGGTAAAATGTGAACTGTGTATTATTATTATTATTATTATTATTATTGTTATTATCATTATTATTACTATTACTATTATTATTATTACTATTATTATTATTAATAATAATTTTTTAAACCGAATTTGTAGTTAATCGACCCTGTGATTTGTAGCGCAGGAAAGATCACGCTTAACTTGTAGAGCGCTGTCCGTGGTGCTGAATCCAATCCACCGTCCTCTTCGTTACAGCTAATGGTGATAACCGACGGTAATGATGTGTAGACCTACAGTCACGACGCGTCTTTTCGATCTTGCAGCATACTTATCAAAGGTATTTTTGGAAACGACTGTCAGTTTTACACCTTTTGTATCAGGTTTCTACAAAATCATTTTTAACACGATGTAAGAATTCCCCGTGGTCCGTGGGTTCTATGAAACAGTCCACATGCCATCGATTTTCATCTGAGCTATTTTTAAGTAATGTGTTTAAAAGGTGTTTCTCCTTGCCGGGCATTTATTGATGCCCACTCGATCGTTGGTAATATAACTGTCTGTGACTGTGCCAGCACCTACATTATAAGCACGACGACAAGCTGTCCGACTTGGGTAGTCAACGCGCTTTTGTACCAAGAACGTTTGCGACAGAGCTTGTTAATTATAACGGAGCTGCGTAAACGGAGCCTTCTTATAGGGAAAGTTTTGAACTTGTAAAACAAGGATTACAACTGCAGATCTCCCGATTCAGTTTTTTTTCTTCAGTTTTCACAACGCAATCATATTGATCCGTCAGAGAACAGCTACGGAAAGTTCCCCTCGTTAATATCTTGAATGAATGAAAGGCAGAGAACACGACGGTGCGAACGCGCTTTTGAAAAATGGGCTCCTGCTTTCGCCGGCGTCTCGGCCCTCGTGCGCGAGCCCGGAGGGGAGAAGAGGTGTGTAATGCTTGTAAAAGAGGAGGCGCGTCACCAACCCACTAAAACAGGAAATGGGGAAGGGAAAATAGGCTGTGTGTGTGTGTGTGTGTGTGAGTCTCTCTGTGTGTGTTCGCGCAGAGTGAGCCCCCCATTCTCAAATGAGCGAGCGCGCCTCCGTTAGAGGATGGCACGCGCTTGAGGGGCTGCGGTCCCATTGACTGCTCCGTCTCCCTGACAGCAGTGGCATCAGCAGCGCGGAGGCAGCGAGAGAGAGAGGGTGTGAGAGAGTGAGCGAGCGAGAGAGAGCGCGAGCGAGCTAGGAGCGCCTCGCGGACTCCTCCTAGCCATCATCCAACACCCAAGCCCAAGTCTGGTGGCGGGGACATCTTGGATCAACCAACTGATCTCGCTTCCTTCGGCTCGTGTCACCTCCTGGCGAAGAGATGGGCTGCCCGTAACGAGTGGTGGAGGGGAGCGGCGGGCAGGCGGGGGGTGGGGGGGATAGAGAGAGAGAGGGGAGAAAAAGCCGAACAGAAACAAAAGCACAACCGTGGGTGCCCGCAACCATGAAAGGTTTGCACTGTTTGCAAGAGCTGCCGCTCTTCCCGTGGACTATGTCGTGAGGAGTGCCTTTCTTCGCTCGGATTTTCGTCAAAAAAAAAAAAAAAAAAAAAACGACACGCCAAGGAGGGGTAAAAGATGTCCGCCTCCGTGGGGCCCCAAAGCGGCCCTCGCCCACCCACCGCGCCGACTTCCATGCCCGATCTGCCGGACCTCAGTCACCTCACGGAGGAGGAGAGGAAGATTATCATGGCAGTGATGGTTCGGCAGAAGGAGGAAGAGGAGAAGGAAGATGCCATGTTAAAGTAAGGAAAGATGATGTTGTTGTTTTCACAGACCGTTGTAACCCCCATTCATAACCGAGGCGTCTGTGTCCTGGGGGCATATCTGCCCAGTCCGCCATCATATGGGCTATTTATCCACTACGATATAAATACACCCGCTGTTTCCCGTTAGCATTACCGTCATGCACACCCTTTCGCTCGCCACAGCCCTCGGCTACCTGAACATATTTGCGTGTACAAAGGTGACGCCAGCGGCGTGCCCTTGCTTGGTGCCTCTTCCCGATAATTTACTTCTTGGATTTGGTGCCAACGAACAGGACAGGTCAGTTCCGCGGAGAACAAACTCCAAAATTACCCGATAAGAGTATTCCGTTGAGATTTCCCGCACACACATACAATCGCTAGCTACACAGTTTCCGAAGGGATGACAGATGGCGGGGCTTTAAACACATGTAGTAGCCTATGTTTCACATAAAACGAAAGGATAACGGCTTGCTAAGCACGTCGAGTGTACACGACGTACTCCCACGGTGGTAAAAAGAGAAAAGAAAAAAGGTGGGCCTTGGTGGTAAAATACACAGGGTGAGTAGTAACAGGTGTAGCCGGAGCCGGCTGGGTAACAAGGGGTGTGACGGGAAAGAGAAAGCCATGTAGAAAACCGCTTAGTGGATGGCTGAAGCTCCCTTCCCTTCCTTCACTAACAAAAATGTTACCCACTCCCCATTCCCCTCGCCCCATTTCGCCCCCCTCAGTTTAAACCGGAGGCTAAAAGATCGGGTAGCCCCCCCCCCCCCCCCTTTTTTTTGGGTATTAATATCGTTCCCTCGAGCAGCAGGTTATAGGCTACATGTGTAGCACACGCAAATAATTGAGCCTCCCAACGCTGTTAACATCTGCACGGCGTAGATGCAAGCGGTTCCGGTGGATATTCTTCTGACAACGGCTAAAATGGACGGACAGAAGCGTCCTTTCTGTGTGTGTGTGTTTTTGTTTTTCCTTGAATGTGTTTCGCGATTCATTCTTTAAAAAGGAAATCATTCCCTTAAGTGGGCTCCATATTCGCTCTTCGGCGAGCGGGGTGTGGTTGACAATTCTAGCTTGATGTAGGCCGGCACTTTCCCCCAGTACATTTCCTAGACCAGCGGTTTAAATGTTAGGTATTTTACTATTGAACCATTCGTTGATTTAAATACATTTTTTTAAAAATACAGTGGCTGTAGAACATGCCATTTCCCCTTTTTTAAATCCCGATAACGATGTGATAAGCGCGTACCGTAAAGGAGCCACGGGAGAAATTTCGCGTGAATTGTCATCGTGACGGAATGAACAGCAGGCTGTGAGTTTTAGCCAATCCTATGTGGTTTTTTCCCCCGGGATTAGAAACAGGAATAATTACGTAAACATCGAGAAAAATGCAAAATTGTACACACCTGATTGACAGGTGAGGCTAAAATAAATAAAAACATATTTATGGCTAATTAGACACAACGCTGGATAGGAATGCACTTCTGAACAACATGACTGTAATCCCTTATTTTTCTTCATAATGTTAATTCGGAAGTAATTACATTTTGATAGCTGTAAAGCTTAGCAACATGTCAAAAGGAAAGCGTCTGGTCCACTTTATTTTACTTAGCCTAATTTATTTTATTTTTTTTTTTTATTTTTACTTCATTTTAAACTTATTTATTCATATACATTTTGAGAGACAAATATCAGAATGTAAATAAATATCGCAAAACTTCTGACTGTCATAGCTGTGAATTCACCGTGCACGTTCTGCCGTTCTGTTGAACCGTTTTTATTTTTCTGCGGTCTCGAAGTTTTCTTCTTTTGCATTTCGCCGCTGTTATTTCCAGGTCTGTGGTTGCTTCATCTCCAGGAAGTGCTGTATTCGGGGACAGTTTAATTTTATATGGGACAGCAACAGGATATGAATTCGTCCAGTAAATATTGTTTCCAGATACACACACACACACACACACACGGTACTACATTATTGCTATTAGCAATCTTGAAGATAGACACACGGGTTACTTTTAATGCGTTGTCGATATTGCAGTACAAAAATAACTCCTTTCAGTTTGATTTTTACATATATATTAATATTATATGATGTATTCATAGTTTCCCTTTATTAAACTACGGTGTATGCCAACAGTACATCAATGAATGCTTTTCAGGAGATAGATGTGTAATCTATATGTAGCCTAACCAGTTCGTGCTGTACATCAACATGACAGAGAAGTAAATTATTTAGGTGGCAGAGTCTGAAATAGGTGTTGGACATATTTCCCAATTCTTGTTCGCATGGATATAGGCTGTGTGTACTTTTCAGTAGAAAGAAACTACATCTGCTCAGCGAATCCACGTGCCTCTGAAACATCTCACTTACATATCTCTGTAAACACTCTCTGTAAACACTTAAATTTCCAAAGAGTGTTGTTTGATTCTTTGCTCTCATCTTTGGGGAGAGAGAGAGAGAGAGAGAGAGAGAGAGAGAGAAGCACAGAGAGAAAGGGGAATAGAATGAGCAAGAGGGAGAGAGAGAGAGGAAGAATGAGCGAAAAGGAGAAAGAGAAAGCAGCTTTTTTTTTGTATTGAGAGAGACCTTTACTTCATGGACACTTAGAGACTCTGCCTCTCTGTGAACTTTTGAGAGGCTCTGCAGACTTAATCAAAGGCAGCTGCCGCCATTGTGCTGGGTGGTGTGCGGGCCAGGTCTGTGTGCGGGTGACAAGGGCGGCCGCCCGGGGCTCCATTCACCCCCCCCCCCCCCCCCCCGACCCCCCTTCCTCTTTCCCCCATCCCCTTGGTCTGAAATCACCTTACCCCGCCCCCCCGCCCCCGACGTCCACCTTTCCCCCCATCCCCCTGGTTTGAGAGTTGCCCCCCCCCATCCCCCCTTCGTCGCATCCCCCTGGTCTGAGAATGGGCCATCCCCCCCGTCCCCCCCGTCCCCTCAGTCCCCCCCGTCCCCCCCGTCCCCTCAGTCCCCCCCGTCCCCCCCGGGCTGCAGGCTGGCCTGGGGCTTAGAGGTCAGAGTCGTACCCGGTGATGAACTCCCCACCATCGCTGGGCCCGAAGCAGAGCCCCCGCCCGTGTAACCATCAGCACAGGAACCCTCTTATCAGTCCCAGGAAGGGTGAGCAAACAGCCAATGGGGAGGCGGGGAACTCCAGCAGCTGCTCCTGGGAACTCAGCAACTGGGCCTGATAAGCTGATCCCTCTCTCCTCCTCCCCTTCCTCTTCTTCCTCTTCCTCCTCAGTACTGAGAGACCCAGAGTAGGCCTGTTAGGCTGGCCTTCAGTCCTGGGTGTGGGGTTAATGATTATCCCGGAGACAAGGTCTTGGGAAGCAGGCACCTGTTCCCGCATCAAGGCCTTCCCTGGACAATGGGCACCAAGGCTCTCTCTGTTCCCCTCCTCCTTTAGTACACTCTATGGGCTGGGAAACCAGTCTTAGTCCTAAACTAGGTTTCCCCCTTTTGGGCCGACACCCTTGTTTTGCACATGCTCGGTTGGATTAAGGTTGGATCTTACACGGGAATGCCTCTGATAGGGCAGGCGCGTTCTGTGTTTTCCTTAAAGGGGAGGTGAGAGACCACCCTCCTTGTGTGTGCATTAAAGGGGAAAGCAGAGATGGTTACAGGCACAGGTGGGCTCACACTGCAGAAAGTGCCATGACCTGTAATCGAACCCCTGGCCGGGGTGGGGGGGGTTTGTGAATAAGGCTTCTGAGTCATCCAACCCCATGAAGCAATCCACACGCATGAATGTACTGATGAGGTTGACCAATCACTGGCCTTCTTTGCGATAGCTTATGCTATTCCATAAGCTGATAACCCTGCTTGTGATAAATAAAAAGTACGGATTGTTACTCTGCTGTGTGATGGCAGGAGCAGTGTGGGTAAAGTACAGTGGCCAGATTCCATTCAGCATGTAAGCCTAACCAGGCTTCAGAGCCACTTGCCACCACTCCTCAGAGCTGCCTGGGATGGTTACCTGGGAAAGTCAGAATATCACTTTATTCAAAAAAAATCAGAGTAGACACGTTAGTTTGTTTAACTTAACGTATCATAAGCTTTCAGTCCTTTTTGACCTGCATCGGAGTGATAAGGCAGTGGTGTTTTTAAACGCAGTTCTCCACTGATCATTACTTTCGTGAGGTTTGGCTGGACCACGTCAACTTTCTCCACCCCAACCCCCCCCCCCCCACCTTTTCACTGTGTGACATTTCCACTTCTACGCACTTGCCACAGAGGCCTCACCTGTCCGTGGACCTGGCGAGCAGCATTTCACAGGCACATTCAGACTTTCCACAAAGGCCATTGCCTGCTAAAGAGGCCATGAATTTTTCCTTCTGTGCTTTGAATAATTCGCTCCTCCTGCGGCGACGCCCGTGGGGAGGAGGTGGCTGGAGGGCAGACAAAATCTAGGGGCGCGTGAGGACACACCTGGGGGGGAGGGAGGGCAGGGGCGGGGGGGGGGGGGGGGGGGGCAACACCGCCAGCTGTCCAGGTGCTTTCTTTCCAACTCCATCATGTGGCAGTTTAGTTCTGGACTCTCGCTTGGACCGTGGCTGCCAATTGGCTCATTTCACCCATGTGACCTTGCCAACCACAGCCCTCAGTAAGCAGCACCTCCTAACGCTGAGAGTGGCTAACCCCAAACCGCTAACACCTGCGTGCCCGAAGGCCAGATAACACATAGCACATCCTCATTATGAGGCCTCATATGGTGGCAAATACAGGAAGTAAATCCAGGGCATAAAAACAGGAAGTGACCTCATATATGAAGTCAGAGAATTGGAGTAGGAAGACGTCACAGTGTGTTGACTGACTGCTGGAGGAACCAGTGGCAGTCTCTCCTTAGACCCACCTGTCGGGCGGTTTGCATGACTGCCTGCTCTATCTGTCAGGTGAGCTGCAGGTGAGAGAGGCCCACTGCCACGCCCACACCTGGGATCCAGGCAACTCCACAGTGTTGCGTGTGTGGGACCGTGGGGGCCCCATGCGTTTCGAACCTCCTTTTAGAGTGTTGGGCGATAGACAGCGAGTCGTATTTGTTCAAATCTTCCTGCGCATGTGGGGTAGCGTTTTCCTTATATGAAAGCTTCGGGCGCTCGAACGCTTCAGAGCGAGATTGTCTGAATTGGGGAAAGCCGTCCCGACGCGATCGATTACGCCGGATTCTGCCGCTGCGGATGGCTTTCCCGAAAATGCCACGGATGCCGGTCGTGTAAATGCCAGATCCGGACGAGGAACGGCGGGGTTCCGCACCGGACCACCCTGCTCCTCGGCACGTTCTGTGGCGCTCGGCGTTTGTCAGCCTGGTTTTTTCACCGTTGTGTGTGTTGTGTCATAGAGTGGCAGAGCATGGTGTGTGCGTCGGGATCAGGGACCACGAAAAACGAAGGCGGCTCTTTCTCTCCTTTTACCTCCTGCTCTGTCGTTCCCTGGCACTCCTCCTTTCTTTTATTCCCTCCGTTCAGTGCAGCCTCTCCAGCTAAATGCATGGACCTCTCAGACATTGTGTTACAGAAATACTTGCCATTGTAATAACATTATCATCCATCTATCCATTATTTATACCCGCTTATCCTGGGCTGGGTTGTGGGGGGGTGCTGGAGCCTATCCCAGCATGCATTGGGTGAGAGGCAGGAATGCACCCTAGACAGGCCGCCAATCTATTTCAGGGCACACACACACACACACACACACACCATTCACTCGCCATTCACTCACACACTCATACCTATGGGCAATTTAGTGTCTCCAGTTAGCCCACCTGCATGTCTTTGGACTGTGGGAGGAAACCGGAGTACCCAGAGGACACCAACGTGGACACGGGGAGAACATGAAAACTTTCCAGACGTGTAAAATCCAGGTCCAGAAAGTAAAAGTCCTCTCCAGTATTTTATTACGATCACCTGGATTTGCTAATTGGCACAGTTCCTACAGCCAGGAGGTAGAACTAATTGGTAAAAATCAGCTGAGTTCATGGGTGGAAGAAACACGTGGCAGGACTTTTGCTTTCTGACCCCTGGACTTGTGTCGCCCAATGTGAAGAATGTGGGGGGTACCGACTGTCCTTGTAATGGGCGTTGGTGTTGCCTGTCAAAGTCCCAAGTGGTGTGAGTGTTATTGGGATTCTGAATGCTGAGTGTGAGTGTATTAGCGTGTGTGTTTTGGGTGTTAGCACTCTTTAGCGTCAGTGCTTTTGACTGCCAGGCAGCAGTCTACAGCATCTGGCGATTAGCATAAATCTTTTTTTTTTTTTTTCCAAAGAGCGGTATTGCAGGAGGGAGTTTTCATTGATGGAAAAGCTCCTCGTTTCCTAGAGATACGCAGGGCGAGCGAGGCCAGGGAGCGCTGTGCTCGTTAAGACGTTTTTTTTTTAAGGCTCTCCTGGTCTCGGGATCGAGCGCGAGCTTCAGTCTGACCCGCACGAGAGAGGCGAGACGGAAAGACCGCCCCCCCATCCCCCTCGCTCAAAATACAGCAGCGAGGCCAAATCACGTCTCTTGGATGTTTGTAGAAATGACTCAT
Organism: Anguilla japonica; assembly: GCA_025169545.1. Taxonomy (NCBI): domain Eukaryota; kingdom Metazoa; phylum Chordata; class Actinopteri; order Anguilliformes; family Anguillidae; genus Anguilla; species Anguilla japonica. The sequence goes on from CM045884.1 coordinate 3,329,695, forward strand.
ATTTTGTGGCCGTGCGGCTATTATCTCTAAAAAAAAAAATTTGAAAAATGGTCCTCCTTTGCGGCTGAGTTTTGTTTTTAACGATTTTTAATTATTTTTCATCAGTTATAATAGTTTTTAGTGCTATTGATTTTGTTTTGCTTGTGTTTATATGTTTTATGAATGAAAAAAAACTACTGCTAATGATTAGGTGTTACTTGGCTGGGCATATTGTAGGTCAGTAAAGCTTACTGAATTTGAATTAGAATGGTTTCTAACTGAGCTTATTTTTAAAGCAATACTCATTAAAACACTGTGGTCAGATTCCTTTGTTCTCTGAGCTGCTACGCACCCCAGTTGTAGTAGAAGAGCTGTTTTGTTGCTTTTCTCTTCATCCTGGTCAGTGATCCAAAATGAAATGACTTCGGGGATTTGGTGACACTTACAGGGTTTGTTTCTCGTCTAGTTCACTTCATGCCCATGAAGTCGATCGCGTTATACGCTATGCACCCAAATGTGGGCCAAAACATCGCTGATAAATCGTCAATTAATGTCGAGCTGGAAGTCAAAATGACTGTGTGCTGCCATCTTCTCTCTTGGCACTGTAAATACAGCCAAATAAATCTGTTCGGGACAGGCCTGATGTCTCCAACGCAACGGCTCTATCACTGCACTCTGTCTTGTACTCAGACTGTTCCGCTGTCTTCTAGCAACTTATTTTCATTGTGCAGATATGCACATATCCCAGTGAGCCTGTTTATACTCACCCTGTCGGACTTCTCTTTATGTACACTGACAGTTGTGTTTGTGTGAGCCCTATCAGGGCCCTGTGTACACTTGTGGGGTCCTATTCTGTAATATGTGTACACTTGTAGGGTCCTATTCTGTTATATGTCTACACTTGTGGGGTCCTATTCTGTTATATGTCTACACTTGTGGGGTCCTATTCTGTTATATGTCTACACTTGTAGGGTCCTTTTTCACGATACATGTACACACATGGGGCTCTGGTTTTGCTGAGTGTGCATGCTAGTTCTCTGACTGTGTATGTCTATGCTTTTGTGTCTCTGTGTTTCCTGTGCCCATGCAGATACCCCTTCCCCCCCTTCATGTGAGGGCCTTTATTGTGCCTTTGTGTGTTTCCTTCCCCATTATTACTCCTGATGCTGCAGCATTATTAACAGCCATTAATGACTTGGCGTTGTAGGGACAGTTGGCATAAATAAACGCTCTTCCTCAGGTGCGAGGGCTGGTGTTCTGTGGGGGGGGGGGGTGTGCTGGCTAGCTCCAGCTCCCACTCGCCCCCCCCCCCAGAATGCTGGCCCGCTGGCCCCATCCCCGTTTCAGAAAAGGAAAAAATGTCAACATCTCCCCCACCCCCCCCCCCCCCCCTTGAGGGGGGTTCTGAGGCCTGTGGAAATAAGTACTATATGCCACGCCTTTCAAATATTCATGACGGTCATGACCGAGCTGCAGACGCCCTCTGCCTGTGGAGCAGTGTACTGCAAGGGAGAGGGCGGAGGCTGGGGCCCACAGAGCCGGCCAAAGGCGTGGCCGTGTTCTAGAATGCTGAGGATTTGGGGGGGTGGGGCAGGCGTGGTCGTGTTCTAGAATGCTGAGGATTTGGGGGGGTGGGACAGGCGTGGTCGTGTTCTAGAATCCGGGGGGGGGGAAGCGCCAAGGTTTGGGCGTGTCCTTTTTTGCACCTTCTGGCCCTGGCGTCTCCCGCATTCTGGGGGGTGAATCGGCGTTGCTCCAATATCCTGCAGAGGCCCTCTGAAAAACACAGACAACATGTGAACTGGGGGGGGGGGCTCAGTGGCTGGGAATCTGGGGCGAAGCGGCGGCGGCGTGGAGGGGGGGGGGGGGGGGGGGTTCCTCCAGCGGCAGGGCGGGGCGGAGCGCGGATTCCACGGCTCTAGAGCGCCCGTTTTCCCTCACCTTCCGCTCGGCGCTCCCGCCCGGAGGGCATTTCCTGTCCAATATCCTGCAGAGGGAGAAAAACAACAACAAGCAAAAAACAACTTTACACGGGGAGGAGCAGACGCTCCCTTACGCTGTCGGCTCGGGGCATCGATCTTTTAAAAGCCGCTCAGCTGGGCCCCGCCCTCCCCGCTCCGTGTCCCTGCCTCTGATTGGCTGGCGCTGTGGCTGCATGGAGGAGGCCTGTTCTCCTGCTCTGGACTGCAGTTCCCAGCCTGCCCTTCACTGGCGCCCGACGGCCCTGAGCGGCAACGCGCAGCCGACCAGGAAGTGGCCTGTAACGGGGGCGTAGGCCTCAGGTTTTACTCGCCGAGGGCGAATCTCACGACCGCACGCTCTGGCTCCAAAACGTTAACACGTTTTGAGGGAATGGTGAGGGTGGTGAGGGGATGGTGAGGGTGGTGAGGGTGGTGAGGGTGGTGAGGGTGGTGAGGGTGGTGAGGGAATGGTGAGGGTGGTGAGGGTGGTGAGGGATTGGTGAAACTGAGAGGAGCTGGTGAGGGTCGGTGAGGGTGGTGAGGGTGGTGAGGGTGGTGAGGGAATGGTGAGGGTGGTGAGGATGGTGAGGGTGGTGAAGGTGGTGAGGGAATGGTGAGGGTGGTGAGGGAATGGGAGGGTGGTGAGGATGGTGAGGGTGGTGTTTTTATAAAACTGAGAGGAGCTGAAATCGGTTTTTATTTTTTTTACCATCGTTGCCCAGCAGTTCACTGGCAGCAACCACCGGCTAAACAAGCGGTTTCTCTGGAGATTATCTTTTCTTATTGTCACAAAATGCCTTCTCTCTCTCTCTCTCTCTCTCTCTCTCTCTCTCTCTCTCTCATCTCTCTCTCTCTGCTCTCTCTGTGCATGCATGTGTGTGTGTGTGTGTGTACACTCTGAAGGAATTTAATTTATTTGCTTTTATGTCCTATTTCTTGCTGTCTGTACATTGTACATACTCACAAGTTCGAGCAACGTGTCTGAAACAGTGTTTGTTTTGGGTGGGCGCGGTACAGGAAGCACGCAGACAGTGTCCATTCGTGATGATTGACGGGCAGCTTCGGTCCCCTGTTTTGACACCCGAAAGGGTTCCCCTGATAACCTGTGACACCGCCTGCCCGCGTCGCGGGCCTGAGCGCAGGTGACCCAGATGGAGTCCGACAGTTCGGCGCGGGTTCGGGCTTGGTCAGCATCCGCGGCAACACGTGCGTCAGGGTGATGCGCTGCTCCAGATCACTCTCTCACTTCAACAACATCCGTTGGTTTTTTATTTTTTTATTTTCCTTCTTGACTGCGAATCTCACTGCTGCTGAACTCTGTCTGTCACAGTAGAGCACAGCGGCATGTTTCAAGCTGTGAAAAAAGAGAACTCTCCCGTTTTTTATTTTTGGTTTTTTTTTGTGTTTGAAAGGAAAGCCGGCGGTAATGACATGCTGAAGGGAGCTGGAGATCTGATGCGAGTTCGTACCCGTGTCTGCCTGTTTGAGATTTCCTCACGGGGGAGAGGATTTTGATCTCTTCCGCCTTCAGGTCAGCTGTCAGACTTCCCAGGGTTTCAGAATCGCACCCGTATGCGCCCGTCTGCACTGTACGTCTGCGCCTGTATGCGCAGGTCTGCACCTGTCTGTGCCCGTCTGCGCACGTCTGCGCCCGTATGCGCCTGTATGCGCACGTCTGCATCCATCCGTGCCCATCTGCGCCCATATGCGCTGGTACGCTTACGTCTGCGCCCGTCTGCACACGTCTGCGCAGTCGCAGCGCTCAGCCGCAGCCGGATTAGCCCGGAGGTTAATCTGAAGGAACGGGGGGGGCGACCGGGTTAATGTGACTGTCAAAGACCGCGCGCCATTCGCTCAGCGCAAAACAAACAACAAAACTGCCGGAAAAAAATACGAAATTAAAAATATCAGGCTTTGGTCAGCAAACACTCGGTGGCCAGCGGGGATGGCGTGCGCTCTTGCCAAGCACGCCACCCCCGCCCTCCCCCCAGCCAAAAAAAAAAAGAGGAGCTCGTGCAATTTAAGCTGCCAAGCCATCATATGCTATCTGCCAAGGGACAACAGATTAAATTTTGCACGATGGTGGCTAATTCTGAGCCAGTGAAATGGCTTTACGCTGTCAGTATCGGGGTTGGGGATCGATTCGGATTTTAATTCTGTCGTTTTGAGAAATGAAACAAACTTCCATTCGTTTGTTTAAAATGAATCCCCCCCAGAGAACACTGCGGACATTCCTTACAGCTCATTGGTTGAATTTCAGTCCACTTCCTGGATTAACCAAATTTTTTTAAATGAACCAATCCGGAAGCCTGGTCGGAGTTGCTTGAGGACACGCCAGCTGCCACCCCGTATCGCCTATCCCGTATCCCACAATCCCCCTCTGCAGCGGCAGGGTCCCCACTGGGGAGCGGCTGAGGTGAAGCAGCGCTGGCCCCGGGGGGGGGGGTGGTGTCGGGGGGGGGGGGTATTCAGGTGTCAGGGGAGGAGAACGACAGCTCCTCCTTGGAGACGGGGGGGCTCCCTGAATGTGTGTAATATTACTCAGGATCCTCTCTCCGCGGGAAACAGACGCAGTGCTTGCGGGAGACCGCCCCCCCCCCCCCCCCCCCCCCCCCCCCCCCCCCCCCCCCCCCCCAGACGGCGGCTCCTGCCTTCTTGCCCTTTAGCGGCTGCCTGACACGCTCCGCGGCTATCCGCCGCTCGCCGCGCCGTTCGGCGAATCCGGGCCTCATCGCGGGGGTGCCCGCGCGCCGAAGACTTGGGAACGCCGAGGCCCTTCGCTTCGCCAGCGCTGAAAGCCGCGGCTCTCCCGTGCAGCTCTCCCGTACAGCTCTCCCGTGCAGCTCTCCCGTGCAGCTCTCCCGTGCAGCTCTCCCGTGCAGCTCTCCCGTGCAGCTCTCCCGTGCAGCTCTCCCGTGCAGCTCTCCCGTGCAGCTCTCCCCTCTCCCGTACAGCTCTCCCGTGCAGCTCTCCCGTGCAGCTCTCCCGTGCAGCTCTCCCGTGCAGCTCTCCCGTGCAGCTCTCCCGTGCAGCTCTCCCGTGCAGCTCTCCCGTGCAGCTCTCCCGTGCAGCTCTCCCGTGCAGCTCTCCCGTGCAGCTCTCCCGTGCAGCTCTCCCGTGCAGCTCTCCCGTGCAGCTCTCCCGTGCAGCTCTCCGTCAGCTCCCCGTGCAGCTCTCCCGTGCAGCTCTCCCGTGCAGCTCTCCCGTACAGCTCTCCCGTGCAGCTCTCCCGTGCAGCTCTCCCGTGCAGCTCTCCCGTGCAGCTCTCCCGTGCAGCTCTCCCGTGCAGCTCTCCCGTACAGCTCTCCCGTGCAGCTCTCCCGTACAGCTCTCCCGTCAGCTCTCCCGTGCAGCTCTCCCGTGCAGCTCTCCCGTGCAGCTCTCCCGTTCAGCTCTCCCGTGCAGCTCTCCCGTGCAGCTCTCCGTGCAGCTCTCCCGTGCAGCTCTCCCGTGCAGCTCTCCCGTGCAGCTCTCCCGTGCAGCTCTCCCGTACAGCTCTCCCGTGCAGCTCTCCCGTGCAGCTCTCCCGTGCAGCTCTCCCGTGCAGCTCTCCCGTACAGCTCTCTCCCGCTCTCCGTGCAGCTCTCCCGTAGCTCTCTCCCGTGCAGCTCTCCCGTGCAGCTCTCCCGTGCAGCTCTCCCGTGCAGCTCTCCCGTACAGCTCTCCCGTGCAGCTCTCCCGTGCAGCTCTCCCGTGCTCTCCCGTGCAGCTCTCCCGTGCAGCTCTCCCGTGCAGCTCTCCCGTGCAGCTCTCCCGTACAGCTCTCCCGTGCAGCTCTCCCGTGCAGCTCTCCCGTGCAGCTCTCCCGTGCAGCTCTCCCGTGCAGCTCTCCCGTGCAGCTCTCCCGTGCAGCTCTCCCGTGCAGCTCTCCCGTGCAGCTCTCCCCTACAGCTCTCCCGTACAGCTCTCCCGTACAGCTCTCCCGTGCAGCTCTCCCGTACAGCTCTCCACACACAAACAGACATGTTTGCCAAGGTCGCCTTTCTGTGAAGATAAACAAAACATTCTTCCTCAGCGCAGCCAAGGGTTTGAAGGTTTCGACGAGGTGGGGGGGGGAAAAGTTAAAGCTGAATTATGGATCAGGGCTGAAAATAGATTCGCACTTGGAAGCAGTTCCTGAAATATTTAAATATTCACTTCGCTGGCTGCTGTTGATGTTCTATTTCTGTTTTTTTTTTTTTCATTTTACATTTTTGCACACGTTTAATTTCAATGTGTTAATTGGAAGTGCATGTGAACAGCTCGTCGCTGGAAACGTACATGTGTGGGAGGCTGTGTGTGTGAATGTGTGTGTGTGTGTGTGTGAATGTGTATGTGCGTGTGCGTGTGCGGGTGTGTGTGCGTGCTTGCGCAGGAGAGAGAGAGTGTGAGAGGGATGATTATGGAGTAATGAGAGGTAATGAAACTGATGAAATATGTTCAAAGGCGCAATTTAGCGCTGGCGTGAGAACTTTGCCCTTCTGCAGGGAAAGTCGGCCGCGGTGTCCGGAGTCTGCGCAGCGGAAACCGCACAAACGATAGCCTAATTGCAGCCGGGGCAGCCGGGGCAGCCAGGGCAGCAGCTGGGGCAGCCGGGGCGCCGGGGCAGCCGGGGGCAGCCCTGAGATTAGCTTCTGGATTCTCCTCTGATTTGCAGGAGATGCATTCGCAAGCCCCGCCGCACGGCTCAGCTCGGCTCACTTAACCGTATTTATTTGACTTTGAGTTTTTGATATTGCACTTATGCTTTTAATTAACGCAGCTCTGACTCAGCCGTGTGTGTCTGAAGCGCCTGGAGGGAGAGAGGGAGGGAACGAGGGAGGGAGAGACGGAGAGGGGGAGAGGGAGGGAGGGAAGGAGAGAGAGAGAGAGGGAGAGGGAGGAGGGGGGGGGGGAGAGAGGGGGAGGAGGGAGGGAGAGGGGGAGAGAGAGAGGGGAGAGAGGGGAGAGAGGGAGAGGGAGGAACAGAGAGAGGGGGATAGAGAGAGAGAGAGAGAGAGAGAGAGAGAAAGAAAGAACAAGAGAGAGAACCAGAGAGGAGGGAGACAGGGAGAGAGAGAGAGAGGGAGAGAGGAGGGAGGAGGGAAGGAGGGAAGGAGACAGACTGTGTTTCAGGTGGCTTGCTCTCTTCAGGCACAGCAGGGTATCGGTTGCCTGTTCTTGCTGTATAAGACGGGCTTCTGCCTGTTACAGAGGGGAGTTCCACTCTCTGCACTGCAAGCTCCTTTTTGTGTCATTTAATTTATCGCACGCCAGACACTTTTGATGAACCGTTAGGATCTGTGCCAGGCTTACATTTGTCTGCACATGAATGTGTGTGTAAGTGTCTGAGTGTGTGTGTGTGTGTGTGTGTGTTTGTATGTGTTAATGTTTATGTGTATTTGTGTGTGTTTGCGTGTGTGTACCTATGCTTGTGTGTATGTGTGTTCATGTTTTTGTACGTCTTTGTGTAAGTGTTTGAGTGTGTGTATATGTGCGTGCGTGTGTGTGTGTGTGCGTGTGGGAAGTGGACCACCTGCATGGCACACACTCTGTGTACCTATGAATTCTGGGTAATCATTGTCCACTGTGTGCTTTTTTGGATCACATTCTCTTTCGTGTACAGCCTCCAGCTGAATGTTTTTCAAATTCAAAAGCCACCAAAAAATAAAGAGTGAGGGATATTTTAACACGTTTTGAATAGCGTTGGCGAACGGCCCAGGCTGGGCTGCTCGCGGGGTCCCGAGAGACCGGCCAGCTTGGCTCCTCCCCCCTATGACTCATCCGTTCGAGGCTTTAACCGGAAAACGAGTAACGGCCTTTAACGGAAAACGATAAAAACTCCCAGAAGCGCCCGGAAGCTTACGAGCCGCGAGGTCTCTCAGTCAGATCGATGGGGGTAAAGCCCATTTTAAAAAAAAACGTAATGAGGAAAAAAACGACAAAATAATTTTATGGCGTCTGAAGACGATTGAGGTGCCTCAGAGGTCTGCGCATGGCAGATGTCAGTAGTTTTTTATGTTCAGCGTTTCTTTTTCTGAGAAAGAGACGTCAAACCGGGCGTGGCCCAGACGAGCCGGCTCCACGGGCTCTGTGTATCATTTATTAATCTTGGGAATAAAAAATAAAAAAAAACAGAAAAAGCAAAAAGTGATTTCTTTTATTATTTTTTAAATTCAATCTCTTGAAATTCAGCATCTGACTCACATTATCTAAAAATATCTCTTTTAGGAAGCGGAAGGCAACTAGGTCATCTTCTCAGAGATACAGTGCAGCGCTCTTCTTCATCACAGCGAACGTTAAAAACACGGGGCGCATGCTTTTCTCTAAGTAATTGGAGGGGAGCGAAGCACCGATGAAGGTGCACGTCAAAACTGGGGATGAAGAACACGAGGGAACGCGTGGGGGGGTGCGTGGGGGGGTGACCGCGTATTGGGAACCAAGCTCGGCGACGGGGCCAGTCGGGTGCTCGCGGGGTTAAACCATGTCAGTGTGAATTGGGGAGACACGGGGAGGCGATAGGGGAGGTTATCAGGGAGGCGATAGGGGAGGTGATCGGGGAGGCGATTGGGTATCGGTGTGGGGATTTACACGATCTCTGGCGTGAGCAGCTTGGGCATTTTTGGGGGAAACTCCAAGGCCTTGCTGCCGCTGTGATGCTCGGACGAGGGGGCTGGGCAGGGCGGGGCAGGGCGGGGTGGGGCTGGGGGGAACCTGGAGCCACGGGACGCGGGGAGCGATCGGAACACGTCCCACCGCCCTCGTCTCTGGCACTGTGGACTCAACGGGCTGTGAGGCGGAGGTGGGGGGTACTCAGAGAAATCCGGAAAGGTTGAGCACGAATGTGCACATTAAAAGTGGAGCCTGAATCCACTGAATACACTACGGTTGTGAAGACACCCACTGTCTTAGAAATCTCGCTCAAATGCATACCCCCACCCCACCCACCTCCTCGGCCATCCCACTCGCCGCACCCACACCCGGTGCGGGACATCTCCTCTCCTGCTCCTCTTCGTTCAGTGGCAACGAGGAGAGAGAGAGAGAGTGAGGGGGAGAGAGAAGGAGAGAGAGCGGACAGAGAGAGAGAGAGAGAGAGAGCAGAGAGAGGAGAGAGAGGAGGGAGATGAGAGAGAGAGAGGAGGGAGAGAGAGAGCAGAGAGAGGAAAGAGAGAGAGGAGAGAGAGCAGATGGTGACTCTCCACTTTCACACAGCCTTCCAACATGGGCATTATTTATTAATTTAACAGAGGGTGCCAAGCATAACAGAGAGACTGGGGAGAGGGGAGGGGTGTGTGTGTGTGTGTGTGTGTGTGTGTGTGTGCGTGTGTGTGTGCGTGTGTGTGTGTGATATGCTTGTAGATGAAGAAGGGTGGAGTGGGAAAAGAGGAGAGAGAAGAGTTAACTGAGTGAGGCCGTTTGTGCATGAGAAAATTCTATAGAAAGTGTAGATGAGAGAGAGAGAGAGACACACAGGGAGAGAGAGGGAGAGAGATACAGGGAAAGTGAGTGAGAGAGAAAGAGATAGAGATACAGGGAGAGATAGAGAGTGAGTGACAGTAAGAGAGAGAGAGAGAGAGAGAGAGAGAGAGAGAGAGATATAGAGGCTGCTGCTCAGTCTGCTCAGCACTCCCAGAATGCAGCAGTATGAATGTTTAATGAGCAGCATCCTGCTCAGGCTGCCCGGCCATTCAGACTCAGAGTGGCTCGGTCAGGGAAGCCTCTGCCTGGCGCAGAATAGCACAGCCAGCATGGTCCCTCACTCTCTCACTGTCTCACACGGTCCCTCACTCTCTCACTGCCTCACACGGTCCCTCACTCTCTCACTCTCTCACTGTCTCACACGGTCTCTCACCCTCTTACACGGTCTCTCAGTCTCTCACTGTCTCACACGGTCCCTCAGTCTCTCACTCATTCACTCACATCACTCACTCATTCACCCACATCACTCACACATGCGCACACACACAGTATCACTCACTCAGAATCCACATCCGCCGTCTTCTTGCAGAAGCTTCATGCGATGAATAATGCCTGTTTTTAAAGGATGGGGGTTTCCCAGGAAACAGGAGCAGGGGGGCGTGTCTTGCTCTTGTGTCCGGTGGGGCCTTGTTACGGAAGTGGAATGTAGGCCACCGCAGTATGTTGCAAAGATGGCATGTGGATTTTAAAAAAAAAATAATTATGATAAATATATTTCAGGATGGTGTATTAAATAAGACTACTGAAATGTTTTCAGTATGTCCCACGTTCCTGGTCAGCCTGCCCGATTTCAGCGCCCCTCCTCTTTCGAACCCTGGGCCGCTCTTCGGAGCTCTCCCCACCCCTCTGGGCCAATGGGAGGCGTTTTTTCAGGGGCTCTGGAAAGACCAGGGGGCAGTGAGGGACTGGTATTGGACCACGCCCACCAAATCTCCACTGGCCCCTCCTCCCCCCGCCCCTCCCCCGCCGGCCTGCGTGGGTTTGGGACGGCCGTGCTCCCTCTCGCAGGCGGCCGGTAGCATAGCGTTAGCCCCCACGCGCTACCGTCCTGCGTCTCCCCCTCCCCCCTGGGGGCCGGAGCGCACCAGGGGCATTCTGGGAAAGGGTTTCAGATGAGTGACTCTGAAGCCCCCTCCCTCTCTCCACCTCCCCTTGTCCCTCTCCCTCCCTCTCTCCTTTTCCCTCCCTCCTTTTCCCTCTCTCCTTTTCCCTCCCTCCTCCTCCCTCTCTCCATTCCTCCTTCTCTCCCCCTCTCCCCACCCCTGCCCATCTCGCTCCCTCCATAGTGTGTCTCCCCGAAGAGGAGATAGGAGATGAGGGATGAGTGTGTGTGTGTGTGTGTGTGTGTGTGTGGTAGACGGCTGAGTGTGTGTGTGAGAGAGAGCTGAGTGGGTGTGTGTGTGTGTGTGTGGTAGAGGGATGAGTGTGTGTGTGTGTGTGTGTGTGGTAGACGGCTGAGTGTGTGTGTGAGAGAGAGCTGAGTTGGTGTGTGTGTGTGTGTGTGTGTGGTAGAGGGCTGAGTGTGTGTGTGTGTGTGTGTGTGTGTGTGTGGTAGACGGCTGAGTGTGTGTGTGAGAGAGAGCTGAGTTGGTGTGCGTGTGTGTGTGTGTGTGTGTGTGTGTGGTAGAGGGCTGAGTGTGTGTGTCTGTTTAAGTTGGGCTCTGGAGTGTGTGACACAGGAGCAGATTTCCAGAGCCATGCTTGTATGACGCTATCCTCATGCTTTTAAGATTATTTCTCTCTCTGTCTCTCACTATCTTTCTTTCCCTTCCTACCCGTCTTCTTTTACTGTCCCTCTCTGACATTTACACTCATTTCCTCTCTCTATCTCTCTCTCTCTCTCTCTCTCTCTCTCTCTCTCTCTCTCTCTCTCTCTCCCCTCCCCCTCTCTCTCTCCCTCTCCCTCTCTCCTTCCCTCCGTCCCTCTCCCCCTCTCTTTTACCATATTCTGTCTCATCTCACCTTCCATCGTTTTTCATTCACATTCGCTCTTCTCCTCACACGCTGGCCATCTCTCTATCTTTCCCTCTCACACCCTCCCTTTCTCTGTCTGTTCCCCCGACGACCCCCCCCCCCCCCCCGAGAGATATCTCCGAATCTCCACATCCCTGTGGACTCCCTTAAAAAAATTCTCTCCTTACAGCTGTGAAGCTGAACTTATGCCATGAAATTCACTGTACATGTCATTTCTCAGTAATATAGAACAATATATTAAATATATTACATAGTAATATATATCGTGTGCCTATTTGTTTCTCTGTCTGAGGATGAGCTTGAAGCCATTTATTCTGCCTCTATTAATCTCTACCGAAGCACCACGAGCCCTCAGCCCTTTGAGTTAATTTTATTAACGGAAGATTACGAGTAAAAACATGAATAATTACGCTATTATCTCAAATGGCACAGATTTACTCTTGGCCTACGAGGAATCCAGAGACATCGCATGAATGGACGCAGTACATATTTACGATGGTTTAAATAGTTCCTGTTTAAGTGTTGCCTGCTACGAAGGGATTCGACCGGACTGGACGTCAGCGTGTTACTCTGTTTACCTCGACGGTTGCCAGCGAGTCTGACTCACCGGTTCCGCACGGTCAGTAACGGCTCTGATTGTTTCTGCTTCCTGGTTTAAGGCGACGTTGACGTTGACGTTGACGTTGAGCAGTGACTTCGCCTTCCGGAACATTCCTGGCTCGAACGGCGCAAGTCCGCCCCGTCCGGAGCGGGCCGGCAGCGGAGCTAAAAGAGGAAATGAAGCTCGTCGCGGGCAGGGCTGAGCAAACACGCCGCAATTCGTTAACTGTTTACTCTCGGGACCGACGGTTGCCATGACGCACCGGGCTGTGTGATGTCATAAGGGAGTTACAGGGCAGAAGGCTCCGAGGGGCTGGATGATGTCATGGCTGTGGGGATGAGGAGGCGGGGTCTGGGGGGGGGGGAGGAGGGGGGGGTGGGGTTAGGGGCGGGGCATGCACAGGGTGACTGTTTAGCAGCCTGGAGACATCACCTGCCGGTTTGTGGCAGACCTGACGAGCCCTGCTTTTAGACCGTCGAGCCCGTTACAGAACCTCAGCTTGTGATCCAAAATCGGAGATGAGGAAACCTGCTGTACACAGGCCGGTCGGGGGCCAGAGGAGAGGCTGCTGGTCTGAGCGGTGTAAACGCACAAACGTACGCGGTTAAAGAAAGAGAGAAAACAGAGGCGAAGAGAAGGAGTCTTGGCCGTGCGGCTCGGCGGCGGCCATGTTGGATTTTGCTGAGCGGCAGCGTCTCTCCCTCTGCTGTTCGGCCCCTCTGCTCACCCCCCTCCCACAGAGCTGCCGCCGCTCACACCACTATTACAGTATTTATAGATCGATTTAGAGGCTTCTTTTCTTTCTCCGTCTCTCTCTCTCTGGGGCGATATAGCTCAGGCGGTAAGACCGATTGTCTGGCAGTCGGAGGGTTGCCGGTTCAAACCCCGCCCTGGGCATGTCGAAGTGTCCTTGAACAAGACACCTAACCCCTAACCTCTAACTGCTCTGGCGAATGAGAGGCATCAATTGTAAAGCGCTTTGGATAAAAGCGCTATATAAATGCAGTCCATTTACCATTTACCATCTCTCTCCCTCTCCCTCTCCCTGTCTCTTACTCTCTATCCAGGTTTTTATGGCCCACACTCCTTCCTCTCTCCCTCTCCCCCTCCATCTCTCTCTCTCTCTCTGTCTCTCACCTTCTCTCTATCCAAGTTTTTAAGGCCCACTCTCCTTTGCCTGTCTCCCCCCATCAATCTCTCTCTCTCTCTCCCCGCCCTCCATCTCCAACTCTCTCTCCTTCTGCCTATCCAGGATTTCTAGGCCCACACTCCTTTTCCTCATTCTCCCCCCTCCATCTCTCTCTCTCTCTCTCTGATCTGAAACTCTGTGAGAAATTCTGAGATGTTAGATGAGGGTAGGTGTGCAAGCACCTCTGCAGGAAATGGGCGTCGATCCCATGATGCTCTGGGAGGCAAGGGGGCATGCGCTCTGTGTCCACGCTGTGATTGGTCCGAGGCTCGTACCAGGGCGGGGCTTCGCACTCCGATGGGACGGTGTCCGGAAAGAGACGGACAGGCACCCGCTGAGGCGGGGATCGGAAATCCCGTTTCCGAGACCGCGCCCCTGTGAAGGGGAACAGCGTCCGGGCACGCTGGATGAGGAGGTGTTTGAGATGCTCTGTGCGAGAGGCAAGGTGTCGTGACCCGTGATGAGCTGTGTAAAAAAAGAGGCGTTGGTGCTGAAGCTGTGTGAAGCGCGTCCGTGTTCAGCTCTGGGGAAGAGGGGTATTGACGACCTGCGTGTGATGAAAACAGTGCTAATAATGACCCGTAGGGGGAGCGGTTTTGGGATGAGCAGTCATGTGATGAGCGGTCATGTGACGAGCGGTTTTGGGACGAGTGGTCATGTGACGAGCGGTTTTGGGACGAGTGGTCATGTGACGAGCGGTTTTGGGACGAGCGGTGATGGGGCGAGTGGTCATGTGACGAGCGGTTTTGGGACGAGCGGTGATGGGGCGAGTGGTCATGTGACGAGCGGTTTTTGGACGAGCGGTCATGTGACTAGCGGTGATGGGCCAAGCGGTCATGTGACTAGCAGTGATGGGGCAAGTGGTCATGTGACGAGCGGTCATGTGACAAGCTGTGAGAGGCGCTAGCTCTTTGGAGCTATAGGGAGAAACGGCGTTGGTGAGGAGCGGCGGGGACGGCCTGCTCCGGGCTAGCGCTAACCACGAGCTGCAGGGGATGATGGGAATGTGATGAGCTGCAGGGGATGATGGGAATGTGATAAACTGCAGGGGATGATGGGAATGTGATAAACTGCAGGGGATGATGGGAATGTGATAAACTGCAGGGAATGATGGGAATGCGATAAGCTGTGTGTGATACTGCGAGGACCTGTGAGGTTTCGGGAGAGAACGCTGTCAACGTTCGGCAGAGAGAGGGCTTCTCCTGACCCAAAAAACTCTACGTGCAAATGAGACAACACTGCCAAAGTTTCAGAGGGGGAAAAAAAAAATGAATGTGTTTGAGAAAAAGTCTCAACTCTTCACACCAAAACTCCAAGTAAACAATTTAATAAAAGTTTCAAAAATAGCAAGTCTGCGCAAGCTGGCAGAGACTTTGCATTTATACCAACGTTAGCATCGAACCTGACAGCCTTTTAGCATTTTAGCAAGGACGCCATAGGCTTAAAATGAAACTGACGTGCCTCACTTCAGAAGGTCACCTTTAGAGACTTTTACTTAGCAAAATGTCACGGACAGCATAACAATTTCATAACTATAGTTAAATAATAGTTATTTCAGTGGTTAATATAGTGATTAATACAGTGCTTGTTTTAATCAGCCAGGTGTTGTTTTACATATTTGTATGGGTATAATTAAATTAGCTAGTTTATTGTAAGCATTCATGGAAGCTCATTTATTTATTTTTTGCCTAGCAGCAGTAGTAGTAGTAGTAGCAGCAGCAGCAGCAGTAGTAGTAGTAGTGAGGTAGACTGGCTGAGTCATACATTATTATATTACATTTAACATGCTGGGGATTTGACATTTTGGTTGTGGCGGACACCAACGCAAAACAACAGGCTATCTGACGTGATAACGTTGCTAAAATAAAAACACTTTTTTAATTGGCTGTTGACTAAGCTGAGCTAAACAGGAGAACCCTTTTATGTGTCTGTGCGAGAAGCCGTGTGGTGAAGAGATGTGTGAGAGACTCTCTGCGATGACGTGTCTTGGAACAGCCTCAGTAATCTGCAGTCTGTGATGAGTTGTATGAGCAGGACCCAGTCCCTTTTCATAAAGGTGCAGATTGGGAGTACTGTGTTTTGGGGAAGCCCCATATCCATGTATCTAAGCTACTTACAACTCATCAGTAGTGCTGCAGCAGCTCCTGGGCATTTACCTTTCCTTCTTCCCTTTGCATTTTTAATCTGAACAGAAAAAGAAACCGCACTGTTTAG
Organism: Anguilla japonica; assembly: GCA_025169545.1. Classification (NCBI taxonomy): domain Eukaryota; kingdom Metazoa; phylum Chordata; class Actinopteri; order Anguilliformes; family Anguillidae; genus Anguilla; species Anguilla japonica. The sequence continues at coordinate 3,345,050 of CM045884.1, forward strand.
ATAAGAGGCGTCCTGGACTCTGGGGAATCCCGCATTGTGCTGTGGAACATTGGAAACGGGAGGAAGTTTGTCGTGTGAAAGAAAGAAAACCAGACAGCCATAGCTGCTGCTACAATCTCTTTCGGGGGGGTCGGGGGGGGGGGGGGGGGGGATGGCGGTCGTGATGGGGGGGGTTGAGGGGTCACGGGGGGGGGGAGAGGGTCGAGGGGCTGCTCTGTCACCCCCTTTCGCGCTCCGAGCAGCGCCAGTGGAAAGTGGACTCCTCCTTCTCTCATTCGGCCCACAATGCATCTCTCTCCCCCTCCCTGATTTTCGAGCCCGGGCCTCATTCATTATTCAGGTCCTGCTGTCTAATCCGGCACTGAGGCGCAGCGCGGGGGGGGGGGGGGGGGGGGGGTTCTGGTAAATGCTAGCGCCCTGACGCGCGTGTAGCCGCAGTTTTGTCAGGTTTTCGGGTTTTCTCCGGGAGCCCTCTGGGTGACATCCTAAGAGGGTGTTTCCCAGACGTTCCGTTACAGGCGCACCCCGGGCCTCGCTCCCGTACGATCTCACGCCTCGCGCGTTTTCTGTCGTCTCTGCACCTCGCCGGTGAGCTGAAGCACGACGGTACGCGAAGCAAAATCGATACGGCCTCCTGCGAACCAAAACCAAAAACGGAACCAGAGGCTATTTCGGTTGGAGTCTATTTCTGATTTCGCAAAAGGATCTATTTGCAGTATTTTTTTATTTCATTTTGTTTGGTTATTTCCAGAGCGTGCGTAAGGATGCAGTATGTGATACATTTACCGTCCGGCCATTTGTTTATTTAGAACGTCCTCTCAGCCAATGGCGTGCGGGCGCGAGCCTGCCTGTCGAACCCGATCGCAGACGCCTCAGACACGTACAGCAAACGGTTTTAGAGTCCCGCCCCTCTGCGCCCCCACCCCCCGCCAGCTCCCCCGCCCCCCTCCTTTCCGGTTCTACTGAGAGTGTTCTTTCACGAGGCGTCAGCCCAGAATCAGCTGACGAGACAGAAATAGAGCTCGCCCCCCCCCCCCCCCCCCCCCCCCGGCTCAGAGCTCGTAGCGCTGCTAATTAACTGGGCGCGGTGGGGCTGGAGGCTAGCTGTTGAGGACGCGACGCGGGGGGGGGGGGGCAAGACCAAGCCACGGGCGACGCAACAGAGCACATTTCGGACATCCCCCCCTGGCGCAACAGGGGGGGTTTTCCTCGTTCCACGAATAGGTGTCCCGGAGCCGTGTCTAAAAATACACCTTACGCTCTTCTTTTTAAAAAAAAGCACTATCGGCTGGTCACCTCTTCGTTTGAAAGGTGTGCCTAATTGGAGTTGACTTTTTGACTGGTTTTCAGATGTATGGAACCTGTCTGTAAGAACTCACATATCAAACCCCCTGTTTACTCTTATTCAGGCACTGTTCTGCGTATTGTTGTTGTTGCGCCTGTGGTAGCCTATTGTGGCATTGTCTCATCTCTCTGGGCTCCTTGGGTATATCTATATATGTCTACATAAGCTCTCCCAGGGTGTAATATCCCCCCTTGGGGGGTCTTCATGGGCTCTGTAGGTTTCAGGTGTTAAACAGCTAATTTGATACATTATTGTAAGGGAAATGAGGTGCGATGCACAAGGGTGTGGGGGGGGGGTGCGCCCAGGGGACAGGGTGGGGGCTGCCCAGACAACAAGGTGGGGGCTTGAGGGGGGGGGGGTCATAACCAGACTGGGGTGTATAGCCTGAAAGGGTATCCCTCCATCTGCACTCCGCCCCCCCCCACGCTCACCCTGGGGGAAGGGCGCCCTCGGTCATGTGACACGCACACCGCCCGAATCCTGAAAGAGACAGAAAACGTGCCGGGCATTCTGGGATTTCGGGCGGAGGTGCGCCCCAGAGAGGCGGAGGTCCTCCCCTGGTGTGGAGCCGCGCGGGGATCCGCTCACTCGGCTGAGTTTGTGCTGAAGCGAGCGCCTCGCGCAGAGATCCACAGCAGCGGTGTCTCCTCCACCTGGGAATGGAACCTGCAACCTCTGGGTAACAAACACAGCTCCCTAGCCATTAAACCGCACTGCCGCCTGCGTGCACACACTCTGTATGCAGGCGTAGTTCTGTCTCTGATTCTTCCCGGTGTCAGAACTAAATCAGGCACAGTCGTTTATGAAAGGGGTCTTCTCCGCTGCTGTTTTATGAATGAGTTCTTACTGTACAGTATTCTGTTAGTTTAGAGGTACATTTTCAGCAAAGCACATCCAGGTGACTGATGTTTCTTTAACAGCATTTCCATTTTTTTTTTTTTCTGTAAGTGAGCGTTTCCTACCCTAATTTGGAGTGGCCAGCTGTCAGCGCCCCCAGCGACATTCATGTGCAGGTCCCACTGGTGATTCGGGAGGGTGCACACGTCCCCAGTTATCCTCTGAAACACGTGGTGCTGCCGGTCTGCTTCTTTACACACCACAAACTGCTGCTGAGCTTGCACAGAGTGGAGACAGAGGAAGACCTCTCATGTGGTTTGACATGCAGTCCACGGGCACCCCTATTGACCACCAGGGGTCGCTAGAGATAAAACTCAGACCCATAATCGACTGGACCCTCCTGTACGTTGGGCGCAATCAGCAATTGCACGTCGCCCTATGGACCTACCGGCCGTGGTCGGCAATGGCACGGTCTGGATCCGATCCGAGACCGTGGGGCTCGTTTCATGCACCACAACAGGGGGCCTTATCCGAATGCGCCACACAGCAACCCCTCTTTCCCACATTTTAACGCGGTGCGGATGACGTACGCAGCCTAGAAACGCAAGAGGAACACAACCCAATTTAACGACCTCGTGGGAGTTTTAGAAGTTGGTTTCGGTTTGAGAGGAAATTTTAGGACACCAAAAGAAGCATCGGGGGGGGGGGGGGAAGAAAGCGAGCGCTTAGTTTACCGCTCGCCCTTTGGGATGATGAGGAAAACGAGGCCATTTCCGTACGGCAGGCCATCGTTTCTTTCCTCCACTTCTCGTGCTATGAGGTGGTAGCGTTTGCTGAGTCAGAGAGAAGGAAGAATATTATCAGAGAGAGAGAGAGAGAGAGAGAGAATGTAAAAGCCAGAGAGAGAAAATGAAAGAGAGAGAGACAGAGGGGTACTGGAGGAGGCTACAAATTAAACATTTTGTCTCTTTATTAAAGGCTGTTGAGCCAGATGACCTTACTTCACCTGTGCTGATGCGGTAACTTTCATTTTGGGAAACGCACTGTTGTTGAGTCCATGGAGTACGCCAGGCTGCCGGTGCCTTATGATCCATTCACCGGTGGACCCCTGGAGGAAGCAAGGACCGTTTCCATGGTGACCTGGCCTCCGGCCCCGCCATTTTGGTCCGCGAGCTCTCGGGTGCCAGCGCCCCCTCTGGTGGGACCCGGAACAGCTCGCTGCGTTCCAGAATCGTTCCGTGTCACAGTCGAAGGACAGGGCGTTCAGAGACGAGCAAGCTGAATAGAAGTATCCCTCGTTAAATACGGCTGTACGTTTCTTTCATGATCAACCATACCATCACGCAACTTTATGCTTAAGCGTTAATCCTACCGCTAAATATTGTTGACCTGTTGACATCGTTCAGTAGCAGCGAAATCATGTTGCTTTGGCAAGTGTATTTCTGCTGGACTCTGCGACTGAAGAAATCTCAATTGTGATGTTCTTCCTCTGATCACGTTTTTATTAAGACCTAAAGAAAACAACACCGATTTTTCTGTTTTCTCCATCTGTAAATGTCGTCATTTCTGCTAAAAATAATTAAAAATGTATAGTCATTTATTTTTGAAAACTGTGATTTTTTATTTCGCAGGTTAGTTATTTTACTGACTGACAGGTGCTAATTAGCTCAGTTTTAAGAAGGCGACGTCAAAGGGGAAAAAAATCTCACCAGGAAATTATGAGTATAAAAATCTTCTCTGGCGTCATTTTCATACGTGTCGGCGTCACCATGGCGCACTCGGACGCCCTAATCCCTGAATTTGTCACGTTTGCCAAAATTTTCCAAGTCCAGCTCACGCTCCAGCTTCCCTGGGCCGCAGTCTGCTGTCCGTCCTTCGCACCGTGCGGACCGGAAAAACCGCGTCGGAAAAAGCGCTCGCCTCTCGGATTTCTACGAAATACGCGAGCGTTGCGTTCCTAATATTGAGGATCTAGGACTAATCTACAAGCCAAAGGCTGCTGATGAGACAGACAGGAGGACATGGCCACACATGTACAGCCCAGGTGATTTCTCTTAACCTACTGTTTGGTTTCTTTCTCATGCCATTTACGTTTGGCCTATTTATGTCTTATATATTATGTCTCAGTGTCTTATGGCATAAGCTCTATGTGTCTTATGCATAATGTCTTAGTGACTCATGGCATAAGTTATATGTGTCTCATACAATATGTCTCAATGTGTCATGGCATACGTTATATGTGTCTTATACGTTTTCCGTATTTATATTATTGATGTAACAATCAAGTGAAGGTCCAGTGAATGTTATCACTGCCTGAAAATCGCAAGCATCTTAGAGGCAAATGTGTGAGACCACATGCTTGTGTGCAGTGTTGTACAGGAGCCAATGAGGGAAGGGTCATATGGACCATGGGACAGAGCAAGTCTTCTTCCCAATATCTTATTTTCCATATGAATTTTAGAGCCAAGGTTACACACAGGCAAGTCCTGGTCCGATCCGTGCTCTCATCCTGTCTTCTGGGATGGAAATCTACCACAGATAGGCAAGTAGGGGGGGCGGGGGGGGAATGCCACAAACCTGTTATGTTATTCTGAGAAGCTCTGAGGGGGGAACGCGGTCGCGGGAGGTAATTTTTAGAGGTGCGAAGACGGGCGAGAGTCGAGCAGTCAGCCGAGGAGATAAAACAGAGATTTTTTTTTTTTTTTCGGGAGGAACCCTCCTCGCGGGGACGTGTGACATATGGCATTCCTTTGCTTAATTTCCCTGACGGTCCTTTCCGGTTGGACGCTTTTCTCCGTGCAGAACCGTTGGGTGTTCGCTTCAGTTTCTGCGACCACGCCTTTCAAAAATATAAAAAAAGAAAGAAAGAAAGAAAAATAACAGCGGCTCCCATTTCAATCTTTTATAAAAACGCCTTGTTCGTCAGCTGCTTTCCTCGTCTGTTAGCACGGTTGGGAAGTGAGCTCCTGTTTCTGCGCCGTGTTTGAGGAGGGTGTTTTTGAGGAAGAGCCTGTTTCTGTTGTTATTTCAGGTCAAATTCGAGGCGGGGGAGGGGGAGGGTTGGCTCGGAAAGCTGAGTCACGGGTTCTGGACTCGCAATAAGTACTGGATAAAGATGCAGTGTGATCAAAAGTGCACATTTCTCCTGCTTTCCACGTTCATATTGGATATTTATGAAGAGCACATTGACAAGAAAGATCGCTCAAAACATGCATCAGGCAAACCTCCTTATGCCATTCTTAAACATAAACAAATTAAAATAGATTTTTTGTGGCCAATTATATTTCTTGGGTTTAGAGAATTATCCAGATATCAGAAGTCTATTAGGATCTCAAAGCTAACGTGCTAGGGCTTTTTCATGCAGTGTGTATGCTATTCCTGAGAGATTATGGATAAAATTTTGGTTTGTTAAAAAAAACTTTGACAGTGTAGATTAAATCCCTATGAGACTCATGTAAACTCTCATTGGAGCTGAATAAACACTGAACACTTTACTGCGTAGCCACATAACATGAGGACTGATCGCTAGGCAGGTGAAATTCAAGATGGCAGTTAATACAAGCTCAGTGTAAACTTCCGATTTTAAAGTCCTGACACTTCAAAATACTTCCCCCCCCCCCTACCAGTGATTGCGATATTCTGCAGCTGTGGGGGCACAATGGAACCGAAGGCGGTTCCAATACCTGGTGATTCCTCGTTCACTCTGCCCCCCCCCTTCCCCCCCCTCCCGGTGAAAGCCTCGTTAGGCTCGCCGGGGGAACGGAACATAACGAGACGGAAATTAGCAGCTTCTTCTGGAGCTTAATTAAGAACGAGCCTCAGCTCCAGCCCCCTCGTCGTGTAGGAAACAGCCGGGCATTGTGGGTAGGAGGGCTGGGGCTTGGTTGAGGGAAGGGGAGAAGGGGGGGAAGGGGGTGGTGGGGGGTGGGAATCACAAAGCACCGAACATGATGTGCAGTTCACAAAACAAGGAAGCAAACACATCTGCTAATCTTCGAAGGCTCTGATGCTTTGCCCCCCCCCCCCCCCCCCCAGTTTAACACAGGAGTCGTTTCATTGAGGGTGTCATTTATATGGTGGGGGGAGGGGGATGGGAGGTTACAACCCCCCCCCCCCCCAATATTACAACACAGGGCAAATAACCAACCCCCCCCCCCCCCCCCTCGCCAATAATACAGCATGATGATGAGGAAAAAATATTTTATATAATTAAGATGTTTTGACAAATTCATATATATAATTAATTCTTAGTAAGCATAGGTGAGAGCCTGATTCATGCTAAACCAGCTTTTGTAAGTACGATGGCAGAGCTCACCCTAATGCAGTCTACGCTGGTGAACACACTCAGGTTGTGAACGGTTGGACAGTGTGCGGTCGTGGAAACGTTATTTCATTCGTACTGAAGGTCTGATGTAGTTCTAACGATGGATCCTTCGGAGGAGACGCCCGGGCGTGCGTTTGGCCGGTGCGTAACTCGGCCTGACGCGGAAAGACGCGTCGCCGCACGCGCGGGCGCTCGTCCGCGCCACGGTAACGAGGCCGACGTGTTTGGCGTGTGCGGTGGCGCGGATCGCGCGCTCTGACACCGCCGGTGAAAACGCGCTGAGTCGGCAGCCAGCGGGTGAGCGAGCGGGCGTCCCCAAACCCCGTCGTCGGGGGAGACGGCTTCCACGGCGACACGGTGAATTAACGGCCGCTGTCGAGAGGGGAAGCGTCTGGGACGGGCCTTGAGAGATCCTGACAGATCGTCTGGTGACTGACGATTTAGCGTATGTGCGACACACACACACACACACACTCTCTCACACACACACACACAGATGCACACACACACACATACACACACAGACACACACTCTCTCACTCTCTCTCTCACACACACTCACACACACACACACTCACTCACACGCACACACACTCACACACACACACACTCACTCACACGCACACACACACAAACACTCTTTCACACACACACACTCGCACCCACACTCACGCACACACACACAGACGCACACACTCTCTCACTCTCTCTCTCACACACTCACACACACACACACACTCACACACACACAAGCAGACTCACACACACTCACACACGCACACACACACACACACACTCTCTCTCACGCACACACACACACACACTCTCACACACCCACGCACACAGCTACAGCTATAGCTACAGGGGTAATTAGAGCTTCTAGCTGGACGTGTTCATTGTCAGAAACGTTATGCTAATGCGCTATTCCTCTGTGAATTTGTTCGGAAACGCGGGACAGACACATTGTCTCATTTGCATTTCACGAAAGATGTATTTCTGTTCCCAAAAGCGTGTGGACTCGTTGGGGTGGGGGGTGGGGGAGGTGTGGATATTTGTGGGTGTAAATTAAGGGTACTTCTCACTTCTTTTTTTTTTCTTTATAGCCTTGCGTTTTTATGAATTCATTAAAATGTTTCATCCGCTTTCTTAATTGCTGCGGATCTGTCCCTCTCTGACTGAGGCTGCGGATGAAACGGACCGGCCTCGTCCCAGGAGCGGCTTCCTGTCGGGGCAGGAAACGACGAAAAGCGTTCTAATGGGAGGACGTCCTGTACGGCACCCTCTTCAGGTGTCGTTTTGCTAGATTCGGCTGTTGACCCTCTCCTGACCTTTGACCTGACCTTTGCCCTGGCCTTCACCACGCTGCGAACATGCATTTTAGGCTAATGTGAGCTCTGTGTACTTCTCATTTATTCATAACATTTGCCTTCTCTGTATATTTTCACTTGAGGAACACATTTTTAAATATCTCCCATTTTTGCTAGTTATGGGTTGCCTGTGTAAGGCGAGCTTTTCTCAGACACAGACAGGACTCCGGTGAAATGACAGCCGTAGGTTTGGGTGGAACGGTGAACAGAAATGGCATCGCTGGCGGGAGAAGATTCGTTAGACAGCGGGGAGTTGGGTTTTTTGGGCCGGACCGTAGGGACCTCTCTGATGGTCACTTCCTGCTCTATCAAACACTGACCAATCAGAGCCGGTGACAGGGCTGTGACAGGGTGATTTCTCCCGGGCACGCGCTCAGTCACTCGTGGGAGCGGCGCTGGCCCTTTAAGATGCATCTGTTTACCATTGATTTCTGCATTAGCACCGTAATGAGTGGCATCAGCGTGACTCCTCTCTTACTCTGCCTGTAAGACGTATGGCCTTCTTCAACCCACGGAACTAGGCCTTAAAAAATGCAAAAACATACACAGGGAGCTCTATGAAAAGTTTATTAAAAGTTTTTTTTTATATGTATAAAAAGTGATGTAGTTTCTACATGGTGAAACCAAAAAGTACACGTGAATTGTGGTTTACTGTAGTGTACTGTGCCAGATCAAGGAAAAAAAGTATTTGTCCCAAACATTATGGAGCTCCCTGTGGATGTGTGGATACGGGCAGCTGAATTTCCTTGTCTCAAATAATGTCACATGAGCCCTGCCTCCGAAAACAGATCTGTTTTGGGTTGAAATATGGTCCATCCTAAATATTGAATATTGCATCATTGGGGATATAATAGCAAGTGTTCTTCTGTTAGCCCAGCATCTGCGCAGTTCATAAATTACCAGTTAAAGCGCATGCATATTCAGCCCTGACTGCGCTACATATCAGAAAGGCAATTATAATATAAATCAAGCCTATCTTTATGGCCTGTGAAGCTTATGTGAGTTATGTGCAATGCGCTCATTAATTTCTTTGTTTTTTTTTGTAGTTGTTTTTTTTCCCCCACCCTTCCTAGCGGTTCCTCTGCAGTTATGAAATGCAAGCAGAACCCTGGCAGTGGTGCATATGATTATGGGGCATTATATCAGGAGGGTGGGGTGCGTGTGTTTTTATTTTTTTTCTGGATGACTAACGACAGACCCTTTCTACCCCCCCCCCCCCCCACTCCCCACTCCCCTCTCCCACTCCCACCCCCACCCCCACTCCCACTCTCCCCCCACTCCCAATCCCCCACTCCCCCTACCACTCTCCCCCCCACTCCCACTCCCACGCCCACTCCCCCTCCCCTCCCCCTCCCACTCCCACTCCCACCCCCCCCCCCCCCACCACATCCACTCTCCCCTCCCCCCCACTCCCCTCCCACTCCCCTCTCCCTCCCCCACTCCCCACTCCCACTCCACTCTCACTCTCCCCCCCCCCACTCCCCACTCCCCCCCCACTCCCCCCCCCCCCCCCTCGCCCCCCCCCCGTCCCGTTGGCTTTCAGAAGGCTGCACCAGCAGTTCGAGAGCTACAAGGAGCAGGTGCGTCGGATCGGGGCGGAGACGCGGCGGCCGCAGGGGCAGGCCCAGCAGAAGGACGACGCCCCCACCTGCGGGATCTGCCGCAAGACCAAGTTCGCCGACGGCTGCGGGCACCTCTGCTCCTACTGCCAGACCAAGTTCTGCGCCCGCTGCGGGGGGCGCGTCTCCCTGCGCTCCAATAACGTGAGACCTCCGCCCCCCCCCCCCCCCCCCCCCCCACTCGGCTCCGCCCCCCTCCTGTCTGTCCTTATCCTTTCCTTGGGTGGGGGGAGGGGAGGTGGAGGGTCTCACAATAACCTGAGACCTCCTTGGCTCCTCCCCCATCTTGTATATCCCCGATTATTATTTCAGGGGGGGTCTCACAATAACCTGAGACCTCCTTGGGTCCTCCCCCCTCCTATCTGTCCCCGTCCTTTATTTTCAAAGGGGGGGGGGGGGGGTCTCAAACTGCACGCTGAAGTTCAGAACCCACACACTTGCTTTAAATAACCCCAACCAATCAAGAAAAAAGTTAAATACATAAAACACGTACAGAAAAATGTTAGGTGTTAATTAGACTCTTAACAGAGTTTGTGTGATTCCATGAGGGATCAGATGTACTCTGTGAGAGTCTAAATGTACTCTGTCAGGTTTTACACTGAACATTTTGCTGTGTGGTTTCTGTTACAGCCGGTCAATCTGTCAGTTTCGACATTTTCTGAAAGCATTTGTATGACCTCTTAAGTATAACTGAAGCAAAAGCCACCAAAATTCATGGGTTCCCAGGACCGAGTTTGAAACCCCCCCTCTACCTCATACCCTGTTCTTTTACCACCTTAAAGAGTTCAATGCCCCCACCCCCCCCTCCTCCCCTGACCGATTCCCCAAAATTTCCCACCTTGGTTTGCTGCCCTATCCTGTGCTGTGTAGTGTCCTGATCAGACTCTGTGGTATGGCAGTGGACCCTTCGGAGTGTGCATGTGTCTGTGCCCTTTGTTCAGCATGTGACTCACACGTGTTCAATACCGAACATCACTTTCACGTGTTCATCAACACGCCACCTACACGTGTTCATCAACACGCCACTTTCACGTGTTCATCAACACGCCACCTACACGTGTTCATCAACACGCCACCTACACGTGTTCATCAACACGCCACCTACACGTGTTCATCAACACGCCACCTACACGTGTTCATCAGCACGCCACTTTCACTGCATCAACATCCCACTTACACGTGTTCAGTGTTCATCAACACGCGCACCTATGTTCATCAACACGCCATGTAGGACAACACTCAGCAGACGCATTTATGTAGGACAACACTCCGCATTTATACAGCTCTATATTTAATGGAACAATTTGGGTTGTGTCGGGGGGGGGGCTTGGTCCAGCGTTCGGCGACGGCGATGTGCCCCCGTCAGTGGGAATGCGTTTATCTAGGGCAGCGCTTTCCGTGCCAAACAGCTGACGTACGTAAAGTTCTATATTTAATCCCGTCATTTGTGTTGCGTCGGGGGGGTCCTTGGTCAAGAGTACAGAGAAAATGGACGACACCCTGAGCGTAACGTTACAGCCTCTTTTTTTTTTTTGTTGAAATCCGGTACCATGACCTGCTAGGGGAAACAGCAATAAAGATGCAACCATTTTGAAGTTAAACACGGAACTGGAGAGACAGTGAGGCTGTGATGGGAAAGGTTAATTAGGCATTAGTGGGGGGGGGGGGGGGGGTGGTGGGTGAGTTGGGGGGGGGGTCTGGTTTTTCTGCTCGGTTGCCGACCGGATCCAAGTTCGGGGGGACGCGACGGGTGCGGAGGGGCACCGCAGGACACCTCTTTAAAAAAAAGGCGACACCCCCCCCCCCCCACCCGACAGACAGAGCTCCATATTTAACGACCGCTGCCCCCTTTGAGCCGGCCACCGCCGAGCCCCACGCCCTAATTAGCGCTGATCCCTAACGATCCCGCGGTGGAGAGTCAACACACGCGCAAAACGAGCCCTTGAAGTGCGGATTAGCCTCTCGGCTATGAGAGCGCACATCAGAGAGGGGGGGGGGGGGGGGGGGGGGGGAACGGTCGCATGGAGTTAATTAACCTGGGGGTCACAGTTCAGCGCCACACCCGTCTCCCAAAGACGTGTTAAAGGACGTCCGTTTCGTAACCGGAGCCGACGTCGAAGGCTAAGGTGCACTAACGTCACGCGGCCCGGCTCCTGCAGGACCGGGCTTCTCTCCTCCGGAAACCTCTTCTGCGATGGCGCCCGTCCCGCACGGCCGCCCAGCTGGATGTGGAAAAAATAAATAAATAAAAAAAAAAAAAAAATAATAATAATAAGGCTTATATCGCGCCTCCTCGCGCGGGGATTCTGTCCCCGCCGCGTCTCCCCCCCCCCGTGTGAGACGGAGACGCTTCCTCCGGGGCTGTGTGCCTGGTCCCGCTGCTCGCAATCTGCCTCCGGTCCTCCGCTCCCAGATACCCCCCCCCTCCCCCCCCCCCCCCCCCGCAGCGAGGGACGCAGGAGCGCGCGACCTTCGCTCGGGGGGGGCAGGGACGGGGACGGGGGGGGGGGGGGGGGGGGGGGGAACGCAGTGACATCGCCGACAGAAATGCCAATAAGCGAACGAGCAATAAAAATGAGTGATAATCCTCGCCGTCGCTGTCGTGATAATAAAACGGGAAGACGGAGACAAAGAGGGAAACGAGCGATCACACGGACACTGACACACACGTGCCTCTCCTTTATCGGCCGCTATTTATTGGTGTGCGAATGCACTTTGATTACACATAAGCGTGTGGACATATCCGACTGCGTGCGCGGCTTTAACAATAAACTACGTAGGCGAGCTCGGGGGATGGAGATAAGATTTGGGGTTTTAGTAAAGTTTAATTAGACAGTGTGATCCCATAAATTATTACAACCTGTAGCCTACCTGTAGACTTTACATTCAGGCATAGGTTCCTGTTAGCATATTGCAGTGTAATAACAAAGTTATAATAAAGCTATAAAAATAATGAAACGCATCTGTCCTATGTTAATTTGGCATACTTTTTTTTTTTGCCTCCACCAGATCTCTGGAAAGATTAATGAATCATTTAGGCTCGGGGAGGCTGAGACGTCACAATTCATAGAACAAGAGATTTTCCAGAACCATCTCCTTTCAGGATTTATCCAGGGCAAGTTGCAAAGATAAAATATTAATAACGATAAATTAAGTATCAAGCAAAATCTACAAGACACTGTTGTACTCGAATGACTTCTAAAATGTAACACATTCAAAAGGATTCCAATGAATATAATTTACACCATTTTAGAACCCATTCGAGGGGCGGGGGGCAGGGGGGGGGGTCTATTTAAAAATAGTATGAAAGTCACATACAGTGGAAATGCTGAACATCATGACGAGAACAAAAACAGACATAACCGTAGGCGGGCAGATGTTTTCCTTTAAGAGTTTCCTCATTAGAAAAGGTTAAAAGTAATTAAGAATTATGCACTTTACTAACTAAGGGGTTGGGTTTGTGTATCCCAAAATGCACCAGACACCAGGCCCAGGTGTCTGTGAGTGTGCGGGGGTGGGGATGGCGAGGGGGAGGGGGGGGGAGCTTGGAGCTGGAGGAGTCCTGCCACTACTCTGGCGGGGGCCACCGGTCTGCTGGAATAATTGGATTAGGAAGCGGACGCCTTGTTTTATTACGTACATGCGTCGTCATCCGCGTTCACGGTTTCTGTCCGCCACATTGTTCTCGTGTCAAAACTTCTTTTTTTGTCGGTGCTGATTTGTTTTAGTTCGCCTTCTTCCTGCGCTTACTTAGCCGTTTCCTGCGGCGTGTGTATTACCCAGCTGCCCCGGGAAGTCTGGGCTGGTTCACGAGGCCCAAAGACCAAAAAGTGTTTGAGGTGAATTACTGTATGTAGACCCCTGGGCTGGGCTGGGCTGGGCTGGGCTGGGCCGGGCCGGGCCGGGCCGGGCTGGGCTGGGCTGGGCTGGGCTGGGCTGGGGGGGGCTGGGGGGGGCTGGGCTGGGCTGGGCTGGGCTGGGGGGGGGGGGCAAATCAACGGAATCCTCAGAATACAATTTTATAATTCTGTATTTCCAAGCCACAAGTAAACAGGCGAGGCTGAACGCAGATGTGATGAATAAATAATAAAAAAAATTCCACTTTCCACTTTCCACTTTCCAAATATATAGAATATGCCCGGAGGTGTTCAGTCAGTCAGCTGTTTTTAGAGAGAGGGAGAGGGAGAGAGAGAGAGAGAGAGAGAGAGAGAGAGAGAGAGAGAGAGAATTTTTTTAGAAAAGCCAAGGTAAACCCTGTACTTGTCGGAGTCTTCTGAAGTCGGGTGCCATTTTGAGGTGCACGCACAGCAGCTGTGGGCCATTAGCGCAGCCTCAGAACATTTCCTCATCTGTCTGCTTGCGTTTCCGTCGACCAAACCTTCTGACGGCAGCAGTCTCATCACCGGCATGCCCTCTGTTGTGCTCGAGTGTTCCGTGGTGTTCCGTGGTGTTTTGTGGTGTTTTGTGGTGTTCTGTGGTGTTTTGTGGTGTTCCGTGGTGTTCCCTGGTGTTCCGTGGTGTTCCGTGGTGTTTTGTGGTGTTCCCTGGTGTTTTGTGGTGTTTTGTGGTGTTGTCACATGCATGTTCACCTCCACTGGTCCTCATCGCCCCTCCCTGTCACACCCACTGTCCCCGTCTCTGTCTCAGCTAGTGGAATGGGAGACGGACCCCTGTACTCTGCTATTAACAACTAACACTTATCACTCCTCCCCTTCTTCTCTCTCTTTCTCTTTCCCTCCTTCTCTCTCCCTCTTCCTCTTTCTCTGTCTCTCTTTCTTTCTGTTTGATCTGTTTCTCTCTCTCACTTTCTCTGTCTCTCCTCTCTCTCTCTCTCTCGCTTTCTCTCTCTCTCTCTCTCTCTCTCTCTCTCTCTCTCTTCACCTGTTTCTCACTCTTCACTGCTACCTGGACTGCATGGCACAAGGAGGACAAAGTGGTTAGCACCTTTTCAGTTTCCTTTTTGGTGAACGTTCCTGTCGATGTCGTCGTTGCTCGTGCTGTTGAAACTGCTCGGCGCGTGTGCCGGGGTCCGTGCTGGTAACTGCTGTAGAAACAGGCTTTTTATCCACATTCAGGGATTACCCAAAACTGTCTGATTACTCTACACATGATGCAGCCTTTCTCTTGCAGTGTTCCAACAGCGTTTTGACTTATGGTGCAAGGTAAAGGGACTGTGTGCATGTGCGTGTACCTGTGTGTGTGTGTGTGTGTGTGTGTGTGTGTGTGTGTGTGTGTGTGTGTCTCTTCCCTGCATAATTGGGCCCTCACAGTGCGTTTACTTCTGAAGAACGTGTGGATAAAAAGAAAGATCTCTGGAAAAGTCGATGCTTTGCCTGTGCCGGATGTGATTTTTTTTTTTAACCCTGAGTGAAAGCAGGTGTGCCGTAGCTCAGGTGAAGACACGTAGGCGGGTGGGCGGGGCCGGGGCGTGGCGAAGGCGTGACTCTAACTCTCCGCCCCTTTGCTCTGTCTCCTCCCTTTTCTGAAGTGTCTCGTAGTGAAGGACAGGGTAAGACTGCATGACTCGCGCCGTGCGCTCTTGCCTTAGCACGGTGGTGGTGGGGGGGGGGGGGGGGGGTGGGAGGGAGTGCGGGTGGGGGAGGGGGGGAAGGTGGGTGGGGCTATCCAGCTGATCATGAGCATGGGCACTCCTTTGCACCCCCCCCCCCCACCCTTCCACCCTGCCTCTAGCCCCGCCCCCACCCTAGCCCCGCCCCCACCATCAGCCCCCCTTACCCCCTCCTCACGTGAGTGCTGTGGGGTGACCACGCCCCCTCAGGGCCCAGGTTGGGGGGTCGTGGGGGGGGGGGGGGGGTGCACAGGCGTCCCAGCCCTGCATGTTTTGCCTGCCCCCTGCTCTGGACCTGCACCATGCCGCTGAGGGAGAAGGGGGTGGGGGAGGGGCGAGACGCCTGGATTGGACGCTGACTGCCCCTACCAGATTCGCCGCTATCTCAAGCACTGAGTCTGTCCAGCATCAGGCACAGGAAGTTAATGATTTCTCTGTGTCGGTGTGCAAGAGGGGATTTCCAAAGCAAAGCATATGCCTCTGTGTGTGTGTGTGTGTGTGTGTGACTGTGTGTGAGTGGGTGTACATGTGCTGCGTGAGTGCATGTGTGTGTCTGTGCGTGTGTGTGTGTGTGTGTGTGTGTGGGTGGGTGTATGTTGGCATAATGTGTGTGTGTGTGTGTGTATGTGTGTGGGTGGGTGTGTGTTTGTGTGTGTGTGCTTGCGCGTGTGCATATGTGTGTACATGTATGTTTATGTGGCAACACATGGCTATGGTTAAACTAACATTTGTAAAACAGATGATGTCACACACTACAAATTGTAGTGATTTCACCTGGGTGAGACGCATGGGCAGAACTGTGTATTTCAGAAGCATCTGACCTCTCCTTTCCCCCTGTGCTGAAGGCAGCAGCTCCAGTATAGACTGCCTGTGGTCTGTCACAGCGCTCTCTCTGTTGCACATTAGCATCTAAAAAAAAGAGGAAAACCGGATTAGTCGCTGAATTACATTTGCTTTTCCAGTCCTTACGGAAAGGAAGCACATGCATGCATGCTTGCAACAGCTGAGAGACGGACGATTTGTTTCATACATGCGATTGCACTGCATGCGATGTAGACCCAGAGAATTGCGTGTGGGGCTTATCCGCATCAGGTGTTAATGGCCTACGTCACTGAATCGGTCTCAAGACGCCACTGCTCTCTGGGCATCTGGGAAGAGAGAGAAGGCCCTTGTGCAGCAGGATCAGAACCTTTCCTGTGTCCTTGACTTCATTCCACACGATGAAGACACTGACTGTTAACCCTTTGAAGGGCAGCTTTTTCTGAATGTTTTTTTTTCCTTCAAAATTCCAAGTCAAGTGTTCTGGAACGCCACTGCTTTCAGTTATCAGCAGTGATTGTGACATCAGCATTAGAATGTTGAGTTAAGAACATTCTAATCATGTATTTGTGACCTGACACCTTAATGGGTTCATTTAAATTTGACTAGTAATGGATAGAGACATTCACTCAGGTGTGAAATTTTGGGCTATGTAAGGGGCTTGCAAAGTCTGCACAGAAGAAATTATCACTGCGAAATCAACTCTTATATAGTTCATATAGTTTATATATAGCTCAGCAAGAGAACAAAAGTACCGTATCAGAGTTCATTTTACACTGAATATTGTTCAGTGTGGGATATGCAGTAGTTTCATCAATTCTTGCCATTGTTTTCTTTGATTTTTTTCCCATCTCTTTAATGGCTGCTTACAATGGCCCAGATACATTGTTCGGCATTTTTTGTTTGTAGCTCTCCTTTTTGTTATTATTCTGGTCTGGAACCCCAAACAAAACAGCTCATTAAACTCGGTGAACAGAACTCAGTTGCAATGAGTGGCGCCACCTGCTGGAGGCGGTGTGGCATGGCACGCTGTTGTGGAATGATGATGTCATATACAGCATGCCCCTCCCCTGCACTTCTTAGCATACTAGGATGCCTCATGCATTCTTGCTGGAGCACTTCTTAGCATACTAGGATGCCTCATGCATTCTTGCTGGAGCACTTCTTAGCATACTAGGATGCCTCATGCATTCTTGCTGGTGCACTTCTTAGCATACTAGCATGCCTGATGCATTCTTGCTGGAGCACTTCTTAGCATACTAGGATGCCTCATGCATTCTTGCTGGAGCACTTCTTAGCATACTAGCATGCCTGATGCATTTTTGCTGGAGCACTTATTAGCATACTAGCTTGCCTCATGCATTCTTGCTGGAGCGCTCTTAGCAAACTAGCATCCCTCATGCATTCTTATTGGAGCACTTATTAGCATACTAGCTTGCCTCATGCGTTCTTGCTGGAGCACTTTTTAGCATACTAGCATGCCTCATGCCGTTTAAAAGCCCTACAATGCAATTATCTTTGACATACTGAAATAGATTAAAACAAAACAAGCTTCCCCTCCCCCTACTCTG
>CM045884.1:3370000-3432500 GCA_025169545.1 Anguilla japonica
TATATCCTTCTATCTTGTTCCTCTAGCACTTTCATGTTACACTGTATCTCCTACACTGTTGTATCTCCATCCAGTACTTGTATTGCACTTGTACCGTGATCTTGATGATCATGCCTTCTAGGTTGACTTACCATAACTTTCTGACCTGGCCTATGCT
This sequence comes from Anguilla japonica, assembly GCA_025169545.1. Classification (NCBI taxonomy): domain Eukaryota; kingdom Metazoa; phylum Chordata; class Actinopteri; order Anguilliformes; family Anguillidae; genus Anguilla; species Anguilla japonica. The sequence continues at coordinate 3,370,158 of CM045884.1, forward strand.
TACTGTGTGACCTGGACTTGATGTTCATGGCTATGGATGACTGTTACATAATGAGTATTGTACCTTATCGGACCTGTGCTTTGTAGTTGTTCCAATGACCGTCAGCATAAACTTATCGTACGTTGCTTTGGATAAAAGCGTCTGCCAAATAAATATAATGTAATGTAATATCACTCCTTTTTTATTTATCATATTTAGCTGTTTGTTAGAGGTGTTTTTTTAATCAGATACTAGGTCGCAGCAACGCAAAGTAACAGTTAGAGAACCACAGCTTTACCATGTTAACCATAGAAGTTAACCATAGATATGTGTTGTCTAGCCACAGAGATACACAGAGAACTCTATGGTCACGATGGCTGATGGGCAGGGCGGTCTTGTTGCACTTGGGCCGACGGCTGCGATTCAAACGAATGAAGTGCGTGACACTTCAGTCAAAAGCCCCTAATTGCCTGAGTGGCGGTCTGGCTGTGTGCGGCAGCCGCTGATGTAACCTTGCTTTCTGCCCTCTGTGTGCACGGCTCTTCATTTTTAATCAAAAGCGACTGAGGGAGCAAGGCAAAGAGAGAGAGAGGGAGAGAGAGAGAGCAGGAAAGAGAGGGAACGTGAGGAAGGAAGGTATTTTTAGGAAACTATATCATCCGCCTCATAAATGAACCATTAAGGCCTCTATTAGAGCCCTTGGAAGTGGGGGAGGATGCAGGCGGGGGAGCGGAGATCAGGTTAAAGGAACAGCCTGGCTCTCTTCATTCAGGGCTGCCTGTGGCTCATCAGACAGTCCATTCTCCAGTTGTTGTTTTTTTTAAAAAAAATTTTTTTATATCTCTGACTCTGATTGGACCACAGCTCATCCATGACCCAATGGATAGAGCCCCCCACAACAGTACGGTCACCTCTCACACTGTGCCCTTCTGTAGTGCCAGCGTAGCCTCTGTTGTACTCTGTTTATGGAAAGGTTTATATATATATATATATATTTTTTTTTTTTGCATTCTTGTGGTGGTACATTGAAGGAGCCTGTCAGTATGAACGTGCTGGACCAGCCTGTGTCCGTGGCTGAGGAACTGAGCTATGCCCCCGCAGTTCAGTTCTTTCCTTCTGTCTCTCTCCTGGGAATTTTGCATCTGAGTGGCCATCAGAGGTGTTTGTTCGACGTGATTGGCGTCTGACCTTTGACCCTGCTTCGACTTTTGCAGCGTGTATCCAGCTTCTGTGTTCTGTTCCGACTAATTATTGGCCTTAAATTGTGTTTCTGCTGGCACATAAAGCAGTTTAACTGCAGAATTGTATTTGTGTAAACATAAGATCATGCATGTCTCTGGCTAGTAGGAGAAATGTGTGTTTCATATTTTCATATACCTTTTAATTATGACTCTGTAATAGTATTTATTGCTTTTGATAGAAACTTCAGCTGTGATTTCTGTTTTTATTGTGCAGTATTTTTTAAGTGTCTGTCAAAAGTAAGTTTATTTACTGTTAATCAGTGTATGGCACCTCCAGGGCAGCCGGGAATGTGTGTAAGCCTGGCGCGTCTGTTCCTCTGCTCCCCCCCCCCTGCCCAGGTGATGTGGGTGTGCAACCTGTGCCGTAAGCAGCAGGAGATCCTCACCAAGTCGGGAGAATGGTTTTCGGGGCGGGGCGCGAAGCCGCCGGGCCTGGGCGCGGCCGTCAGCGACCCCGCCATGTGCGGTGAGGCGGGGGGGCGGGACAGGAAGGTGCGATCCCGCTCGCAGATCCCTCTCGGCTCGGCTGGCGGCGGGGCCCCCCCCACCGACGCCGCGGCGGCGCCCGCCACCGCCACCGTCGTCGCCCCCGGCGACCGCAACAGCAAGGGACCCGACCCCGCCCAGACCAACATGGCCACCCTTCGGTCCCGCAGCGAGCCACCGCGGGAAAAGTATGCTTCGCCCGACCCCCCCCCCCCCCCCCCCCCCCCAACTACCCCCCGGCATCCCCAGCTCCCCCCCCCGTGCCCCACCCGTTACCCGGTCACCGAAACTGGAACATTCGTGAATAGCCAATCATGTTAATTACATCTGTTTGCAAACAGACTGAGTAGCTCCAGTCTAAAGTTTAGCACTAAATGGACTGAGTACCATAAGTGCAAAGTTTAGCACTAAATGGACTGAGTACCATAAGTGTAAAGTTTAGCACTAAATGGAGTGAGTAGCTCCAGTGTAAAGTTTAGCAGTAAATGGACTGAGTACCATAAGTGTAAAGTTTAGCACTAAATGGACTGAGTACCATAAATGTAAAGTTTAGCACTAAATGGAGTGAGTAGCTCCAGTGTAAAGTTTAGCAGTAAATGGACTGAGTACCATAAATGTAAAGTTTAGCACTAAATGGAGTGAGTAGCTCCAGTGTAAAGTTTAGCAGTAAATGGGACTGAGTACCATAAGTGTAAAGTTTAGCACTAAATGGAGTGAGTAGCTCCAGTGTAAAGTTTAGCAGTAAATGGACTGAGTACCATAAGTGTAAAGTTTAGCACTAAATGGAGTGAGTAGCTCCAGTGTAAAGTTTAGCAGTAAATGGACTGAATACCATAAGTGTAAAGTTTAGCACTAAATGGAGTGAGTAGCTCCAGTGTAAAGTTTAGCAGTAAATGGACTGAGTACCATAAGTGTAAAGTTTAGCACTAAATGGAGTGAGTAGCTCCAGTGTAAAGTTTAGCAGTAAATGGACTGAGTACCATAAGTGTAAAGCTTAGCACTAAATGGACTGAGTACCATAAATGTAAAGTTTAGCACTAAATGGAGTGAGTAGCTCCAGTGTAAAGTTTAGCAGTAAATGGACTGAGTACCATAAATGTAAAGTTTAGCACTAAATGGAGTGAGTAGCTCCAGTGTAAAGTTTAGCAGTAAATGGACTGAGTACCATAAGTGTAAAGTTTAGCACTAAATGGAGTGAGTAGCTCCAGTGTAAAGTTTAGCAGTAAATGGACTGAGTACCATAAGTGTAAAGTTTAGCACTAAATGGAGTGAGTAGCTCCAGTGTAAAGTTTAGCAGTAAATGGACTGAGTACCATAAGTGTAAAGTTTAGCACTAAATGGAGTGAGTAGCTCCAGTGTAAAGTTTAGCAGTAAATGGACTGAGTACCATAAGTGTAAAGTTTAGCACTAAATGGAGTGAGTAGCTCCAGTGTAAAGTTTAGCAGTAAATGGACTGAGTACCATAAGTGTAAAGTTTAGCACTAAATGGAGTGAGTAGCTCCAGTGTAAAGTTTAGCAGTAAATGGACTGAGTACCATAAGTGTAAAGTTTAGCACTAAATGGACTGAGTACCATAAATGTAAAGTTTAGCACTAAATGGAGTGAGTAGCTCCAGTGTAAAGTTTTAGCAGTAAATGGACTGAGTACCATAAATGTAAAGTTTAGCACTAAATGGAGTGAGTAGCTCCAGTGTAAAGTTTAGCAGTAAATGGACTGAGTACCATAAGTGTAAAGTTTAGCACTAAATGGAGTGAGTAGCTCCAGTGTAAAGTTTAGCAGTAAATGGACTGAGTACCATAAGTGTAAAGTTTAGCACTAAATGGAGTGAGTAGCTCCAGTGTAAAGTTTAGCAGTAAATGGACTGAGTACCATAAGTGTAAAGTTTAGCACTAAATGGAGTGAGTAGCTCCAGTGTAAAGTTTAGCAGTAAATGGACTGAGTACCATAAGTGTAAAGTTTAGCACTAAATGGAGTGAGTAGCTCCAGTGTAAAGTTTAGCAGTAAATGGACTGAGTACCATAAGTGTAAAGTTTAGCACTAAATGGAGTGAGTAGCTCCAGTGTAAAGTTTAGCAGTAAATGGACTGAGTACCATAAGTGTAAAGTTTAGCACTAAATGGAGTGAGTAGCTCCAGTGTAAAGTTTAGCAGTAAATGGACTGAGTACCATAAGTGTAAAGTTTAGCACTAAATGGAGTGAGTAGCTCCAGTGTAAAGTTTAGCAGTAAATGGACTGAGTACCATAAGTGTAAAGTTTAGCACTAAATGGACTGAGTACCATAAATGTAAAGTTTAGCACTAAATGGAGTGAGTAGCTCCAGTGTAAAGTTTAGCAGTAAATGGACTGAGTACCATAAATGTAAAGTTTAGCACTAAATGGAGTGAGTAGCTCCAGTGTAAAGTTTAGCAGTAAATGGACTGAGTACCATAAGTGTAAAGTTTAGCACTAAATGGAGTGAGTAGCTCCAGTGTAAAGTTTAGCAGTAAATGGACTGAGTACCATAAGTGTAAAGTTTAGCACTAAATGGAGTGAGTAGCTCCAGTGTAAAGTTTAGCAGTAAATGGACTGAGTACCATAAGTGTAAAGTTTAGCACTAAATGGAGTGAGTAGCTCCAGTGTAAAGTTTAGCAGTAAATGGACTGAGTACCATAAGTGTAAAGTTTAGCACTAAATGGAGTGAGTAGCTCCAGTGTAAAGTTTAGCAGTAAATGGACTGAGTACCATAAGTGTAAAGTTTAGCACTAAATGGAGTGAGTAGCTCCAGTAAAGTTTAGCAGTAAATGGACTGAGTACCATAAGTGTAAAGTTTAGCACTAAATGGAGTGAGTAGCTCCATTGTAAAGTTTAGCAGTAAATGGACTGAGTACCATAAGTGTAAAGTTTAGCACTAAATGGACTGAGTACCATAAGTGTAAAGTTTAGCACTAAATGGACTGAGTACCATAAGTGTAATGTTCGGCACTAAAACTAAAACTAAAACTCGCTGGCGTGTAAAACTGACTTATTCATCAGCTGCATTACTGGGAAATTAACAATATTGGATGTATCTGTAGTGTAGTAGATATACCAACAATTAAAATAAGCTTTTGAAGTATATTTCTAAAAGATATAAATCATGTTTCTGCTTAAATTAATTATTTATATTTGTTGCTGGCAAAGAAGAAATCCAGTTGTGTTTGAGATACTCTTTAAAACTGCAAGATATGAATCACAGCTCCTGAATTTTTAAATTCCTTTCATGAAAAGGGTTTTGCTGCCCCAGACTAACTGACTGGGAAGCCGGGTCAGAACCTCAGAGCTCCCTAACTCACTGCTTCATGCTGCAGACCGTAATGGGCCAAGTTTTCAATCGCTCTCACGGTAGAAATGTTTTTTTTTCAGATCCCACTCTTTCATGCACGCGCCCCTGTAAATCGCACACGCTCCGGTTTTGTTTACTGTCCTGCCTGTTCCTTCCTCCCGTCCCCCCGCAGGAAGAGGCCGCTGTCCGTCCCGGAGCAGAACGGGAAGGTGGTGGGGGTGCGGGGGGAGCGCCGGCGGGGGCCCGGGAAGCAGCTGTCCCAGACGGCGGAGGACCGGGAGCCGGGGGACAGGCGCGAGGGCCGGCGCCTGGAGAAGGGGCGGTCCCAGGACTACCCGGACGCGGCGGCGGGGGCGGGGACGGGGGCGGGGGCGGTGGAGGAGGGGCGGAGGCGGCGCGAGGAAGAGGAGCGTCAGCGCCAGCGGGAGGAGGAGTTCCAGACCCGCTACCGCAGCGACCCCAACCTGGCGCGCTACCCGGTGAAGCCGCAGCCCGAGGAGCAGGAGATGCGCATCCACGCCAAGGTGTCCAAGGCGCGGCACGAGCGTCGCCACAGCGACGTGGCCATCAACGAGGTGGGGCTCCCCGAGGGGGGCGGCGGCGGAGGGGGGGACGCGCCCCAAAACCGCCTGGGCAGGCAGAGGGGGGGCGAGGGGGAGCGTAAGGTCCTGCTGGAGAACCACCGCTCGTACTCCGCGGACAGGACCGGAGGGGGCGGGGGCGCGGGCGCGCCCCAGCCCAAACAGAACCACGGCCCCCAGCCCCCCGGGCCCCGGGCTGGGCCGGCCCCCCCCGCGGGGCCCCCGGACCTCAGGGAGCCCCAGGACTGGGGCAGGCCCGGCCTCTTGGACCCCTGCTCCGCCGCCCTGCTGCGCAAGGCCAAGCGGGAGAAGATGGAGAACATGCTGCGCAACGACTCGCTCAGCTCCGACCAATCGAGTCGCTGCGCCCGCCCCCGCCCCGCCCCTACAAGAGCAAGCGCGGCGGCCTCAACAAGCGGCAGATGTCCGTCAGCAGCTCGGAGGAGGAGGGCGGGTCCACGCCCGAGTACACCAGCTGCGAGGACGTGGAGATCGAGAGCGTCAGCGAGAAAGGTGAGAAAGATCCTCCCTTTGTGTCGCCCGTCACAGGGCCTGGAACCTCCTGAGCTCCTAAACTACAACACTCAGCATTGGCCTGAATCAGAACTGCCAATCTAGTGATGTTTTGGGTGCAATTCAATAAAACATCCCCATCAATAGCCAGCTGAAGGCAGTGTTTTTTTTTTTTTTTTTTTTTGCATGATTCAGAAATCATTGCAACGTTAAGCAGAATTTTTGCGTAAATTTCTGAAAAAAGGAAACTGCAGCTGCTGAAAGTTTAGGGGAGAGCTCGTCTCTGTGGCCACTCCCCCCCGTATCTAACCCCCGTCATTCGCAGATGCGGGTGAGTCATGCTCATTACGTCACGGTAGAACTTCTGAAGATGGGGGCGGGATGTTTACCCCAGAGCCGCGCGCATTAACGGACTTTCACTCCCGGTGAATGAGGGCTGATGAGCGCTAGGCTGTGCGGGGGGGGGGGTTTTCTTGAGTTCCAGAGACGGTGCGCACTGGCCGTTTGTGTGAATGGGCAAGAGAGTGTACTGTCATTCATTTGGTTCTCGAGTTACCCGCGTAGGCTTATAAGAGAGGCACGTGAACTCGTGATGGAGATTAATTGTACATACCTGACCGTGTAGCCCATACACGGCCCTACAGAGCGTTACATCACTGTAGCTCTTACTGTGAGTCACTGATTCATAAAATGCCCGCACCGTTCATAACCGCAGATAAGGAAACTCATCAAGCAATCACTACATGGAAAAACACACACACACACACACACAAAAAGAAATGATTAGTACTTATTTAGCTCTTTAACAGTTCTGCAATTTGTCATTCCCAATTGCAAACTTGTTTCATAAGTAAAGCCAGTAGCGCTGTGATACTACATGTTGGTTGCGGTGAGGGATGCACAGTAAGCCCTGTCGGTACTACGCAGTAATCACACGTGATTAAGCGTAATCTGTGACGTGTCCCATGGGCATAGCAGCCACCGCGGCAGCGTCGGTGACCGGGATACGTCGCGTGTGCCGTCCTCACCGGGTCATCTGCCGGTTTTATTCCTTCTCCTCTGTGGGTTCGTTTCGCGAGAGACGCGCGCCCGTGACGGTCTCGGTCCGTACTGTTCGTGGGCTCGGGTTCGCGTGCGGACGTCGTCGACCGACGCCGCCCGTTAGTCCCAGCAGTGCCTGTCGGAACAGCAGTCGCCGCGGGGGGCAAGTCCCTGCTCGCCGCGGGACGGGCTGCCATGTTGCTGTTTCGGGAGGAGCGGTCTGCCTGTTCATGCTCCTCATTTCAAAGTGCGACCCGGTCTCAGAATGAGAATCGGACGGCTGGAGTCTCACGTGCGGGCGGAGAGGTCAAGATTAAAATGTGGCTTTGGGTGATCCAGGCGACCTTGTTTTATGCATCCGTATTCACTGCTTAACATCTCAAGAGTCGTGCTGGCATCGAAGGCTGGGATGCGGTCATCTGAAGCAGTAGTCTGCTGAGAGAACTTGGGGATGTCTAATTGTGTGGTGCTGAAACAGAAAATGGATGCCGCGTGCTTAATTGTAGCGTATTTATCCCGTTCAGTGCGAACCATGAAATGCATTTTTTTTTCTTTCTTTTGGAAAGCACCTTTTTTTTTTTAGGACATCAGTTTTGAGAATTAGGTCAGTGAGTGGGCGCGGAAACGCTGACGGACTGCCATCAGTGATCTGCTTTGGAAGGGCACAGTATGTTCATTTTTGGATAAAATATTAAAGCTCAAATATAATTCACTTTCAAGTAAACCATCAAAGCCTTAACAGCAATTATGCGCTTTATTTATTTATTTATTTATTTTTATTATTTATTTCCCCCAGGCGAATTCGCTTGGCTCTTAAATTCTGATCCGTATTTTTAAAACCAGATTAAAACCTTGGCCACGGCGGGTAAACAAAGGGGATGTGCGCGAGGGAACTTGGCAAACGGAAAAGCGCGAGTAACGGCCCCAGTCAGGTTTCCATATTTGATGCGGCGCGAGATTTTTTTTTTTTTTCCCCAAATACCCGGTTATGGGGCGAGCGTGGGGGTTCTGTGTGCTGCGTAGCATACGTCAGGTTCGTGGAAAGTTTTACTGACGCAATCAAGTGGGTCAAATGAGATTGTAAAGGCTTTATTGCGCGTAGTATAATATCGTGTTGGAGGTTAGACACTTTTAACTGGGCCATTCTTCCAGCTTTATTAGGGAGAACACGCTGGAGCAGAGCCACGAGACCAGAGGACCGGGGTGAAAGGCAGTGAACGTGCCCGGCGGAGCGTGCTATGCGAGAACCCCTTCCTTCCGCCGAGGATGGCAAAGTCCATCGCTCTCACCCGAAGCACTTAATATCCGCGGGATCTATTTAAAAACGTATCGATCGGAGGACGGGCGGAAGGCAGCGCTTTTCGTCTGCGCCGGGCACGTTCGTTTCCTCCTCAGGAACACCTCACAGGAAACGCGCTGAGCACAGAGGAGATGTCATCATCGCATCGGTGCGTTTTCCGCATTTGTTTAGGAGCGACTGTTTTCGTGACGCGCGCACACAGGACGGAACGGCCGAGGAGGCCGTGTGACAGCGTCGCTCCAGTGCGTTAACTTCCGTCGGAGGTGACTGCTCCCAGCGGTCGTGATGAAAGCCCTGCTGCCCCCCCCCCCCCCCCCCCTCCTGCCGGCATGCTTTGGAAGTTAATGGCCCTGCGGTTCGATTGTGCCGGACAGGCTGAGTCAGGAGAGCTGTGATGGACGCCCGGTGGCTCACACATCTCCTCACGTGTACCCATGGATACCACCTCGAGGAACAAAAAAAAAAAAAAATAAAAAAAAAGCAAAATCATTTGAAAATTAGTATTCTGTTGTATTTCCCCTGCTGTTTTTTTTAACACCTTGAGAAATCAACTGATTAATTTTTTTTGTTTGATTAGTGCTGAGGTTCTGGCTCTTAATTAATTGCTCCCCAGCCGAACAGTGCGCTAAGCCTGAGGAGTGTAGGCCGGTTGACCCGACGCTTTGGAAACCGTGCCCTGGCACCGTGACCAGGGTGACCCTGCAGAGCAGCCTGTGGTTTTAACCGTGTGTGGACCGCAAGCGGGAGGCCTTGCCCCGTACCTGGGCATACCTGGGCACGTGCCAGCCTTCCTCCTGCAGTCCCGTGTGTTCTAATGCAGCTGCTCTCTCCTCTTCTCCAGGTGACTGGGACTGCTATCCTCTGGATCCAGCCGTGTGGCACGTAAGAGCACCCCCCCCCCCCCCCCTATTTTTTATTGTTCCTGTCCCCCCAAAAGGCTCAGATACACCTGTGCACCTCATCTGTGCACCTCAGCACTCTGACAGGGGTAGTGCTGTCAGTATTAGTGCAGTGAATGGGCAAGTGTCCACAGACGCACACCTGAAAGGTAACAGCACTTTGAGTCCGGTTGCCAGGCGCTCCTGCAGTGCATTGTGGGGATCAGTTCGCCCTCTGGAAGAAGTCAATGGCTCTAATGCTGCTTGTTGTGTGTGTGTGTGTGTGTGTGTGTGCCTGCGTGCGTGTGTGAGTGTGCGTGTGTATATGTGTGTGTGCCTGCGTGCGTGTGTGTGTGTGAGTGTGTCAGTGTGTGTGTGTGTATTCAGAGAGAGGGAGTGTGTGGCAGAGGGGGTTGAGGGGAGCGCTTCCCTCACTGAAGGGGTTAACCGTGTTGCCCCGCTCTCTCTCCTCAGCATCCTGTCACATGGCAGCCGTCCAAAGAGGGCGATCATTTGATCGGGCGCATCACCCTGAGCAAGAGGACGGCCATGCCCAAGGAGGCGGGGGCCCTGCTGGGCCTGAAGGTGAGCGTGAGAATGATCCTCCTGCTTCACTCCCCCCTTCCCTCTGCCAGGCCTGTGTGCTGCCGCGCCCAGGTAGGCCTCTCCAAACGCCTGCCACGCCCAGGTAGGCCTCTCCAAACGCCTGCCGCGAGATCGAGTCTTTTTCTGTTTAATCAGCAGTGGTTGTGGTGGGAGGCGGACGGCACTTTTTCATTTAGCTTCACGTGTCAATAATTAGAAACATGAATTTAAAAAAGAAACACAGTACCTCCTGATTTGAATAGCCGTGATTTCTGATGATTTGTTTCCTGTGCTTCTCTCACCTGTCGGCAGGTGTGTTCCTGTCTTCACACGACATTCCTTCGTTCGCATTTTCAAGCTTTGACTAGATCAGGAGCTGAATTTTGAGTTACCATGCCTCACTATGGAGTTACGTGGAGTTTTGTCTTGACATTAGATCTTCTGAAGATGTTTGATTCCATGTTGTGACACGTTTGGAGGCATTAGATAGAGGTTGCCAGACGTGCATGAGTTGATTTTGCACATGTAGACACAGGGCCGGTTAACAAACACAAAACTAAGTCACAAGACATGACAAAACACGACAAAAGACAGGACAAAACTCCATCCACAGTTCTCCCCTCTCTCTCTCTCTCTTTCCCTGCTCACGGGCCGTATAATCGCCTCACTCAAACCCTGATCGCACCGCGGGCTGAACAGATAGAGATTAGCCCTGATTGCCAAATTGGCCACAGCTGTGGCTGCAGGCCGACGTAGCCCCTCCCCCTCGCTCCCCGCTCGCAGCCGGTGGCTGAAGCCACGCCCCCGCTCTACGCACGCAAAGCTAATGTATAACATCAGATGCTCATTCCAGTCGCTTATTTTGTCCGTCCTCGTCTCTTCAGTCCTTGCCTGACCCGGAAATCGTCGAGGTCTGCCAACTTTAAGGACATTCCAACCTCCCTGAAGGAACGTCAGTGCATCCTTTGTGGAGTTAATTTTTTAGAATGCATGACGTACAAGTGATCACCTGTGGGTCCACCTCTCCCCAAATCTGCTATGTCTGTAATCGACGTAGCTCCAAACCGATGCTTGACTGAACAAAGGCGGCCCATTTGACTGATACTCGTTTCCTTGATTCCTCCATCCTTGCATCCTTTCCATTCCATTGGGTGGAGTTAAGGAAGCGAGGGAAAGGATGCAAGGAGGTACAAAATAAGCGATTGGAAAGAGGCCATGGAGGTTGTTTCCCAAAAAAAAAACGGAGCGAGGCGTGTCATTAAATGACATCACTCACGGTGACCGCGGCGAAGTGACATCACACCGAGAGAGCGATGCGGTTGGGCGCCATCGCTGGCCTGCACTGTGGGTTTGCGTGGCGGCGGCGGCGGCGGCGGTCGTTAGCGGGACGACCGCGCTGACGCCGCTGTCTGGGTCCGCAGGTCGTCGGGGGGAAGATGACGGAGACGGGGCGGCTCGGGGCCTTCATCACCAAAGTCAAGAAGGGGAGCCTCGCTGACGTGGTGGGCCACTTACGCGCAGGTGAGGGATTCTGGGAAGGCGGGGGAAAACGCTCGCCTCCGTGTGGCGTGTGGTGGGGAGGCGTTGTCACGCCACCGCCCTCAGAAATGTTCGTGATAATACATGTGAATGAGAACGCCCTCTCTGGATTCGAGCGGGGTTTGTTTTTGCTGATGCTATGGTTTTTGGGAACTGGAGAAGAGGTGTGGGGGAGCCGGGGAGGCTACGGGGTAAGGGGGAGGGGGGGGGGGGTTGTAATAGGCTGATTCTCATCTGATTGGGCCCTTGTTTCCAGGCGACGAAGTCCTGCAGTGGAACGGGAAGCCGTTGCCTGGAGCAACGAAAAAGGAAGTTTACAACATCATTCTGGAATCCAAATCGGAACCTCAAGTGGAAATAGTTGTCTCCAGGCCTATTGGGTAGGTCCTGAATGAGGTCGTCATGTAGAAGGTCACGGTCATGCGTCTTTTTGCTTATGTGACGGATTTTCGTTTTTCTCTGCAATGAGCTTTGAGCTGGTGATCACCTGTGTGGAGGTCAGGAGCTGTTCAGGCGCTACTGGAGAATGTTTCACCACTTCGCCCCTTGGTCCTTAGGTTACGTTGATACACAGGATACAGTGTGCATGGGCTTTGTTAAAAGTGTTAAATAATAACCCAGGTAATGTGTTTAATTTGATGTGTCAGCATACATGCTTGGATTTCCCCCAAAAAACTAGCTCTGAGTTTTTTTTTTCTTCTTTCTTCAGAGAATGACAATATTATAGATCTAACCATGCTATCCTGGAATAAAAGACAGTATGATCAATGTAATTGATGCCATCAATCACCTTAATGCAGAGAGCAGGGCTAGACTAGTTTTCTCTCCAGCGGATCAGTTACTGGCTAAATACTGTTTTTATGCTTTTCTTTCTTAATCTTTTCTTTTTAAAACTGTATTTATTCATCTCTGGTTTGTCTCCTTCATTTAAAAGAACCATCCATCGCTTTCTTTCCAAAAACTTCTTGAGAAGGGTGTATAAAGCATATCAGTAAGTAAAACATGTGCAGTAGCTGTGGTTCGCCCCTCCCAGTGCTTTTCCTCGACCAATCCTCCCTTCTCATCGCTGAGCTGGCTGGCCATGCAGCCAATGGGGGGGAGGGGATACTCATGCCCCACCCACTCCCACCCAAACCTGCGGGAACTGTCCTCCTTGAATCCAGACCCAGTGTGTGTCCTTGTCTGGTGTATGTGTGTGTGTGTGTGTGTGTGTGTGTGTGTGCAAGTGTATCCGTGTGTGTGTTTCTCTGCAGTAATAAAACTTGTTTCCCGTAAAAAAAGGAATGTTTCGCCAAAGGTGGCTGAGTCATTCCTTACCGTACCCAAGGGATTTCCCATAAGCTGACTAATGTATATGATTCACAAAGAGGGGGCGGCGATGTGAATGAATTCTTTCAAATGCTTTGTTAAAGTTTCCCGATTCGATTTTAACGCTGTACTTTTTTTTGTTGTTGTTATATTTATAGAGATATACCCAGAATTCCAGAAACATCACATCCTCCTTTAGAATCTAGTAAGTGTCAATATTAGTCTCTCTCTGTAAGTCTCTATAAGTGTGAAAATGTTGTCTTTCACACTGGCTCGTTGAGTTTGGCCTTCACATTGAACACACACACACTCTGTGTTTGAGTATAAAGGCATATGACAATATCGTACCTGTTTTCATAGAGATAGAGCTTTATATGCAGGCTGTCTTTGAGCAGAAACGCTCGCACGCTTCTCCCGGCCCGTCGACGTTTCACGTTTTTTACGCTGTGACGAAAGCATCCTTGTCCTCTCCCACCCCGAGCAGGTTCAAGCTCCTTCGAATCCCAAAAGATGGAGCGACCCTCCATCTCCGTCATGTCCCCTACAAGTCCCGGGACCCTCCGCGACATCCCCCAGCTGCTCCCCGGACAGCTGTCTGTGAGTGCATTATTTTCCGATTTGACGTTCGAAACAAACGGAATTGTGACAGTCGAATCAGGAGTCGGAGCGTCTCGTTGTGTTTGCGCCTGAGTTGCGAGAAGCCGAAACGGAAAGTGTGTGTTTCCCAGGTGAAGCTGTGGTACGATAAGGTCGGCCACCAGCTGATCGTGAACGTGCTCCAAGCCATAGACCTGCCTGCCCGGCTGGACGGGAGGCCCCGGAACCCCTACGTCAAAATGTACTTCCTGCCCGACAGGAGGTGAGCGACCGAGCACCACCACCGGCCTTACTCTGGGTGCTGTGGGCCGATTTCACAGAAACTGACTGAGCCTAGTCCTGGACTCATTTTAATTTCAAATGGAGATTCTCCATGCAAAAGTGGATTTAGTCCAGGACTAAGCCTAATCTGTGTCCGTGAAACTCGCCCTAAATGCACATTGATGTCTTTGAAAAGGTATGACTGTAAATGTAAATGTCTTTTTCTGGTGTTTTTTTAAGGGTTGTTGATTGGTCAATATGGTTCTAACTGGCTGGCTTTTTACAAGGCGAGTCTGGTACTGGTTATCTTTATGGCTGTGTGTATACCTGGGTACTTTGTGCAAAAAGTTCAGTTTTAAATGAGCCTAATTCAGTATAGTGATTCTAGCTGGGCTATCTGTGTTAGAGTTGATGCAACACTAAAAATTTTTGCTGTGTAGGTCCTGCCGTTGCCGCATGTGTTTACTTCTGGGCATGTATTTCGAAAGGTGGTGACTGCTGTTGGGGTGTCAGTCAATGGGCGTGTCTTGATAAGTGGGTGTGTCCCTACCTCGTGCAAGCCTGCGATTGGCCGTTGCATGTCCGAAAGTGGGCGTGACCTCAGTCACTAACCGCCCCGTGCGCCTGGTGCTTCTTCTTCTTCTTCTCGACAGTGACAAAAGCAAGCGGAGGACCAAGACGGTGAAGAAGAGCGCGGAGCCGAAATGGAACCAGACCTTCCTGTACCCCCACGTGCACCGGCGGGACTTCAGGGAGCGCATGCTGGAGATCACCGTGTGGGACCAGCCCCGCGTGCAGGAGGAGGAGAGCGACTTCCTGGGGGAGGTACCGTACTGGAGGTTCTGTGTGTCCGTGACTGTATGACCATGACCGTATGACTGTGACTGTATGACTGTGTTCTGTATGACTGTGATTGTATGACTGTGTTCTGTATGACTGTGACCGTATGACTGTGACTGTATGACTGTGTTCTGTATGACTGTATTGTATGACTGTGACTGTATGACTGTGTTCTGTATGACTGTGATTGTATGACTGTGTTCTGTATGACTGTGATTGTATGACTGTGTTCTGTATGACTGTGATTGTATGACTGTATTGTATGACTGTGATTGTATGACTGTATTGTATGACTGTGATTGTATGACCGTGACTGTATGACTTTGATTGTATGACCGTGACTGTATGACTGTGATTGTATGACCGTGACTGTATGACCGTGTTCACCAGGCGCCCGTTCCCCTGACAGATCCTGATCGAGCTGGAGACGGCGCTGCTGGACGACCTGCCGCACTGGTACAAGCTGCAGACCCACGACGTGTCCTCGCTACCTCTACCCCAGCCCTCCCCCTACCTGCCCCGTCGCCACGGACACAGCGACAGCCCCAGCAAGAAGCTGCAGAGTAAGTCTGGCGAGAGCCAATCACGGCTGGAGTCTGAGCACCATGTGTCCACACAGTGACCAATCAGCATGCAGACTTGATGACAGGGTGAGCCAATGGAATGGCTCTTGAGTACTGACATGGTAAACAGTTTAATCAGAGTTGGGGTTCAATTCAAGTCCCAATTTAGTCAATTCTGGAATTTAACTGAAATTCAATTAGTTAATGAAAAAATCACCATAGAATATTGTGGATTTTTTTTTTTTAATTTTTCAATTCTTTAATTGAATTCAGTTCATTTCCTGAACTGAAGGTGTTGAAACTGAATGGACCCCGCCCTGACCTGCAATAAGAAGTTCAAGCAATCAATCAATCAGTTAACTTAATCAATAAAAATGTATTGTCCCTAATGGCAAAATCATTGTCCCAAGTAGAAAAAAAACCCCACAAATATAAAACAGTTAATGACCATGTAAAATCACTGAGCTAGGGAAATGCATGTGTTCTGCATGTGATCGTTTGTTAATCTAATGTACAAAGTGGTGCATTACATATTAGTATTTGAGTGTGTCAGTAATGAATTACATATTTTTGCCTACTTTTGTTGTTTTTTTAATTTAATTTCAAGAATGCACACAGTTTTGAGAATACCCTTGTAAACTTAGTCTCTGCCTCTGCACAAATAAGTAATATAGATCTTGTATTTGTTATGTTTATAGTTATATTTCTAAATATTTACATTGTGCATATTCTGGAATATATTTTAATTTAGCTTCTGGCTAGAGGAGTGGGTTCCCCCACTTTTTTTTTAGAAGCTTATGAATATAGCTTATGGTGTGCTGGTGCTTAGCAACAGAGCTCCGCCCCAGCTAGGCCCCGCCCCTCTGCCCTGTATGACCCCCGCACACTCTCAGAATCACTCATTTTGATCACTGAGTGGGTGAGAAGCTGAACGAAGCTTTATGAAGCTTCATAAAGCTGAAAGAAGTCTTATGAAGATTCATGGAGCATCACTGGGTGAGGCTAATCCTTAGCAGTCCTTGGGGTCTATATGAATATGGTGAAGGGGACTTAAACTCATTATCCAGGTTCTTTTGATGTGCCGTAGGTATTGAAAAGAGGAGAAAGATACAAGCAAAATGAAGAATTTAAATCCAAGTCCAAGAATTAAATATTTGGAGTTTTAACTAATTACTCAAATAGAGTCTAGCTTTACAGTGAGAGGGCTTTTACTGAATTGAGCAAAATGGCCTCCTCCTTAGTTCAGACAGGGGGTTTTCAATACATAATTGCAATCATTTGTATATTTCGATTGCCTAGTCAGATCAAATTACTTTTGGTATATCATGGCATTCTTGTGGAGCAATATTTTTATGCAGCTAAATGTTGGAAGTGGACAAATCTTATGGCTCATTGTCTCTGGCATAAACCTGGAATACATTTTGGCACTCAGGTATGACATAAACATTTGACAGTTTGTTACCTGAAAGACTAAATTCTTGGCACAGTTTTTGTGACCAATTTCAAACAGCTTGCATTTTTGGCTTTTGATAACTGTAGCGTAGAATTTTCTGCAATAGAATTTGATGTACGCTATGTGGCTTATTCCCAAAGCCAATCATAAATGTTTTCAGTGTATAATTGTATATGTGAAAGGCCTTGTGATGGATATAACAAGTAGCATTGCTACTGTGTGTGTGTTTGTGTGTGTGTATATATGTGTGTATGAGTGCTTAAGTGTGTGTTTTATCATGTGTGTGTGTCCGTGTGTGTGTGTGTGTGTGCACGTGTGTGTGTGTGTGTGTGTGTTTGTGTGTGCACGTGTGTGCACATGTGTGTGTGTGTGTGTGTGCGTGTTTGTGTGTGACGGACGCTCTGAGTGACGCTGTGTGTGTGTGTGTGTGTGTGTGACGGACCCTCTGAACGACGCTGTGTGTGTGTGTGCGTGTGTGTGCGTGTGTGTGTGTGTCGGACCCTCTGAACACCGCTGTGTGTGTGTCTGTCCACACTGTGCAGGGTCTCAGCGCATCTCTGACACAGATTATGATGATCATATAGCGCTGGTCACCTCAGGTGGGTGGGGGGGCATGGTTGCGCTGGTTACCGGCGGTGGGTGGGGGGGGGGGCATGGTTCCCTGCTGTTACACTGTGCTTGGTAGAGGCCTCCAGCACAGGGAGAGAGAGGGCACCCCCTCCCCCCCCCCCAAAAAAAAAAAAAAAACTTTGGACCAGATATTTTCTGGAGAAAATACGGCCTAAATATTTACCCAAACCCGGACCGGGGGCTGTGAAAGCAGAATTTTAGCTCCACGTTCATGATCCTTAGCCCCCCAAAAGCCCCCCCCCCCCCCCACCTCTTGTCATTCTGGTGTTTTACTGAGTCTTCTCCCATGATGCACCAGGAAGCCTGTGCACTCTGCACATGAGAGTTGCTGAATCTTTAATTTGGCATGAGAATCTCAAGTTTCATGACAAATAATATGATAATAACCTGAAAATGGCCACGCCCGAAAATCTGACCCTCACAGCTCGGAGCGCCGGGCAAGGCGACCACACAGGGGTCAGGGGTCAAATCGACCCGGTCGAAATGGCGGCGCCAGATCCTGGTATTCGCCTGGCGTGGAGACACGGACCGTTAAAAAAACAAAAACAAAAAAAAAAAACAACAAAGGTGCCGCATCTCAAAGCCCTCAGAGCCTCTCTCCCCTCCTGCTGGACCGTAGAACCCGCCCACGAGAACACACCTGTGTCACCTGTGCATGGTGCCCCCCTCAGGGGCGTCACACTCCTTCTCAACGGCTAATCTCTTTTCTTTTTTTAAATTTTGTTTTTTTGCATGCTCTGCAGTAGGTTTTTTGTTTTAAAAAAAAAAGAACAGCCTGCAGTAGATTAAAAAAAGAAATGCACAAAAGGATACTTTGCATTTATTTGACAATAAATGAATAGAAAAAAATACTTTGGACTGAGCTTTGAAGAGGTGTGTACTGCTGCTTTTCAGTTTGCCGAATGTTGTTTTTATATAGCATCTGACTATGCTAAAACTAGGAGCCAATCTCTCTTCCCCTAAAACCAGTACTTGGTCCCATGGATGCCCTTCAGAATAGACAGTGATTATTTATTTGCTAACAGGCTTTTATTTAATCTGTTATTCTGAATGGTAATGCATTTTTTTTTTTTTTGCTTTTTACTTTTATGCTTAAATCCATTTGTGAGCTTTTAGTTTGACTATAGCAGAAAATCTGACAGGAAGTTACATCTGTTATTCTGAACGGATGTGTTTTTTTGTTTTTTATTTTTTACTTAAATCCATTTGTGTGCTTTTAGTTCTACTATAGCTATCTACTCTACATAAATCTGACAGGAAGTTACATACAGGAAGTAAATGGTACAGGATGTGATAAAAACGTAATAGTCTTTAGCTGATTTTTATTTATTATTATTTTTTTTTTTGCAAACTCAAAGCAGGATGCACACACCTCCTGTCCCAAGCGTCGCAGTAATGCGAGGCGTTTCGATCTTTTAAAACACCACGGCAGGTATCCTTTCACACCAGCTCTTTTTGGTTTGGCATGTCTAGAGCGGATCGTTTTGACGGACCGATCTCGCGCGGTTCCGCATGGCTGCAGTAGTTTTGGGGCGAAGGCGTCCGTCGATGTGTAGCTGAATCCTGGCGCCTGAGCTCGCGCAGTGGCAGAGTTCCTAGCTGACGCAAAAAATGTCCTTACGACGTGGTCATTATGTCGCCGAGGCATAATGACGCTGTGACAGTGTTGCAGATGAAAACGTTGTGTTGATGTTGGATGTTCAGCTTCCTGAGCCGTGCAGTCGGTTCTTTGTGCTGATTAATGTCCTGTCTCCCTCCCGTGTCTGTTTTGCGTGTGTGTGTGTGTACGTGTGTGTGTGGGTGTGTGTGTACTGCGGTGCCTGTGTGTGTGTGTGTGTGCGCGCTGCGGTGCGCGCGTGTGCGTGTGTGCGTGTGCGTGTGTGTGTGTGCGCTGCGGTGCGTGTGTGCGTGTGCACTGCGGTGCGTGGCCAGCCGCAGAGAGGAACTCGCGGGAGAGGGAGCGCTCCAGCACGCTGACGGTGCCCGAGCAGCAGAGGTCCGCCCAGCTGCGCTCGCGCTCCGTCTCGCCGCACCGGGACGACCCGGGCCGGGCGCGGTCCCGCCCCCCCAACGTGCCCATGCAGAGGTGAGGGTTAGCAGTTTGTTGTTCTGAGCTGCACTGCTTTACCTGGGTCTCAAATGGAGGCTAGTCTAGGCTAGGCTAGGCTAGGCTAAGCTAAGCTAGGCTAGGCTAGGCTAAGTTAGGCTAGGCTAGGCTAACTCACACTTTTTTTCTCTCTGGTCACTTCTGGTTCAAGGAGTCTGGACGAGATCCACCAGAACAGGCAATCGCATTCCCCCTTCCGTTACCATGACTCCCGCGGCCACCACGATCACATGTCCCAGGATTCCGACCAGGACTACTCCGAGGACAGGTAACATCAGCTGGGCGTGGTAAAGGAATCTAAGTCTGGGGACCAGTAGCGAGGGCCAGGTGTGGTAGAGGGGTTCTACAACCTGAGGGGTGAGGATGTGAGCCAATGAGGATGTGCAAATTCAGCTTTATCCGTGATTGATGGTGTCACTGAGAACCAATAAACAGCAGTCCAGGATCCAAGTGGGCGGGGCTTAGCAGTTATGGGCTCTTCAGGCTTTGAATGATGTGGGGAAGAAGTAAAATTTATCACGTAGGTGCGTGGAGTCAGCGTGCGTGTGTGTGTGTGTGTGTGTGTGTGTGTGGGGTTAAGTTTTTAATTCTATATTTCTTGGACTTGTGTGAGCTAAGACAGCTACGCATTTCAAACAATCTTCTATTACATCTTTTATTTTGATATAAAATAAACTGTCTAGCTCACACTGGCCAACAAATATTTGTATTTTCATCATTTATTTGTATCTGTGTCATATGTTTTGACTTCTGAAGAAGAAACTTAAGAAAAAACATCCTAACACCATTACTGCTAAGCATACTGACAAGTTGCCACACAAGTTTATTCTGCAGTTTTAAGCTGTGTTAATTTAACACAGTGTTAAAAAAAAAGGAGAATTTGTGTGTGAAAACACGTGAGGGGTCCAGTCTTTAATGTGTTATCAAAGAAAGCAGCAGGGAGAGAGAGAGAGAGAGAGAGAGAGAGAGAGAGACAACATCACCTACTGAAGCAGGATACGATGGCTCTGATCCTTTTTATTTGCCTACTTTCTTTGGTAGACTGTGAAGGAACTTTTTCTGGTTTTCTGGGATCGTATGACAGCACTGAGTTTTTTGATGCTTCCTAAAAAGCAGGACGTGTCAGACTGAATCGTAAAGGGGGCCGCAGTGTCTGTATGTTTTTGTGGTTTCCTTTCAATCAGCTGCCAATTAATACCTTGAGAACTAAGTGTTGATTCCTTAGCCAATCAGTGACTTAAATGAACCACTTGTGCTGAGAACACCCCAAAAACCAGCTGACACTGTGGCCCTACAGGACTGGAGTTTGACACCTGTGCTAAACAGGGTTGAGTGTTTTTTTTAAGTGTGTGTGTGCAGTAATACCCGTTATTGGGTGAAACCAGCTGTTTTACATCGGTCCACCACTAGGAGGAGCTGGCGTGGTTCAAGTGTGCCCGTACTGGATATTTTCCTAAATGCTGCAGTGAAACATTCCTTTCAGTGGATTTAGTTTGAAATGAGAGAGGAAAGAGCGTACAACACAAGGCTAACTCACCATCCGCTGAGCTTAGCAGATTCTTTCATTTTTATAGCAGGTCTTGTGCACCAGAGTGATGTAGCACAATAATTTATACAACTGTGTTTTCCATGTTACTAACAAAATCATTATTATTATTATTATTATTATTATTATTATTATTATTATTATTGATGTTATATTTCTTGCCATGGAAACTCTCAAACTCTTAATTTCTAAAATTTCTTTCTGTTGTTTACATCATTCATATTTGTCACTTGTACGTGCATTGTCTTACTTTGTGTCCTGGTTGTGTGCCTGGCTGTTGACTTCCTCATGTGTCACCCATCACCACGGTAACACAGTGAGGTCCTCATGACGCGCAGAACTATCCGGGGCGGCAGTGCGGAGTGCCTGCACACAAACAGGTAAAGCAAAGAACCTTCCGGACTTTACCCTTAACCCCCGCCGCTGTTGTACTATGAACGAAAACCATCATCTTCCTCATCGCCACCCACCCCTTCGCCCAAACGCCATTTCAACTAATTCTCTGGATTTGGGTTTGGCTGCAGGCAATAAAATGTGATTGAGCAAATGCTTGTGTCAGTCAGTGGCATCGCGGACTCAACTGACGTTTTTGAAAAACGGTGTCGGGTAGTGTGTGCTTTTGCCTGTATTTTCCCACTTTCATTTCATTTGAACAAAAAAAATGTTCCAGTTGTTTCGTGCTAATCCCAGGATGTAGTCATCCTACAACAGCATTCTGGACTGTTTTAGCTGCCTTCACCTCTGTGAAATTTTCATCTCAGACGCAACTGACCCATTTCCCCATCTTCCAAAGGCATGACACCAGATGTTCTTCACACTGCTTCAAACACACTGGTGTCAGGAAATTATTTTTGTCTGTGTTCCTACTATTGCAGTGCCATTTTATAGGTGGTAGCTGGAAGCTATGAGAAATGTCTCTAACGCGGCTCAGGCTAGGTTATTCCACGCATATTGCACGTAATCTTTTAATATGCAAATGGTTTGAGACTCCTGTTGCTTCCTCGATAATTACATTGCTTTGTTTCCGCATAATGCTCATTACTGACTCAATTTTAATGACCAACAAAATCAATTAAATAGAGCGCTACAGTCCCAGTACAACTGGTAAAATTACAGTAACCGTCCAGCAGCTTAGCTTTTAATGGATATTGCATAGGCTGTGTAATCTTACAATGAAAAATGCATAGAAAACACAGCATTCAGCTATCTCAGGGATAAACGACATTTGAAATGTTTTTATTTAATGGAGATATTTTGTACCCCCCCCCCCCCTTTGCTGCATGCGGGCTCTGCATTAACATAATCAGGGGCTCAGCTAGACACAGTAGAATGCTCCCCCCAAAGATGCCCTTGCTAGTCAATGGCATTCATAAGGAGATGTACAGGTAAGGGGTCAAAGGTCACTGACTGGACCACCTCAACCCCCCCGTTCTCCTGGTGCTCCTCGGCTTCGCCTCCGCCCCCCCCCCCCCCCACACCCTCCCCCTCAAATAATTCACACCCCTGTGCGTATCTGATATATTGTCCAGTGAGAAAGTTTACCCAAAATGGCCACTCCTCGTCCTTGCTGTGCCGTGCATGCTTTGTCCCCATTGCTTGTGGATTGGAGCTCGTGAGACTTGTGCTGCTGTTCCTTGTGGCTTCTTCAGGCCTCTCTGTTTTGACCTTGAAAACCCCCTTTCCTGCTCTTTTATTGTGTCTCTCAGTTTGATGTTACATTACACGCATAAGGACCAGCACCCAGTTCCCAGTGCCAATGTCCACTTAGAGCTGTCAGAGAACATGCAGGCCATTACCCACAATGCAGTTCCAGTCACCTGGGGAGGAGTAGCTCCACAGGAACTTAGCCACATTAGCATACAGCAGTGTTGTCAGGCCAAATCCACGTCTTATGTAATGTATTATTAGTGTGACCTTGGTACAACACGTATAAGGTATGATTTATCAGTGTTTATGTATCACTTAATGTAAAAGCTTTGGTTTTCTGCGACATTACCATGGTGGAGGTCACATGTCGCACTGCCAGTGAGGACATCATCTTTGCCTGCCAGATGGCTTTGTGCGCAGAATTACATAAAATCTCCATATATGTCCGTCCCAGCTGGGTCGTCGCAGAGGAGGCCTTCGCTGAGGGCAACCGGCTCTGTACATTACGATATTATTTACGACCGGCAGATGCTTACTGCTACGCTGCCCTGGGTGGATTTTTACTGGCTGTGACTGGAAAAATTCCTCAAAACCTTTTTTTATTATTATTTTTAAAAATCTTTTTCCTCTCTCTTTTGGTCACATGCAGCCTTAAGCCCAAACATAATGACAGGAGGTTATTTCGCTTGAGTGATGCTCAGGGTGACTCGAGATTTGTAGAATGATACTTCGTAGATTTCTGTATATTCACATTGGGGAAGGCCCCTTGGAACAGGGGAACTTAAGTTGAATGTAATTTGGAGATTTTCAAATTGAGGCGTTTCACAAGTTTTCCTCAGTGAAGAGTTTGTTCTCCCACATTTACACGTTCATAGGTGTTTTGCTAGAGGAAAATTTAAATGCTCCACAGTGTGATAAGAAGTGCTGTGGATATACTGTAGATAAAGACTGCTGTAGATGTACTGTATATAAAGAGAGCTGTAGATATACTGTATATAAAGACTGCTGTAGATATACTGTAGATGAAGACGCTGGCACTGGTGTGCTGAGTTCATCTGCTTCCCTGCTGATGTCTTGTGGTTTTCTGTGGACGCTGTTAAATTGAATTTATTTCACTTTCATTGCAGGTAGGAGTACAAACTAACTGATTCAGATTTTGTGAATTGGCCAAGAAAAATAAATAAAACTGTCACCTTTGGCTCCGGGCAGTCCACAGAATATACCCACAATGCCCTTCTGCTCCTTCTGTTCATGTACTCTACTGGCTTTGATTACTGAGATCTTTTGATTTATTTAAATGAGTTTTATTCTTTACATCATGTTTGGATGTGTGTGTATTTATGCATGTGTGTGTGTGTGTGTGTTCATGTATATATGTGAGTATATTTATATGTGTTTGTGCTTACGTATGCATGTCTGTATATACTGTATGTATATGTGTATGTGTGTACTGTATGTGCACGCGTGTGTATGCGCATGTATGTGCGTTCTGTGTGTGTGCATGTGTATGCGTGTGTGTGTGCGTGTGTGTGTATGTGTGCATGTGTATGCATGTGCGTGTGTGTGCGCGTGTGTGTGTGTGTATGTGTGCATGTGTATGCGTGTGTGTGTGTGTGTGCGCGTGCGTGTGTGTGTGTGTATGCGTGTATGTGTGTGTGTGTGTGTGTATGTGTGCATGTGTATGCCTGAGCGTGTGTTTGCCTGTGTGCGTGTGTGTGTGTGTGCGCTCGTGTGTGTGTGTGTGTGTGTGTGTGTGTGTTTGTGTGTTTGTGTATGTGTGTGTGTGTGTGTGTGTGTGTGTGTGTGTGTGTGTATGCGTGCGTGCGTGCGTGCGTGTGTGTGTGTGTGTGTTTATGCGTGTGTGTGTGTGTGTGTGTGTGTGTGTGTATAGCGCCACCCTCCCTGCATGCTTAAAGACCCAGCCACTGCTCAGGCCGGACGGTGGCGCACCCCCCCGCCCTGCTACCCCACAGCGCGTGCTCAGATTCACTGACGAGATCACGCTTAGGTAAGAGACACAGCCCCCC
Organism: Anguilla japonica; assembly: GCA_025169545.1. Classification (NCBI taxonomy): domain Eukaryota; kingdom Metazoa; phylum Chordata; class Actinopteri; order Anguilliformes; family Anguillidae; genus Anguilla; species Anguilla japonica. The sequence continues at coordinate 3,394,580 of CM045884.1, forward strand.
CCCCATACACAGGCCCCCACACACAGACCTCCACACAACCCTCCCCTCATCCCCTCCCCCCCCCCCCCCCCCACACACCACACGCACAGGCCCCAGCCTCCCCTCCCTCCCCCCCTTACACACTCACACACACTGGCCCCCACACACACCCTCCCTCCATGCACACTCAAACACACACACACACATACGCCCACATACACACACCACGCACAGGCCCCCAGCCTCCCCTCCCTCCCCCCCTTACACACTCAAATGCAAACACACACACCCACACACACACATGCACATAAAGCCCCCCCTGGCGAAGCTCCGCCCATCTCTCAGGAAGTGGCCGTGGCAGAGCGCTGTGGAACGCGCGCGCGTTTGGAATGAGCGCTCGGCTCACGGATGTGCCTCAGCTTCCACAGGCAGTCAGCGGAGCTCACCGTTACGTATGGCGTACGGCAGGGGGGGGGGGGGGGGGGGGGGGCAGGGCAGGTCATTTTTTCGGGCGCTTCCTCTGCACACGTGCCTCTGGAGGACCCCAGCCGAAAACACGCCCCCCGCCGACCCGGGGCGTTTTCCGGAACGTTCCCACGCCCCCCCCAGTCTCCTGGCTCCTCGGCACCAGAACTCATCTTCTTATCGCCTGTTCAGATTTATGTGCACTTTTATGATTTGGTATCTAACATGTTTTTTTTCTCTTTTTGTTTTTTTTTCCTTACCCCTTTTCTTTCTCCTCCCCCCTCTTTTTTTCCTTTCTTTCTTTCTTTCTTTCTTTCTTTCTCGACCTCTTCCACTGGGCGCCGTGCTCTGGCTCCCTAGCGATCTGCAGCCCTCTCTTGACAGGGTCAAAAGTGCCAGTACCAACTGTTTGAGACCCGAACCCAGTTTCCATTCGCCCGATCGAGAAAGGTACCGCCAGAAACTTTGCTTTTTTTTACCGTTTTCCTTCTGAGTTGTGATACTGGGTCCCTGTGGATGAGTTTAAGTAGCTGTGCGCGCGTGTGTGTGTGTGTGTGTGTGTGTGTGTGTGCACTAGTGTGCGACTCAGTAGGCAGAGGTGAGTTTGGTGTGTAGGCGCTTTGTTGCCTGAAGGGGGCGATAATCCCTCCCCATGATCACAGAGGCTTTCGTTTATGTTTTATGTTTCCTGTTTCTTGAACTCTAAACCATTCGATTGAAATGAAGTAAATCTTATTCTGGTATTTTTTTACACCTGTATATGGAATAATATAATAATATGTTATATGTTTATTATGGACAGATTGTTATATTTGTACAAGCATTTTGTCTCTGCTGTAGAAATGGAATGTTTGCATGGTAGTGTTTCTGAGTTTCTCTGAAACTTTGAAACACTGCCAATGTTGTCTTAAGTAAAAACCAACAATTCCCATTAAGCGTCACATCCATCTAACGTATGCGCTGCCTGCTCAGTGGCTGTACACACGTTGGCCCATTGGTGTGGGAAGAAGTCACATTTTGATTCATGAAAAAATGTGTACTTTTTTATTCATGAAATGTGTCCTTTTTTTGATTCATGAAATGTGTAAAAACAGTGTCAGTCCATCCATTATCCACATGCATGGATATATTTACTACATCTTCCAGCTGAATGAGTCACTTAGCATGACCATGAGTGCACAGTAGCATTTTGAGATATACACCAACTCCAGCGACAGGGTGAATTTCCCTCTGAGTGAGTAAGTTTGTAACATACTTTTTTAGGATTAAAATAATCGCTGTTGGATTTCACTGAGCGCTGAAAATGTTACTGTGCGTTCCCTGTGAACGCGTTGTCCCCATCGGGATTGGGACCCACATCACACGCTCAGTTGTCCATGACTCTTATGTCAGCTGTGAAGTTCGTTTCCCGAGCCGGGGGTACCCCTGAGCCGGCCCCTGAGTCGAAAGCTGTGCAGCGGCTCGTCCCCAGAGCGGACACCTTCCTGCAGGGCGTTCTCTAGAATTCCCTCGATCCCCCAGCCAGGTCTTGACTGCTAAGAGAGCTGAGCTCTTAGTGAAGGCGCCTGGTTAAATAGAGATACAGGTGAACACATTTAAGAATAGAGCGGTGAGCGCTGACCCCAGCCCCCCCCGCCCCCCCCCCCTCTCTCTCTCTCTCTCTCTCACCCTGTGTCTCTCCTGTCTCTCTCCCCTTGTGGGCACTTTTGGGGGGGTGCACCTTCAGGGGTTCCCAATCCCTGCCCCGCAGGCGGCCAGCAAGCCCCAGGATTTTAATCCAGCATGCCTCCCCCGAAGACGACAGGTACCACTCCCCCCCCCCCCCCCCCCACCTCCACTCTTACCCCTCCACCCCAACCGCCTCAGAGAGCCCGCCTTCGACCGCTCGCCCCCCCCCCCCCCCCCCCCCTCTCTCGCCCGCGCTGCTTGTAGCTTAGCCGTCTGTGACTCGGTCCATGTGTAGCTTTTAGAGAGCACTCTAAAAACCTGAAGGGGGGGGGGGGGGGGGGTCCGTCCTGCAGATACTCCGAGCGCCATTTTTACTTGTCTTCTGCGCTCAGTAAAATAAACCCTGGAGAGACGCTGCAGCTTCTCTCTCTCCCTCGGACCTCTTGCACCCCCTTTCGCTTTTTAGAGTGTGGGCTAGCAGGCTGTAGGAGTAGAAACGTGCGCAGCAGCCCCGCCCCTTCCCCGAGCCCAGAAGCTCCGCCCCTCTCCTGCCTACCCCGCCCCCAGTCGCTGCTTCAGCTACATAAGAGTTCTGTGTCGTCCTTAATCACTGTTGCCATAGCGATCAGTCTCAGTGTGCATCTGTGGTGGTGGTGGTGTGCATGTGATATCGCTGTGCTTCAACAGTACATATACTCCCTATATGACTTCCTGTGTATCTGCTTTAATTGACCAAACGGTTAAAGCAAATGGTGTACAAGTGCATTTATACCACCAGCATTTGCGCCACCTCCAATTAATTCATTGTTTTATTTATTGTCCTGTCTACTTGTTGTGTCCATTTATATTTTCTATTGTTCTACACAAAGTTGAATTACTCAAAGAGAATCTGAGGTACTTGCAGACCAGCCTATGAGGGGAGTCCTGTCAGTGAGGGTTCCTCAGATTGCTGATACATAAAATCGTATTTACGCAAGATGCGTTACTTGAGCTGGTGAGCTGTTTGTTATGAAGAGTGCAGAATTCCCCCTGAGTTCATCGTGGCAACGCCTTCCCATCTTTCCTTTAATAAACTCCCTACGTCTGTCTGCTATTTTATGGACATGCAGTTCCTTCACCTTCTTTTGTGCCTGCTTATTGAATGCTGCTTCATTTTTCTGTTTCATGTCTGTATTTTTTCTTGTATGTGTTTGTGTGTGTGTCTGTGTGAGAGTGTGTGTGTGCGTACATGTGTGCGTGAGTGTGTGTGAGTGTGTGTGTGCCTGCATGCGAGTGTGAGTGTATGTGTGTGTGTGTGTGCATGCCTGTGTGTGCGTGAATGCGTGCGTGCTCGTGCGTGCTTGTGTGTGTGTGTGTGTGTGTGTGTGTGTGATTTTTTTCTGTTTTTATTTTCTGTTGTTTCCTTTTTCCATTGCACTGGGCCTGGTCTTCAGACTGCAGCCCACCTCTATATTAAGGGGAAGCAGAGGAAAGCCACTGCCTCTGCAGCCGCTGGGTCAGGTGCCCTTTGGGGGATCCTGCCTGGGCTCAGACCAACTGGACAGGTTGTGAACAAGGACTAAATGGGAGCTCCCCCCCCACAAACTGCTGTCTGACTTTCTCTGATCACTTCCTGTGATCCGGAAAACCACTTCCTGTGACCTGTTCAGCCACTTCCTGTGTCCTCTCCCCTATCACTTCCTGTGTCCTCTCCAATCGCTTCCTGTGACCTGTCCAATCATGTTGTGTGTCCTCTCGCCCATCGCTTCCTTTGTCCTCTCCAGTCACTTCCTGTGGCCCATCCAATCGCTTCCTGATTATCCACGTAATTTCTGTTTGTGAAGTTTTGCTTTAGCGTCTGCCATCCCCGCCCTGTGCCATTTCATAAAGGTGCACTGCAGTGCGTCCACAGACCAGGCTTCTTATTCAAGCATATTGCACCGTTGTGTTCTGCACTGATTGTCCCATTGCTCACGCCGTCTTCCTTCCTGCTGAGGATGAGTGCTTGTGATTGGTGGGTTTTGAAGACGTATCCATGCCCTGTGTTCTACTGTGCCCCGACTGATTTGTTGTCTGTTGTGTATTTTTTTTTTAAATTTGGACCCTGTGGAACCTGTAGTAGCTCTGTAGAGAGGGTTCATTTTGATTCTGGACTTACCCTTTTTCGGTTCTGTTAAAGACTTTATAGTCTTTGGTACGTTTCTGCACTGAAATAATGCTACAGTGGGTAAATGGTAGACTGTAAAGTGAGGCCACCTTGTGCGTCATCTCTTTTAAACACTATTGGGCTTTCTAATGTCTAACATGTCTCTCTTGCTCCCCCTCCCCTCTTGCGTTCGCTGTCTGTCTATCGCAGAGCACATGCACATAGAAGCCCCTCCCACTCTCCCTCCCACGGGGACCCCCACATCAGGCCGCAGGGGGAGGCAGCTGCCGCAGGTCCCCCTGAAAAGCAGCAGCATAGAGCAAGGTATGGTGTGTGTGTGTGTGTGTGTGTGTGTGATGTGTGTGTGAGTGTGTGAGTGTGTGTATGAGAGAGAGAGAGAGAGAGAGAGAGAGAGAGAGAGAGAGAGTGTGTGTGTGGCTGTGTGTGTGTGTGAAAGAGTGCGTTTCTGTGTGTGTGTGTGAAATTGTGTTTGTGTGTGTACGTGTGTGTGTGTGTGTGAAATTGTGTTTGTGTGTGTGTGTGTGTGTGTGTGTGTGTGTGTGTGAAATTGTGTTTGTGTGTGTGTGTGTGTGTGTGTGTGTGTGTGTGTGTGTGTGTGAGTATGAAACAGTGTGTGTGAGTGTAATAAAGTGTGTCCCCGCACCGGTGCTGACGCTGGTCTGATAGGCACTTATTCGCTGTGAGCAGAGGGACTAAGCTGCAGTGTCAGCTCCTGTGAATAATATCAGATGTTTGAATTCCATTATTGTGTCGTCTGGCTAAGACCCTTTTCACCGCTCGCATAATCCTGCGCATCGGCACAGTTGACGGATTTTTGTCAAATTGACGGAAACAGCAAAGCCCTGGGTAGCCGACTGGAAAATGGGACACACAGGAAGTGACACGCAGGAAGTCACGCGTTAGCTGCGTTCAGAACTCTAAACTGACGCACTTGTTACGCAGGCTGAGGAGAAAAGGGAGCAGAGAGAGTCTCTCTGAGCACACGGTGACACTGCCTGAATTAAAGTGTTTTCCATTTTCTCTTGGCTCTTCAGCCCACTTCCTTAAATCCAGCAGTGATTAACGAGTTCCATCGATTTCAGGATATCAAAATTAATTTCCTGCTGCTTAGCCATTTCATTGCAAGTAAAAAACAATCAAATATATTTTTTTAAAATTCAAGCATGGCACTGGCATGTTGACCGTAAATTTAATTATAAAATACGTTATTGTGATGCTCATTTTTCATTCTCTGTAAAAACCAGCGGGACAGGTGATACTTTGTTTAATGTTATTAAAAATACATGAGTGTTTGGAAACCTGAAGGAATGCCGAATGGCTTTCATCACCATCTCAGTGGTGTAATACTCAGAGTTCTGTGCCTCCTAGCCCACCCCTCACTCCTAGTACCCTTCTGTTACGATCTGTGTGTGTGTGTGTGTGTGTGTATGTGTGTGTATATCTGTGTGTGTGTGTGTGTGTGTGTGTATAGATGTGTGTGTGTGCGTGCGTGCATTTGTGCGTTTGTGTGTGTGTGTATAGGTGTGTGTGTTTGTGTGTGTAGGTGTGTGTATGTGTGTGTGTGTGTGTGTGTATCTGTGTGTGTGTGTGTGTGTGTATAGGTGTGTGTGTTTGTGTGTGTAGGTGTGTGTATGTGTGTGTGTGTGTGTGTGTGTGTGTATATCTGTGTGTGTGTGTGTGTGTGTGTGTCTGTATAGAGGTGTGTGTGTGAGTGTGTGTGTGTATGTGTGTGTATATCTGTGTGTGTGTGTGTGTGTGTATAGGTGTGTGTGTGTGTGTATAGGTGTGTGTGTGTGTGTATAGAGGTGTGTGTGTGTGTGTGTGTGTATAGAGGTGTGTGTGTATAGAGGTGTGTGTGTATAGAGGTGTGTGTGTGTGTGTGTGTGTATAGGTGTGTGTGGGTGTGTGTATAGGTGTGTGTGTGTGTGTGTGTGTGTGTATAGAGGTGTGTGTGTGTGTATAGGTGTGTGTGTTTGTGTGTGTAGGTGTGTGTATGTGTGTGTGTGTGTGTATCTGTGTGTGTGTGTGTGTGTATAGAGGTGTGTGTGTGTGTGTGTATAGGTGTGTGTGTGTGTGTTTGTGTGTGTAGGTGTGTGTGTGTGTGTGTGTGTGTGTGTGTGTGTGTGTGTGTGTGTATAGAGGTGTGTGTGTGTGTGTGTGTGTGTATAGAGGTGTGTGTGTGTGTGTGTGTGTGTGTGTGTATAGAGGTGTGTGTGTGTTTCTCACCCTTCTCTCTGTGCTGCAGCCCTAGCGGTGGAGGAGCGAGCTCGTCAGCTGCAGATGAAGGTTCACTCCTACAGGACCTCCACCGCCTCCAGCTCCAGCCAGGACCTGGAGCTGGAGCTCAAGACCAAGCGCGAGGTGAGACGCCCCCAGCGCCCCCCCCCCCCCCCCATACTCCCCGCTCTCTCCCCCCCCTCTCCAGTCCTCCCCCTCTCTTTCCACTCCCCCCCCCCCCCCCACCCTCTCATTCTCTCTCCCTCTCCCTTCAGCTCTACAAGGAACAGAGGAGGAGCTCCGACAACATGTCCGCCAAGTCCTCCGACAGCGACATCAGCGATGTGTCGGCCATGTCGATACAGTCGGAGAGGCCCAGGGGACGCATCAGGTGAGCCCGCACTGCAGAATCTCTCCACCGGGCGGCAGACCTGAGAAATGGCCCAGTGTGGCTCTTTGAGCTATGATCTGTCTCCCATTGTCTGTTGTCCAGGCCTCGTTGGTTGCTTTTGTAGGATACAACACGGCTTTCTCAGCCGTTTTAAACTCTGTGCTAGCTGTTCTGTCTTGTGTTCCATTTATCATTTTGTCATATTGCTTCTTCAGTTTTGTTTTGTTGGTATAGATGTTGTTTCCAATTTTTTAAGTTAACATTCTACATGGCTGAGATTTGTTTTTCCCACAGATACAAAAATAGCAATAATGCATTTTATCTGAGAAGTGCTGTTATGAAGCTTTTCTGTTTTTGCTTATTTTCGTCCTTGCACCGTTGTTTCTTTTTGCCTTTTCACAACTCTGCCTTATCTGTCGTTTCTTTTCCATGGCAACGCTCTGCATGTTAACCCTTGCATGCTCGGATGGGATGGGGGTGGGGGTGGGGGTCGTCCGCGGCCGAACGCAAAAAAAAGGTCCAAGTCCTTAGAGAGCTGCAATGGGGAGGAGGAGGTGAAAGAGAGGAAAGAGAGGAGGATATCGTGGGGGCTGAGTGGCACGGAGGAGAGGAGGAGCGAGGGAGAGAGTCGCCTCTCTGAAGAGCTGAAGAGGAGGCGGCACACCGTGGGGGACGTCAGGTAAAGGTCGCCCCCTGGTGGAGTGGAGGTCCGACTCGGGACACGCCTCGGCCAGAGAGCTATCAGGTTGTGGGGGCGTGTCCTGATTGGCACCTCACACCCTGGCCCCGCCCACTCTGGTCCACTTAGCCAATCCTCCACCTCCCTCCCAAGCACTGCGTCCCAGTCCTCCCTCATTTTCCTTCCTCCTCCGCCTCCTCCTCCTCCTCTTCCTCCTCCTCCTCCCTTCTCGGTCACCATGCTGAGGCTGGTCTGGGTATGCTATGAAGAATTCTGTTCCAAATTCTTCGTGAAAAGCACTACAGAAATAAAATTTGATTGAATGATTATCAAATACGTGTTGAGCAACGGTAAAAGCCAGTGCACCCTGTGCTTCTTCTGAACCAGGGCTGGAGACCCCTGGCCTTCATGGTTGACCAAGGTTGTTGAATAATCTCCCTCACGTCCATATCGAATTGAAGTTGCTTGCAGTTTGAAGTTTGTTGAGAAAAGACTGAACTAATTTGATTTGGTGGAAGGTTTCCTCCTGCTGCCACTGTGATATTTGTGGGACTTCTAGGCAGTTATGGTAAATTTATATAGGTTGCACCAAAATATATTTCAAGAAATACCTGAAAATGCAGACTTCCATGCGTCTACCTGGCAGGTTTTCATGTTCTCCTCCATATAAAAGTGTGTACAGAAGATCAGCTCAGCATGTCCACCTCCTACCGGGAAAAGGAATGGGACTGTCTGTGGTGTCTGTGGATAGGCTGTGTGCTGGAGCTCTAACCTTTTAAGGCGCAAGATCGCAAATTGGTGATTAAAATGCTCTTAACTGAACACTCCAGTGTCGTTGTAACACGTCACGACTGAATGCAATGGAGTTCTAGAACACCGACTTGGGATGTTTAAAGAACATTCCGGAACACCTCTTCAAAGAGTTGATCCTGCTGCGGTATATGATCAGCTGCTTCCTCCTGCTGTTTCAGCTGTCTGTCACTTCCCCCACCTGTCTGTCACTTCCCCCACCTGTCTGTCACCTTCTCCACCTGTCTGTCACCTTCTCCACCTGTCTGTCATTTCCCCTGTCAAGCGTTTGCACGCTTCCTCCACGCATGCTGCACCACTACCCTGAAACGCGTTTAGCGCCTTTGCTTTGTTTTGTTAGAAGATTTGGATGCAGGTTCCTTTACTTTCTGCATGACCCCGTTTTATTTATTAGTTTCCCCTCTCTCTGCCTGTATGTGTGTCCTGTGTGTGTCATCTGTGTGTGTGTGTGTGTGTGTGTGTGTGTGTGTGTATGTGTATGTGTACGTGTGTGTGTGCTTGTGTCTGTGTGTGTGTGTGTGTGCGTGTGTCTGTGTGTGTGTGTGTACGTGTGTGTGTGTGCGTGTGTCTGTGTGTGTGTGTGTACGTGTGTGTGTGTGTGTGTCCCGTGTGTCTGTGTATGTGTGTGTGTGTGTACGTGTGTGTGTGTGTGTCCCGTGTGTCTGTGTATGTGTATGTGTACGTGTGTGTGTGCTTGTGTCTGTGTGTGTGTGTGTGTGTGTGTGTGTGTGTGTGTGTGTGTTGTGTGTGTGTGTGTGTGTGTGTGTGTGTCCCGTGTGTGTGTGTGTGTGTGTGTGTGTGTGTGTGTGTGTGTGTGTGTGTGTGTGTCCCGTGTGTCTGTGTGTGTGTGTGTGTGTGTGTACGTGTGTGTGTGTGTGTGTGTGTGTCCCGTGTGTCTGTGTATGTGTATGTGTACGTGTGTGTGTGCTTGTGTCTGTGTGTGTGTGTGTGTGCGTGTGTCTGTGTGTGTGTGTGTGCGTGTGTGTGTGTATGTGTGTGTGTGCGTGTGTGTGTGTGTGTGGGCGTGTGTGTGTGTGTGTGTGTGTGTGTGTGTGTATGTGTGTGTGTGTGTGTGTGTGTGTGCTTGTGTCTGTGTGTGTGTGTGTGTGCGTGTGTCTGTGTGTGTGTGTGTGCGTGTGTCTGTGTGTACGTGTGTGTGTGTGTACGTGTGTGTGTGTGTCCCGTGTGTCTGTGTGTGTGTGTGTGGGGTGTGTGTGTGTGTGTGTGCTTGTGTCTGTGTGTCCCAGCTCACCCCTGGCATGTCTCCTCCTGTGCTCCCGCTGCATGGACCCCCAGCCTGACGTGGAGCGCCCCCCCGCCCCGGCCCCCGTGAGCCGGCCCTCTCTCACGCCCCTCCAGGGTTCGGAGGAGCCCCGGCCCCGGCCCCCCCCCCCCCTGCCCCGACGCGGCGCGGGACGGCTGGGGCGGCGGGGCGCTGAGGGAGGGGGGCGGGGGCGCGGACACGCTGAGCGTGGTCAGCCTGTCCTGCGGCACGCTGACCGGCTCGGAGCGGACGGACACGCGGCAGCTGATCCGCAGGCCCCGGAGGCGGCTCGGGGCGCTGCGCACGCTGTGCCCCTGCCTCCTCCCTTACCTGCGGAGGCTCCGAGCAGGCCGCTCCACAGCACGCTAGCACGTTAGCGCGCCCAAGAACTCCCCAGCAAGACAGCTCGCTAGCACGCTAAAGAACTCTCCGCAAAACAGCTCGCTAGCACGTTAGCATGCTAAGGAACCCCCAGCAAGACAGCTCGCTAGCATGTTAGCATGCTAAAGAACCCCCAGCGAGACAGCTCGCTAGCACGCTAAAGAACTCCCAGCAAAACAGCTCGCTAGCACGTTAGCGCGCCCGAGCACCCCCAGCAAGGCAGCTCGCTAGCACATTAGCGCACTCAAGAACCCCCAGCAAAGCAGCAGGAAGTTATAGCATGCAGTTATATGAGTCATAAGCAAAAGGGCTAGGATATAGTGGCACTGCTAAAAATGAGCGAGATGCTAGTCTGATAATTATTTGCTTCAGGTCATGAATGTAAATCATGTTGTTGAGAGACACAGAAAGAGGGAGATCAGAGCAGGGAGAGCAACAGTCAGCTCGGCCGCCCTGTTGCTTCTAACATAAAGCCTGGAAGGTTCAAACATACAAACTCACTCCAGCAGAGAGGAAGAGAGAGAGGTAAAGATAGAGAGAGGTAGAAAGAGAATGAGAGAGAAAGAGAGAGGTAGAGCAAGAGTGAGAGGTAGAGAGCGAGTGTTAGTAAGAGAGAGACGGAGGTAGAGAGAGAGAGGTATACACGGCAGCAGCTCTCTCTGGCTGAGACTCCGGGAGCCTGTCAATCATCCTCTGACGGCAGTGAGCATTGTGGGTAAACCTCTTGAGAGTTTCCCTCAGGGCAAACATCTGATTTTATAGCGATTCTGGCTTGTGTGCTCAGGTTGTCTGCTTAAATTATGCATGGACTAGATTTGGCTTGGACCGGTATAGCGGTGTTGTAGATGTAGTATGTTAAAAAAAAAAAAAAAAAAACAAATGAAAAAACTGCTCTATTTAGATTCCTCCATATCTGCTTGTGCTAAACATCATTATCATTGTTTTACTGCTCTATCAACTCATTAAAAACAATCCGTGCTTACATCCTCTACCTGTATTTGATGTGCTCCTTTTATTTATTTATATTTATGTTTATGTTGTGCCGTGCATCGTTTTATAGGGCCATTGTTGTGATTTCTGTTTATATTACCATAATTTCAGCACATTCTCTCTCTCTGTCTTTAAAATGAAATTGACACCGAAGCCGCTAAGTACAACCTGGATAACATCAACATTTTAGCGTAATCTCAGCGTGTGTTAATGTGTGAATGATGAGTGGCTTAAGGGTAAATGTGTGGGATTAATGTCCAGTGGGTGAACTAATATGCAGAGATCCCTGGGAGTGGGTGGAGCTTCCCAGGCTGAGAGGTCCAGAGTGTGTGTGTGTGTGTGTGTCTGTGTGCGCGTGCGTGTGTGTGTGTGTGTGTGTGTGTGTGTGTGTGCATGCACTGTGTGTGTACATGCTGTGTCTGTGTGCGCGTGCGTGTGTGTGTGGGTGTGTGTGTGTGCATGCACTGTGTGTGTACATGCTCTGTGTGTGTGTGTGTGTGTGTGTGCATGCACTGTGTGTGTACATGCTGTGTGTGTGTGTGTGTGTGTGTGTGTGCACGTGCTCTGTGTGTGTGTGTGTGTGTGTGTGCACGTGCTCTGTGTGTGTGTGTGTGTGTGTGTGTGTGTGTGTGTGCACGTGCTCTGTGTGTGTGTGTGTGTGTGTGTGTGTGCACGTGCTCTGTGTGTGTGTGTGTGTGTGTGTGTGTGTGTGTGCACGTGCTCTGTGTGTGTGTGTGTGTGTGTGTGTGCACGTGCTCTGTGTGTGTGTGTGTGTGTGTGTGTGTGTGTGTGTGCACGTGCTCTGTGTGTGTGTGTGTGTGTGTGTGTGTGCACGTGCTCTGTGTGTGTGTGTGTGTGTGTGTGTGTGTGTGTGTGTCTGTGGGGGAAGGGCCTTGCATCCACACGTTTAGAGACAGAGGAGCGCTCTGTTATTCTCACAGAAACCGGTCCATCGCAGAGCAGAGCAGCAGGTACGAGTAAACTCATCATTTCTCATCCTCCTCTTTCCCACATTACATCACGCTTTCCTCTTCCTCCCGCTCTACTCCTCATCATCATCCTCTTCCTCTACTGCTCATCATCATCATCATCCATCCTTCTCTCTTTCTCATCCTCCCATGCCCACCAACCCCCCCCCTCCCTCCTCCCCCAAGCCTCCCCCTGCCCCCCCCCCCCCCCCCCCAGCCGGCAGATGCGCGCGTGTGGGCGGAGCATGCTGAAGAGCACGAGCGTGAGCGGGGAGATCTACTCGCGGGAGCGCACGGACGGCAGCCAATCGGACACGGCGCTGGGCTCGCTGGGCTCCGGCGGGAAGAAGCGCCGCTCCAGCCTCAGCGCCCGCGTGGTCGCCATGGTGGGGTCCCGCCGCAGCCGGAGCACGTCCCAGCTCAGCCAGACGGGTGCGTCCCCGCCGCCCACACCTCCCCAAAACCCCAATGAGATCCCCCCACCCCCCCAAAACCCAATGAGATCCCCCCCACATCCCCACATGAGCCCCCCCACGTCCCAGCTCAGCCAGACGGGTGCGTCCCCGCCGCCCACACCTCCCCAAAGCCCAATGAGATGCCCCCACATTCCCCACACAAGCGCCGCCTCCCCACACGAGCCCCCCCACGTCCCAGCTCAGCCAGACGGGTGCATCCCCGCCACCCACACCCCCCCAAAATCCTATGAGATGCCCCTGCTGCTTCCTCACACAAGCCCCGTCTCCCCACACGAGCCCCCCCACGTCCCAGCTCAGCCAGACGGGTGCGTCCCCGCCGCCCACACCCCCCCAAAACCCAGTGAGGTCCCCCACATTCCCCACATGAGCCCCCACCTCCCCACACGAGCCCCCCCCTCCCAATGAGCACGTCCCAGCTCAGCCAGACGGGTGCGTCCCCGCCCCCCACACCCCCCCAAAACCCAATGAGATCCCCCCACCTCCCCAAAACGCAATGAGATCCCCCACATTCCCCACACAAGCGCCGCCTCCCCACATGAGCCCCCCCACATCCCAGCTCAGCCAGACGGGTGCGCCCCGCCTCCCACACCCCCCCAAAACCCCAATGAGATCCCCCCACTTCCCCACACAAGCCCTGCCTCCCCACACGAGCCCCCCCTCCCAATGAGCACGTCCCAGCTCAGCCAGACGGGTGCGACACCGCCCCCCCCCCCCCCCCCCCCCACCAAATCAGCCCACTCGCCTCCCCACAGGAGCCCTGCTCTACCACTGATCCCTCTCTGCTACTCGCCCCCCATCCTACAGACGCACACAGAGTTTATAAGGTCCAGAGGTGGAAACAAAGGTCTTTCCTCGGGGGGGGGGGGGGGGGGTCATCCCCATTTCAATCCAGTCAATTCGGGAAATTCATTTTTAAAAATTCCCATGTATTGTTCTACAGAGATTTTTCAGTGATTTTCCTCGCCTTGGAAATAACATGAAGTCCTGAGGGTCACTTACGTGGGCTTTGTGTTCCTGTAGAATAAAGAGAAACAGCAAAATGAAAGACCTGACTTGACGTTTGTTCTTAAATTAATTATAGAAATCCCAGAGTCTGCTAATTAACTTAACTTGACAAGCGCCGCAAGCCTTTCAACTGCATACTGTCATGTGGGCATTGCTTTTTAATATCCAACACACTTTTTGTGTTACTAAATCCATGTTACTTCCAACACGTTTTGTGTCAAAGTTGCTACATTTGTGTTAAAAATGTACAATTTATGCACTACAAAGGGGAGTCTCTTTAACACAGACTGCGTTGAAGGTAACACACAAGATGTGTTGTCCTGAAGTAGGCATGGACGGGTGTTAAAAAATGTTTTGTTCTTAATACATCTGTTTTGGGGAGTGTGTGGATCCTACAGGAGTGTTGGGTAGTGGAAAGTGCTGTGTAAACTCATATAGTCCTACATATAAACACCCTCTCCTTTAAGCTGTCCTGCAGATGCTTTAGCATTTTCCTCAAACCCTGTGGCCCTTATATGGAGTTTATTGTGTTGTTCGTGTCCTAATAAAACCCCCTGTTTGACAGCTGAGACCAGTGAGGTGACAGGGATTTATGGGGTAACAGCTCCACTGTGGGGTACAGGCCCAGAGCTGTGCGGAGATGTTCTCAGAGTTAACAAATTTAACGTTTCTTAGGAGAGAGAGAGGTTTGTATTTTTGAGAGATTTCTTGTCCCCGTTTCTGTTTGGTGTCTGTGCGGGGTATTGCTTTTCGGCTTGGTCTCTAATTACAAACTGTGCAAACTGTTATTAAGTTCATACACAGAGGAATTAAATATGGAGGGGGAAAAATGATTGATCTGGTGCAATCTACAGTACTATTTAAAAATAGTCCCACTACAGAACATTTTGTCTGATGTGAGAATAATTTTGAGTTGTGCTTTGAAAAAAAAAAAAAAACAATCAAAATTTCCTGTAATGTTTCTCATAAAATAAGGTGAAAATGAATGTTTTGCAAAGTATTCTCATAATGTTTCTGTCTGATTCATTTCTCAAAATATGTAAAAAAAAAAAAATGATTATAGCAAAATAGCAGGCCGCTCTATTAGATATTGGCACAGACTAACTCCACAGGCATACACCTGAGAAGCTCAGTTTCCTCTTTAAAAAATGTTTTTTATTTAAAAAAAAAAAAAAAGGATGTCACACTTTTAAGAATGCCCTTCTGGAGTGCCTAACACCACGCAGCTAGCGGGACGGAAGCTAACTGTTCCGATTCGCAGTGGGGGGCCTGTATGTGAACACTAACCCGGGACCTGTGTTCAGGGGTAACAGGGACCCCAGCCCAGCTCAGAGGGGACCCCGTATCCGGGCAGAAGGGATAAGCTCAGCGTTTTGTTTTTAACCGCGGGGGCTCCTGGTCCGTTTGCCGTTGGCAGAAGCGGGCAATAAGAAGAACAAGGGGCAGATCCAGCGCAGCCAGGAGACGGGCATGGCGGTGGAGTACCCGCGCAACGCCGTGCCGCGCCAGGCCAGCCGCGAGTCCAACAACGGCAGCATGAACAGCTACAGCTCAGAGGGAAAGTGAGTACCTCTCTCTCTCCTCTCTCACACACACACACACACACACACACGCATACACACACACACACCCAGCATGAACAGCTACAGCTCAGAGGGAAAGTGAGTACCTCTCCCTCTCTCTCTCTCTGTCTGTCTCTGTCTCTCTCACACACACACCCAGCATGAACAGCTACAGCTCAGAGGGAAAGTGAGTATCTCTCTCTCTATGTCTGTCTCTGTCTCTCTCTCTCTCTCTGCCTGTCTCTCTCCCTCTGTCTGTCTCTGTCTCACTCTCACACACACACACACACACACATACACACACACACACCCCAGCATGAACAGCTACAGCTCAGAGGGAAAGTTCGTATCTCTCTCTCTCTCTCTCTGCCTGTCTGTGTCTTAACTTAGCTTAGGATATGAGATTAATATTGTTTATAAATCCATGAATAGTTTTAATTGTTTTATGACAAAATACTTGCTTAATAAATTTTAATGACTTAATCAATTTAGCTCTTGGCTCACAATCTTGATTCTAGCTGAATGCCCGGTATCCTCACTGGCCATTTAATCCTAACCAAATCTGTGTTCATCATTACCTCTCATAATGAAGAGAGAAAAATCGTCCTTAGAAAAGAAAGAAATGAAATCAAAACTAATTCCACAAATGGGCCAGTCACACGATTTTTGTTTCTACCAAAAAATAAAATAAAATCCGCGCTGCGGATTCACGAGGTAATGAGGTGCTCCTCTGGGGTAATGTCGATTTCCCGGATCGAGTGGTTCACTCACGGGACGGCCCTCCTCCTCAGCTGCCCCCCCCCCCCCCCCGACGGTCCCTCGCCCCCCCCCCGTGAGTCTCCTGCCCTTCCAGAAACGGGGCCAGCAGCATCCTTAATCAGCCACCGCTCTGATTGGACAGCCCTCCTGTCACTCAACGCTCCGCTTTAACGATGCGTGACGACGGACCGGGACCTCAGAACTTAGCGGTTCACGCTAACAAGGCACTAATCGCCCGGAGAGGGGCTGTTAAACACTGCCACGGTGCGTTCCAGCACAACGGCTGCCATCTCTGACCCAACATCCCCGAAAGGATCAGGTCACGGAATCAGAGTTCGCTCCAGTGAGATCGTGTTCGGCAAAATTAAAATTGAAAATGCTCGCCCTTTGTGGGGCTAATGTTAAATACTCCGTTAGTGGTCGTGGGGTTTAAACTGGATTAAACCGTTAAATGTTAAATGTTTCTCATTGCCCGACTGCATGACAAAATGATTACTGATGATCATGAAGGAATGCCATGGCAACAGTGTCATAGCAACAGGAATATCGTCCATTAATATGCTGATTGACCTGGACTCTCTTTTTCTCGCCCAGTCTCATCTTCTCAGGGGTTCGTCTGGGGGCGGACAGTCAGTTTAGCGACTTCCTGGATGGACTGGGCCCTGCTCAGCTGGTTGGCAGGCAAACCCTCGCCACGCCCGCCATCGGTAAGCAGAAGGCAGTGATGAGGCAAATGAGGTCACATGATCGCCATAATGGGTGGAGCTACAATGTGCTTGTCAATCATAAATAGCTTATCGGAACAAATCAAAAGGCATGGATCTCACATGAGAATACAACAGTTGTATTGGAATCAGCCTCCTGACTACTGTGTCCTCAAAGTATGGACTGTCTACTAAGCATAAGGTGTACTGTATAGTCTACTAAGCATAATGTGTACTGTATAGTCTACTAAGCATAAGGTGTACTGTATAGTGCATATTTTTAGTACACAATGGGCCGTACTTGAAAATGTCCTCTCTGCTATTTTCCAACGGTACTGTGGATGACCACGCTCACCTGTCTGCGAAATGTCAGCGAAGCTGCTTCTCATTTTTAAAGCAAAGCTGCACATATTTATGGGACCAAAACGGTTGTTTACTTCATAATTAATGATCTCATTGAACCTCGCTGTCCCGTCGCTGGGAGAAGGCCATCTTCCTCAACTCCTGTGTTGGTGTTTTTTTCTTTTTTTTTTCTTAATGCATCACAGCTTGTCTTCTGGCTTCTCAGCTTCTCGCTCTACCCAATGTTTTGCTCGACAGCCAAAATAAATACATAGCCAGTCGCCAATAGCGCTGAAGATAGCACTTTGATGTCTCTGCTGTTGTCGAATTTCATTAAAGTGTAGAGCGAGTAAACATAATGACCTTTTTGAGCGATGATTATGCAGACCGCTCAGCGTGTTCTCCCTGCCTAATTTCCTGTTGCAACAACCCCCGTCAATAAGACCAGCAGTGACCAACGGGAAATATTACCCAGCTGGTGCTTTAATTTCAGGTACAAGGGTAAAGATTAGGTATAAATTCCAGGTTATTGCTAGTTCATCTATTAAAGAGAGCTCATGCTGATTGGTCTATTAAGAATGAAAATATTATTCATATTTTTTGGTAGGCAGACACCACACTAAAACCTTGCCATTAAATCTTAACTAAGTCTACGTCCCCTTTTTATGTTATTTCCAGGGGGGAAAAAAAAAAACATTTACACAATATCTTAGAAGACAGAGTCCCTTCCATTTCAATTGAAATTCGTTTTAATTCATTGAAAAATCTACGTAGAACAATATTGGCATTTTTTAAGCATACTTAATGTGTTCATGGGAATGAGTAACGGTTACACAGTGAGTACTGTACCTTATCGGACCTGTGTTTTGTAGTTGTTCCAGTGACCTTTGGTATGCACTTATTGTACACTGCCTGGCCAAAAAAAAAGTCACACACTCTAATACTTCGTTGGACCGCCTTTAGCTTTGATTACGGTGCGCATTCGTCGTGGCATTGTCTCGACAACCTTATGCAACACCACAACATTTATTTCCGTCCCGGATTGCATTATCTTGTATTGACGACGGGAGAGTCGAACCACTCCGTAAAGTCTTCTCCAGCACATCCTAAAGACTTTCAATGGGGTTAAGGTCAGGACTCTGTGGTGGCCAATTCACGTTGTGAAAATGATTCCTCATGCTCCCAGAACCACTTTCACATTTTGAACCCGATGAATCTTGGCATTGTCATCCTGGAATATGCCCGTACCGTCAGGGAAGAAAAAATCCATTGATGGGATAACCTGGTCATTCAGTACATTCAGGTACTCAGCTGACTTCATTTTATTGCTGCATAACGTCGCTGAGCCTAGACCTGACCAATTGAAACAACCCCAGATCATAACACTGCCTCCAGAGGCTTGTACAGTGGGCACTGTCCAAATAAATCCAAACGGCAACTTTTTTTTTGGCCAGGCAGTGTATGTCGCTGTGGAAAAAATTGTCTGCCAAATAAATGTCATGTGATGTAATGAAATGTGACTAATCTTGGTAGCTGCTCTCCTTTCTGTGTCCCACCTCGTTTTTTCTCCCCCTCTCCTGTCCAGGAGACATTCAGATCGGAATGATGGACAAGAAAGGACAGCTGGAGGTGGAGGTGATCAGAGCCCGTGGCCTCATACAGAAACCCGGGTCCAAATCCCTCCCCGGTGAGAGATTTCACTTGGCGGAACCTCCAATACATATCAAATAGGGCCGTCTGGGTAGTGTAGGGGTATAAGCACTGACCTACCACCGCAGAGACCCAGGTTCAATCCCCGGCAGCGGTACTTCTGGCTTGGTCCGACGTTCCTACGAACACAGTTGGCAGTGTTCATGGGTGGGAAGCCGGTGAGGGTATGAGTCCTGATCGGTGCATTAGTGACTCCTACTGGTTGGTCGGGGCGCCTGTTCAGCAGGAGGGGGGATCTGGGGGAGACAGCGTGAACCTCCGCGTGCGTTATGCCCTCCCAGTGAAACTCCTCGCTGTCAGGTGAAAAGAAGCGGCTGGCGACTCCACATGTATCGGAGGAGGCATGTGGTAGTCTACACCCTCCCCAGACTGACAGAGGATAGCGCATCGACCATGACTGTGATACACACGGGGAATTGGAATAACGACTAAATTGGGGAGAAAATGGGAGAAAAAAATACACATCAAATAATCTGTCATTGTGGCTATTAGCAGCTGAAGCGCTCTGTGCCTTTTTGCCGCTTAAAATGTTCAGTGCTGACACAGTGATGCCGTAATCGCTGGAAGAGCCCAGCACGCTGAGTCTGTGCCCAGCATTAACCCTTTGGAAGAGCAGGTTCTTTGTGGAATTTTGGAAGTCAAGTGTTCTAGAACTCCATCGCTTTCAGTGCGGCCCAAGTTGTTTGTTGTGCAGTAACTTAGCCGAGATGTGATTTACTTGGCATTTTTGTATTTATTCATTTTGAGATGGACAGCCTCAGGTGAGTTCTGTACTGTCTGAAAAAAAATATATAATAAATAAAAAATAGTGTAGTATATATTTTATATAAGGTCTCAGGGGGAACCAGCTATACGCTGTCGTTTTTTTTCTTCTGTTTACCTCCCGTGACTGTAGCTAGTCATTATGTAACAGGACCAAGGGGCGAAATTATGAACTCACAGAGGAGGACGTCATAATTAGACCTGTCCTTCGGCACTCTGAGTCAGTGTTGCGCGGATTCCCAGCTGAACTTTTTACGGTCTGGTGATGCTTTGGTCTCAGCAGAGCCAGCAGTCCTCACGCCTCTGTCCTCATTTTTAATAAATGAAGCAGAAAGGTATTGCGGCGGGGAATGGGAACAATCGATTTCTCTTTTTTTCCTATTTGAGAACACTGTGTCTTTCTTTCTTTCTTTTCTTTCTCCAGCCCCGTATGTGAAGGTCTATTTGCTGGATAACGGAGCGTACGTAGCCAAAAAGAAAACAAAGATTGCACGAAAAACACTTGATCCCCTCTATCAGCAAGCGCTACTTTTTGAGGAGAGTCCACAGGGTAAAGTTCTGCAGGTAGGTCCCGCAGACCAGGTGGGTCGCTCCTGTCCTCCTCAGTCCACTGAAGCTAATTATTATTATACCCCCCCGAAGTGGCTCGTATCTCAACCGCCATTTCTGTTTGTGTGCTCTCCCTCTTAGGTAATAGTCTGGGGAGACTACGGGCGAATGGACCACAAATGCTTCATGGGAGTTGCACAGATCCTATTGGAGGAGCTGGACCTATCGAGTACAGTGATTGGCTGGTACAAACTGTTTCCGCCCTCCTCGTTGGTGGATCCCACGTTAGCATCTCTGACTCGACGCGCTTCCCAGTCATCGCTTGACAGTTCGTCGGGACCCCCCGGTGTTCGGTCCTAGTAGACTCGCGGGAGAGCGAATTACTGGGGGGGGGGGGGGGGGGGGGGGTCGGGTGGGTTAGATAGAAAACAAATTTTAAAAAACTTAGAGCAACAATCAGAAACAGACAGAATCACGATCAAAGCTTTGTTGGAGCCTGACAATCACTCCTGTAGCTTTTCCTTGATTTTTAGTAGTTTTTTTTTCTCTCTCTTTTTTAAAATTGTTTGTCATTCTTTTATTTCGTGTTCGTTATGTTTTTTATTTCTTCAAAATAATAATAATAAATAAATAAATAAATAAATAAATTAATAAAAAATAGGGCTGTCACAAAAGCAAGTGAAAACTGATGAGGTGATAACACAGTGATGAGGTGATAACACGGTGATGAGGTGATAACACAGTGATGAAGTGATATCACAGTGATGAGGTGATAACACAGTGATGAGGTGATAACACAGTGATGAAGTGATAACACAGTGATGAGGTGATAACAGTGATGAAGTGATAACACAGTGATGAGGTGATAACACAGTGATGAGGTGATAACAGTGATGAAGTGATTACACAGGGATGAGGTGATAACACAGTGATGAGGTGATAACACAGTGAGGAGGTGATAACACAGTGATGAGGTGATAACACAGTGATGAGGTGATAACACAGTGATGAGGTGATAACACAGTGATGAGGTGATAACACAGTAATGAGGTGATAACACAGTGATGAAGTGATAACACAGGGATGAGGTGATAACACAGGGATGAGGTGATAACACAGGGATGAGGTGATAACACAGTGATGAGGTGATAACACAGTGAGGAGGTGATAACACAGTGATGAAGTGATAACACAGGGATGAGGTGATAACACAGTGATGAGGTGATAACACAGGGATGAGGTGATAACACAGGGACCACAGGGTTTAAACGCTGAAAGCCGGTTTTCTCACCCGAGCGGCGGCGGTGAGGGACCCACGCTCGCTGAGCGGCCCTGTCGGACCCCGATCGTCCGGAGGCGTTCCGCGCCGGCGGCTGGGTGTGATGTTGCCGTGGCGATCCTCTTTCCCCGCGGCGGTCGTTCTCCGAGCGCGTGGCCCCTCCTCGCGCGCGGACGCCGCAGGGTCCGGTCCCGGGCCCCTACCCCTCGGCACAAAGCCCTCTCCAGTCTGTCAGTCACACGCCGCTCTTGTTTTTCCCCACTGTCTTCTCTCTCACTCTCTCTCTCTCTCACTCTCTCTCTCTCTCTCTGTTTATTGCACACTGGCGCTCACATTCGCATCATGAGAAAAAAAGAAAGAGTTTTTATGTTTTCTGATGTTTTGCATGGAATAAAAAAACGAAGAAGAAAAGGAGAAAAAAACCGAAATGAAAAAACAAAGCAATCTCTCTGCTGCTGATGCTGGGGACTTTTCAGAAGAAGCAGCGTCGCTTTAATTTTATTATTATTACTGTTATTATTATTATTACTTTTATTTTGACAGTGAAACGCTTGCTTGTAGTGCCACTCACTCCATTGCATCAGGAACATGTGGAATTCGAGCCTCTCTGTGTAGATAGATGTACATTCTTACCTCCTCTGAGGGGTCGACCAATGAAAGGGGTTTTAGCATAAGCCACTTTGAGCTGTCGCCATGGCGAGGGCCCGCGTGTCGCTGGGGACACTTCGGCCTGCCACGGAGAGAGCGTGATTAAAATGAAATAAAATAAAATAAAATATTCGGGTTCAGTTTCACTGACTGTTTCAGGGGTGGAAACCCTGCACACGTTAGAGTTTTTATCAGACTTCTGTTTACATTATTTTGAGATTAACGCAAGCACAAGAGCTTGATTTTTTACTGCAAAAAGTTTAACTTTTTGAAAAAAAATGGTGAAAAAAAAGAAAAAAGTCAAATTAAGATTTGCTTCGTTTACGTCAGTTTCATTTCCTCTTTGCCTAGATTTGTGGGGGAAAAATAAACAAACAAACAAACAAAAAAAACTAAACAAAAAAAAAGAAAACTAAATAAATCATTCAGAATTCCCTCATGCATTTTCTGTGAATGTGACAGTTAACCAATCAGACGGGCTGGGAGAAAGACAGTAGAACACAACCAATCACAGGCCTCCGTCTGTCCTCACAGTGAGAGGCAGCATGACTCTGGAACTGTTCCAAGCTGCATGCACATTTTGTAAAACAAAGCAGACACAAAAAAAAAGAAGTTATTGAAATAGATATGTGTGTTAGTTCCACATACCGTAGGCCAGCTTGTATGTTGCATGTACTTGTACAGATTGCTCGTAATTAATATTAAAGAGATAACCAAGAAACAGAAGCCATTCATATCACGCGTGTAGACATTTGGTGCAGAACCAGTCCAGAACTTGTCCCTCACGCTGGTTGCCGAATGTCTCGAACATTTTTAAAACGTTTTTCTGTTGTATTTAATTTACCCTATGGAAGAAAGTGCTCTACTGTAGTACTAAGACAGCCCACGCTTAGTACTCCTTTTGTTGAACATATGTATGTACACTATAATTTACTTTTTTTTTTTGGCTGGTACTAAGTAGAAAATATAAATGTGTAAATCGAAACAAACAATATATGGAGTATAAATGATTCTAAATTTACATAAGCGCATTTCATATACGCATGAAATGTGATTATAGAGACACGCATATGCTCACAGGCACTTCGACACACAGTATTTGTCAGAGACAACAGTGTGGATGAGTGACACTTGTGAGAAATACCCAAGCAGATTGTTTAGGACCACAGACCACAGGGACTGCTGAGCTGGGCCTGGTCCATACTGGTGTACCCTGGGGGGGGGGGGAGTGGGGGGGGGGGGGGGGGGCTTTAATGTTTTAGCCGTACCAAGTAGCCCAGCTCAACACTGGGCGATGATACTCCAGTTCTAAAATAGATGTCAGATCACTACACCCCCCCCCCCCCCCACCACCCCTCTTTCATCTGAACCTTCAGATCATGTCATGTAAACATGTTTAATAAAGTTTACTTCTCCCGTCCCGTGAGGCTTACTTCTTTACTTTACTTTTTTGTCAGTATTCCTGAAAATAAAATATGGAGAAAAAAAAATTAATTGATAAATGCTGATTGTTTACAATTTATGTGTTCCACTGAAACAAAAGAACGTATAAAAAGTATTCACTGCAACATTTCTTGTTTGTATAACAGATGTGGCTCAAATGATGTGTATGTTTTATATTAAAAGAGTTCATTTTTATTATTTACAAATAAAAGACTGTGTGGAAGAAAATTTATTTGGACTTTCCTAATCAATTACTGTTTTTTTTCTAATAAATAAACCTGAGGTTCCCAACCTTCGCCAATTAGTGAGGACTCACTCACAGTGGTGGTCTTAATACACAATCACATGACCTTAAAATGTACCTGAATTTGCCTTGAGTATCCCCTTGTGAGAAAGCAATATTTTTCTTGGTTCTGCAAAGCCTGAATATCTATGTCTGTGGTAACGATAGCCATCAAACAAAAGCAGCAGAGATCGCTCGGCGCGGGGAACATGCGAATAGGGAGGTTTTCATTAGAGTACATAGAATAATAGAAGGAATGGGGAGATCCGATCCCTAGGGACTCGGTTCCTGACCCTCGCTAAGTATCAAGCATTGTTTTCCCGAACCCCACCTAGTGGACAGCCTTTGTACTACACTGTGATGCTCTATTCCCAATGTAAATAATGTATCCCAATGTGGCTTTATATGCTAAATATTTACATATGTAACCAATACATTGTATGTAACACACACACCCTACTGGATCGATGCAGTCGCTTACTCATGCGCACATGCAGGTCGAGTTGTGGGCGGAAGTCACATGACTTCAACTCCAGTGCCGCTCTCAAATTTGACGACTTGAATTGAAGATAGATAACCCCTGACCTGACTGCAGGGCCTAGCAGGACTCGAGGCGAGAGATGCATTTTAAACATTTACACAACCAGATCAAGCACAGATTCGATGACGGCTAATTTCCCTCAAAAGTTATTTCATTTTATACGATTAAACCCAGTGTTATCCAAAAGCCAAGTAGCATGATTGGATTGTCGAGTTCAGAAAACAATCGAACGTGCCACCGATTGCTTCAGTGACTACAAAGCACCAGTTCGGACCTCCCTGCGGATGACAAGGTACTCATTGCCGAAACAAGTATGGCACAATCAACCATAAAATCATAAAAATGCTTTAACTGTAAACAATATTTTACTATATATATTATGTTGCGACGGATTATTTTGCTAGATGATGCGATCGGGATTCGATAATCTGTCTAGGTTAAATGTTTAACCAGCAAACTAATGTTGACTAGATGGCTAGCAAAATTATTTTATCCATGCAACGCAATATAGACTTTGTTCGTTGTCTTGTATAGCGGAATTACTGCAATGGTTGCACAAAAATGAGGAAACTATTGAAAACAATGGAGAAGTATGCTTCTTTTCACCGGAAGGAGTTTCCTACTCATATAGGCCACACACAACCACGCACGGCTCGCTCACATAACGGAAGTGCTTATTTGTTAGCACATCTATTCTGATCAGTGAAAAAGCAAACTGGTCGGCCATGGGGAAAAGACTCGTGCTGGCGCCTACAGTCTGATGCACACAACCCACCCAAACTCAGGAAACGGCATGCAGTTCTCCATTCAACAAGGGACAATACTCCTTCAGTCGACCGCGAGCTGAGCTGCACGGCCAGTGCAGTGGAGGAGTACGCTTCACGCGCACCTCGTTAAGGTAGACCCCAGGTGCGCGAGTTTCCTTGCTACGTGAGCAATGAACTGTGTGTGCGAGGCAGGGACAGCCATGCAGTCACGCGCGTCCAAAAGGAAAGACGTCTGTCTTGTGACTGTACGACCGGCCCATTCAGGTGTTTATTAGTCCGCGTTTTTGTGGTCCTTACGGTTGCTGTGTTTGTATGCATTGCCCCCCTCTGTGTGCAGTTTAGTTTTATTGGATGACAGAAAGACTCGGGTGATTTCTAAATAAATAAGTGAGAGTGAGTAAATGAACAAAGGACAACAACAACGGCACTTAAACACATTTCTGCCAATAATTTGCTAAATTAAAATGTCTTTTTTTAATTTTTTATTTTATTCCTGTTAGCCCTAGTGAAAATGATCACCCAAACATAATTTGAAATGTTATATGATAAATAATTATGAATTGTAAATAATCTCAGGGATTTGTGATGTGGTCCTATTCCTACAGTACTGAAATGACCTAGAACCTCAGAATCCTATCAAAAAATGATCACTTAAACGAGGGCTTGTACTTTTTACCTTTGATTGACTTTCTGACCTTGTTCACCACTGGTTGTTCTGGACAAACTTGACCAGAAGCTGTCGTTTTTTTAGATGATCATCTCCCCAAGCCTGAAGTAAAAAATAAAGTAAAATAAAAAGGAATCTGCTGTAATTTCTTGGTGGTGCGTGTGCAATGCTGGTGGCATGGATGACATTCTCCTCTAGCTGAGCAGCAGGGTCCTGGAAACTTGTGCAGGAAATCTCCCACGCCTTGGCTGACTGGACCCTGTAGTCTTGACCTGCGATAGACAGAAAACACTGAATTTGCAGAAAGAAAAATTGAGTTATTAGAAGATGCTAATCTTTAGCTTCCAGGAAGTCTGCTTGGGGTAGATGGAAGAGATAATGTATGATTAATAAACAAACAACTATCATTGAAATATAAACTAAACATCAAAATTCTTGTTTTTTTCACTCTCTCCAAACTTCATGGTTGCTTTTATATTAATCTTGTCGAAAGAAATGCCATATCTTGCTCTTTTCTACGTCACTGCTGTGTTCATTATTAGATACAGCTCGATAAAAATTACATTAATCAATATTCCTTTTCCTGCAAGTACTCTGTTCCGATGTGTTCATAAATCTAAGTGTAGCAATAGTATATATGCTTATACAATACGTCATATTTTGTATGTCTCTCACATAGATCTCTTTTTAACAGGAATGTAAAATACAGTAGCTTAAAGACTTCGCTGTAATTAGTGCCGTATGAGTTGACTCACCCCAGCTGTGTGTGAGGAATATCTGTGTGATGCTGCGGAATTAGAATTGTAGAATAATTTCTGGATGTTTTTTTTTTTTTTTTTTTTGTTTCTGCTTGAAATTCATTAAATTAGGAGGTTGTTTATGCCCACTGCAAACTCTGAATATGTGATGTAAGTTTTAACAGCATAACAGCATGATTTGTCAGACGTTTTTTTTTTTAATTAACTTTGAATTAATTGTGGATCTGATCTGGTTTTTTCCCCTGTGACATGCCCCCCATGTTGCCAGAACTAATTACTTTTTTTGTGGAAAAGTGCTAATTGTTTTTTATGCAGAGAAACAGCTTAACCAAGTGCTATGACCATTAAAAACATCAATCAAATGCAACTTTATTATATAGCGCACTCAGTTCTGAAGACTGCAATGTAGAATATAAAGCCTTGTAAATAATTACTACACAAAAGTTCTCTAAGCACTGAATTACAAGTTGCTCTTTCGTTAATTGGAAGTTGTTCAGATAGATGCTGAACTGTTCCACATGATTTCGATTAACTTTTCTTAACTACTTGATTTTTATTAGGCAGATAAAACAAGTGATAAAATTATTTCCTCTCGTAAAATCTTTTGTTTCGGATGCATTATAAAACACAGTTCTGTTTTATAATACATCTGGCCAGTTGCTGTCTCAAACACTTCCTTAAAACTATTCAATGTAAACATTGAAACAAGTAATTTGTGAGTTCAGTGGATGCTGTGTTTCCTGCGTGTATCCACTAGAGGGCGTGTTTTTGTCAGTGGATGATGCATAGTATGCATTGGAGCTAATGTGCCCATCCTTTTCTCCTCGAACCTTTGCAGGGGGGATGGATCACTGTACTCCACTGGATGGACAGTTGAAGTGACCCCTGTTCAGCTCTCTCTATGTCTTTCTCTACGAGAACCTGAATACAGATAGACTATCAGCTGTTTCAGATAGGCCCTTCTTTAACTCTGAACCGAATATCTTAGACCGGATGTGGACATTTTTGCAATAAGAAAACATGTCCATAAAATTCTGGAATTATTGTAAAGCCACTATATAGCCTACCTTTAATATTTATTGTGAACTTAAAATAAAAGCTAGCCAGTTGGTCTCGATAGTTGTCATTAGTTTGTCCTAC
The DNA here is from genome assembly GCA_025169545.1 of Anguilla japonica. Taxonomy (NCBI): domain Eukaryota; kingdom Metazoa; phylum Chordata; class Actinopteri; order Anguilliformes; family Anguillidae; genus Anguilla; species Anguilla japonica. The sequence goes on from CM045884.1 coordinate 3,421,933, forward strand.
AAATATTCCAACAGCTCCCGACTTCAACTGCTCTGTGAACATGTAGTGAACAAAGTAACTTACTTGCCGTCATATTTCTCGTTTCTCAGTTCGGCAGAACGTGTGTTGTTTTCATATCGTCTCACTTGTGTAGTAAAAGTCAGCCGGTTTCCCTGTGTCGTCAGAATTAAGTGCTTTCACTTTTGCCCTCGGAACCTGAACGATTCCCCTTTCGCATTCAGACGTGTGCATTAGGGGGCTAAGAGGGAACCCTGGAGAAACTGAAGGTATTTGGTGAGAAGGGGGTGGGAGTTGCACATGCAAGCGCAACGTGGAGCAGTCTGGACAGGAACCCGTGTCCGCAGTGTCCTCCTTCCTTACACTTGCAATGTAAAGTATTAAGGCTCTACATGCCAGTTTTTATCCAGAGAACTGGGAGACCAGTGTAGGTATGTTGCAAAGATTTAATGCATCTCAAACTGGCAGGTTAAGCAGGCAGGGAGGGCTATTCCTTGAGAGACGAACCTAATTTTTTTAACGATCACGTACGGGTTAAAAGCAACAATGCCATACTTCAAACACACATCTTTTACTTGCTCTGTAGAGAAGTACAGAGACAGCAGAAGGACAAAAGACACATGACTGCACATTTAGTGGACAACGGCTGTGCAGTACACTGTGCTATGGTGGACTGCAGTGATGATGACATTCTCAGGCGGTAGTGGAGCGGTCTGGAAACGAGGGAAGCCAGCAACAACCCAACACGGCTGCTGATTGCAGTCAGTTAATAACCCAACACGGCTGCTGATTGCAGTCAGTTAATAACCCAACATCTCTGCTGTTCACAGTAAGTTTGGAGAAGACTTGTAGTGGAAGACTTGTATAAAATAAGATTAAGTAAAAAAACGAAATAATTGAATCAAAAGGGCATCAGGCACTTGGGGGGGGGGGGGGGGGGGGGGGGGGGGGGGGGGGGGGGGTGGGGGGGGGAGGGGGTAGGTGCTTGGTGACCTAGAGCATCCCCCCCCCCCCCCCCCCCCCCCCCCCCCCCCGGCAAGCACCTGGGTCACAGCATCACCCAGAGAGGGAATTTTTGTAATAGTAGAGAATTCCATATTGGACTGGTGGTGAAACTTGTAACATTTGAAAATCCGAACTGCAATTGACTGACTGATACAAGACATCATGGGAACAGCCTGTTCCTGAAGCCATTCGAACTAACGCATACCGCACACTGAAGAGCTCCATACGGAGTTAGAGGTGAAAGATATTAACGTTGTTGTTTGCGATTGGGATTTATCCGCGGTTATTTGTAATTTCAACATTCGTGCCCCTGACTGCACTCTTGGGCTGTTGACAAATACTGCTGCAAATAATTAACGCAGCAAATGATTAATGCTGTTGGCTTGAAGCCCTCTTGTATTGAGACAAATCGCTGATAGGCCAGAGTAAGACAGAAATCCATCTGGCAAAGTAGGTTTTCTCATTATTCCCGTGTGGCTGTGAAGCACCTGCGAGATACCGGCCCATCCCTATAGCAAATATTTACATGCGTGTGAAGAGACTCAGAGATGCGAGTGCTTGACTCCGCTGGGGCCGCTAATGCGTTATCGAAATTACATATGCGCTTTTACATATTCATGATAGAATCTGCTGGCGGGAAAAGAATGAGGAAAACCTGTTTATCCAACGCCACAAAAAAGCCGGCGGGCTGAAGGGAGCCGCGTCTTCAAACCGAAACCGCTGACCGCGCTTCACATGCAAATGCCGATGATTAGGCACGTGCGCACGCCGACTCGGTGAGCATTTCGGATGTCATTAACCTGTAAACACCGGCACCGCAATGTCATTTTGAGTAAAGTTGCTGATCGCCTGCCGCCGGGTTGTCATTGCCTCGTGCTGGTGACAGTTTGAGCGGATACGTACACAAATAACCACTTTGACTGTTGTTTTGGTATGGAAATTATTCTCTGCGGGTCAGATGTCGGTCAGTGTTCAAATGCTAAGAATGTACCCAACCCTCTCTCAATTGTAGACGACGTCCAATTATGGTGGATGGATCCTTTAACTGTAGGATATTTTTATAACTACACACATAATGCAATGGGGAGACGTGCCACATAAAGTTAAAATACGTTTTGAACTGAATATATCATGCAAATCAAAAATTATTCTTTTGAAAATTGTGTCCCACCGTTATGTCTTTGTTACTGGTAGCTAGGCTGCACAAACGTTCTTTTGACTTCGTCAAAGCCAATGGGCGCTGGATGAGGAGCACGACGACTTGAGTAAGATCAGTCATGTCTGCAATTCATCATGATTTTATAAATTATCTTCATTGAGTCCAGTTTCTATATGTGGATGATATTGCTTCATCAATATGGGGAAAATACGTGTGATTTAAACAATGCTGGTGACATGAATATGAACGTTTAACAAACCTTTACCAAAATTGTCAGACAGGACCCACAGTCTGACAATAAAAGGGGCCACTTTATTGAAATTTGTCATTTGCTTTGCTGTCACTGGTGTTCCGTTTCCAAGTGACATCCAGTAGCACTAATGGCCATTTTGTAAACATTCAGTGACTTTTTAAAACTCTAACAGTATCAGCTCAATAATATTTGCCTATACTGCAATAGAATGAACTATTATTGATGCTGCCATTGGTGTTACTGTAGAGAGAGCGTGTATTTTACAACTAGCACTATGAATGTATAAACTATAAGGAAACATGTTAAATATGTAAATCCTTAAATCTGTAAATTGGCGTTATCTCTGAAGCGAGACGAGGTTATTTCAGGCAGCTGGTTACATCCTGAATTACTCCATACCGCTGGCGTTAGTTGTGATATTACCGTGCGTCTGGCTTACTACTTCGCCAGTTTGGCAGTTGCTGACCCCCACTAAGTCAGTGTGTGTGTGTGTTTCAGTTTGGATCACGTGGTCACGGTGACAGAAGCCCTTTGCCTTAGAATGGAGAAGCGAGAAGGCTGAGTCTGAGTCAGAGTCAGAACAGCGAAAGCACAGCAGAAAATATGCGATACGTTTTCAGTTGGCTTAAGCCGAGAACAGCAGTGATAAGCCAGAGAGGAACAATACGTGGCGAAGGTCTCTGCTTTGTTTGCAAATAAAATACAAAAATTCAAATACAAACAAACAAAAAATTAGTCCGCGGAGTCAGTTACATTTCAGTTTGACGCGCGCTCGCTGATTTTTTTTTTCATTAAACAAGGCCAGTGCTGCTTCAGAAGAGCACCAGAATTTGCTTTGTGGATGTCAAATGTGCTTTATTGCCTTTCGGCTCAAGTATCGCTTCGGCTGCTGAATGGAAACTGTGTTACGTAGTAGTTTTTTCCGCGCGTACGAAGTGGCCACGGAATTCTGCGCGAATTTCTAATTAAAACGCGCCGACAGTACAAAGACAAAATGTACATCTGTTAGTGGCATTCTTGTTCTTTTTATTTATAACATTTTTGTAAATTAGAAACTACAAGAAGATGGAACGAATCAGTAAATTCCGTCTTAAAGCGCAACTCCAGCGTGCCGGTTCACTAGAGATTGCTTCATGCTCTGCCGATGGAAAATCATATTTCTGCTTTTTGCAAATGTAGGTATGTCTTTGAACCTTTAAAAACACGGAAATGAGCCAAATGAACTGAATATGTAATGAAAAGAGTAAGCTGCACATAAAAATCTATGACGTTCATGTACAGTTGATACAGAAAATGAATTGTTAAAAGCATTGAAAAACAACGAAAAACGCATTTGGACGTTGTGCCATTATTATAATTGTTATTATTGTTATTAATACTACTACTATTAACGGACACTAATGCTAAAAGAAAGTGAACGATGCCGATGCACGAACCCTGCAGGAGGACAGCTCGCGTTTGGCTCGCGTTGCGATTTCAAAATTCATCTACACAACATACTTCCTGTGCGCGTGGATGCCACACTGTGTACACTGAGTTGGCGTAGAAGAGCGAGAGACCTACAGGTCTTCTGAGCTTCCCTCCCCTTGCCAAATATCTGCCCAGAAGATAGTGACACTCCTTCAAAACTCCAATACCATTCAGTTTCTCTCAGATGGCAACAGCGCCGTGGATCCACGCGAACCCTTTCATCAAATATCGGAGTACTTTCAACGAGCAAAAGAGGGGAAGCACGAGAGGGAATAACGGCAGTTGAGAAAGAGAGGCGGTCAAACAGCTTTTTGCTCTACCTCATTTGAGTGGTTTCATTTCGTCTCGACAGAACGGATCCGTTTGCTCGGCCGTGCTTCAGCCGTTCCGGACTCGCTCGGCGCAATCTTACTTATATGTGCATGACCCCGGAACCCGCGACGCAGTACCAGCCTACGCTGGTGATGCCATGCCCCGCCACCACAGCGGAGATGAAGGCGGCTCTGGGCTCTGGATGAAGACCTCTCCGGGGCACCGCGCAGAGGGGTACGGGTTGAAAGATGTGGAGTCTGGTCGAAGGATGATGAACAACGCAGCGAGGACGGCCGACGGCTTGCTGTCGGCGGCGTCCGGCTCTTCTCCGGGCACAACAGGTGCAGGGGCTGCGGAGAACCTAAGAGGGGTGCAGGGAGCCCGCCTTAGTCTGCTCGGGAAGCCGCTCATCTACAGCGCGCAGAGCGGCCGGAGAAACGTGCGCTACCGGAGGCTTCAGAATTACCTGTACAACGTTCTGGAGAGACCGCGTGCTTGGGCATTCGTGTACCACGCCTTCGTGTAAGTACATATACTTCAACAGTAGTAGCGAATTAATACTACACCGCTGTACACCACCAGTGTCAGCAAACATTTTCCTACAAATTCACTTTTCTCCGTTTGCTATACGGCAATATGTTGTAATATGTGTCACAAATTATTTTTTTTACTTTGCTCAACTGAAGTGAATGAATTGGATTTTTGATCGACTTCACAGTTTTTTTTATATTGCTTATGCGTGTTTATAGTTGTCTTATTAAAAAAAATCTTTTTAATTAATTCGCAATACCAGCACATCTTTCCCTAAAAGTGATCCAAGCTAGCAGATCCGCATGGATGTCTTTCCCAAATGTTTTGGGTCTTCTGTTTTTGTCATGTGACGTAGTTTAGCCCTCTCTGTCTTTCTGAAATAAATCTTCAAGCAGAACCAGCTTGACATTTTTTTTCTTTTTTTGCTCAGTGCAGTGCAACCGTGTTATTAGTGAGCTATCAAACTGGCAGATAGCGTGGCTGAACATTTGCTGTTCGGTCTAGACTAAAATAATTTCGATTTTGCTTTAAATGTTATTGTCCAATTACGCATTCTAATACTTTTTAAAAGTTTATTATATTATTATTATTATTATTATTATTATTAATAATATTAAGGGGTAAAATACGGATTTGTGTACGTACCTGCATACGCTACCTGTATGTGAGTCGTCCTACAGTCCTGCATATGACATTAAGGCAACCCTAACAGCAGACAGAGACGGTTTGGAAGTTAAGAGTCAAGAGTAAGGAAAAAATATTAAAATTAAACAATTTCTGCTATTTGACGTATCTGATTTTTATCTTATCTTTTATCTTTTAACTGCTCCACACGTTCATCGCTTTCAGGAATAAAATTGTACACTTTCAGCCCCGGAGTGTCACTTTATATCTGATGGGATTTTGTAGAGAATCAGTTCAGTCGTATGTTTTGCAGAACTTTCAGTTTGAGTAAGTGCACAAAAGGACTCACATTTTGACCCGGCTCCCGATGAACAGCATATTAAATTCCCTTTAATCAACCAAGGAAGGAAACATATGCAGAACACATCGCTAGTCCTCACCGCGAGTTGCTGTTAAAATGTTAAAATCAGCCCGTCTGTCCGTCTGTGCGTCTGTTCGTTTTGTCGAGCGTCGGCCTGTGCGTTTGATCTCCCGGCGTGAGGTAGTGCTGTTATCACCGTTTTGCGCGTGACGCAGGCTCAATGGATCGAGGAAGGAAGGTGTGGAGGTGTGGCGAGGGTCGGGAGTGTGTGTGCGCGCCTCTTTTTTAGTAAACATCACACTCTGACTGTTATCTGCTCTCTGGGTCTCTGAGAGGGGGAGGGGGCTGGCGCTGGGGGAGTGGAGGGGGTTGGGGGTTGGGGGGTTAGGGGTCTGAGCGGATTCTGGTTTCTGTGATTGAGCCATGTTTCATGCCATAGTTCACGCTCCTGGATCCTGCAGAGGTCTCTAAATAGAGTCTGCTGTTTGTTTTCGCTCTAAAGGCCTTTATTTGTGTGTGTGTGTGTGTGTGCGTGTGTGTACACTACTAATCTTCAAGAGACTGGAGCTATATTAGGTGTGGGACCTCAAACCTCAAACCTACTGGAAGAGACAGTCTCCACACAGTATCACATGACCGCAACAGATCCGTGAGGCTTGGATCTCACTGTTTCATCGTTTCAGAAGCGCCTCGTACGTTCTGTCCTTTTCGGACCTGGTGTAGAGTTTCCTGAGCGTAGCCGGGTGAGGACCTGGCCGGCCGAGCGGCTCGGAGCGGACGCAGACCTCTCCGTCAGCAGGCAGGATGTTGTTGATTTGTTTACACGCACTGGGCAGCCGGGGTCAAGTCCTTACATCTGCGCTGCCCCCCCCCCCCCCCCCCCCCCCCCCCCCGAAGAAGCAGCAAAACACCGCGGCGGACACGCGGCAGATTTGGGGGGGTGGGGGGGGGGGGGGGGGGGGGTGGAAAAGCAACGTGTGTCATCCCCCCCCCCCCCCCCCCCGTGCAGTCACCTTTGTTATGAATGGAGTTGTCATGGCGAACGAAGGGCAGTTACGTGAATTCAAAAACTTACACAAACCGACTGGCGAGCGGCTCTCTCGCGCGGACGCTAACGGCTCCGCGGCGTAGTTGTTCTCGTTCGCCATTTTTTTTTTCTCTTTCCGGTGAGGCGCGTCGGGGGCCCCAGGACCCCTGGGGGGGGGGGGGGGGGGGGGTGATTTCCCTCAGGTCCTCCGGGGGCTGGTAGTGGAGAGACGGACATGCAGTCAGGCTCCTGCTGAAAAACCAGAAGCCCCCGCCGCACGATTAGTAACGTCCAGAACGGAAGAGCGCCTGACTGTGTTCGCCTGCCGAACTCCTCACGTGCGTTGCTAAGCGCTCTTCGGCAGCGGCGAGCGCGGATGGGGCCCTCCGTGTGCGATGGGGCAGCGGGGGAAGGGGGGGGGTTATCGATCTGCACGGGGAACTTTCAGGCCTTTAAGCGGTGGAGCGCAGGCCTGGGCGTCGGCGGCCCGTGAGTCATCGAGGGGGGGGTCTGTTCGGACGTGACGATGACGGATGTCCATCTTCAGGCGGGTAAGAAAGGGGGAACGCCACTTCCAGGTGTAAAATCCCGCCGTCGTGTCCCGTAGGGTTTGGGCTCAGGTCATCCATACGGGCAGGTGGGTGCGTTCCGTTTTCTTCCTGCTTGTTTTTGGAGACAACGGGATCGGCTCTGGAATGAGCGCGGTCACACCGAATAACAAACTAAATGACGCACGTTGGACCGTTCCCCCCCCCCCCCCCCCCCCCCCCCCCCCCCCCCCCTTCTTCCCCCCTGTGACGTTTATACATCTGAGGACGCAGAAATTCGCCGGAGTCACCACCGAACGGACGGGAGGAGGGGTTTCGGCCGGGTGCTCTCGTTGCGTGTCACTCACGTTCCCTCCAGCTGCCGCCATATGGAGAATCCTAATTCACTTGGGTGCCTGGCGGCGCAGGCGGCCCCTCTGACAGCACGGGCCGTGTTGCGGAGAGGCCGTCTGCGCGCGGCGGTGACGTCAGTGAGCTGTGAGCTGGCGGCCGCTTGACAGCTTGCCTCGTTAAGAGATCCAGGCCCGCCGGTGTCATGGTAACAGGGCCTGCGTCCGGTGCGGCCCGCGTGAGTTAAACCCGACGCGGGTCCGATCTCTCTCTCTCTCTCAGAACCGCACGCGACGTCGCCGCGGCGACGCAAACCTGCGAGCTCTGGAGCGGAGCTCTGAGAAGCCACTCCTGCCGTGGCAGTTATTTCGGGTTTGAAACGAACGCGTCCGACAGAATTTGGCACCGACCGTAATGAATCTGTTATTGTGTGCGCAGTGCCGGGGACTTCGTACCTGATTATTCAAATACTTGACCGTGAGATCGCTAGTCCACTGGCGTGATTTGGTCGGCATTCAAACGCTTGTTAACGCAGAAAAATCCAGTCTTATTCATAAGCAGTCAATAGAGCTGAACTTAAGAGAATCCTGGATGCGGTGTAAATGAACAGGTAATTTGGTTATGCTGTTATATTTCTCCTCTTTAAGTGGTATGTGTGGCACACGTCTCCACCCAGACTCCAGAAATGTAGTTTTCTACAGTGCCTAGGGGAGAAAGATGGGTGGTTTATTTTAATATTCAATGTTGTGGATTGTAAAATATTAAAATGTAATATCCATCAAAAGTGCACGCTCTCGCAGGCTCCTCATTTAAAATGATGCTCACTTCTTCGGGTCAGTCTTGAGCTGTGGAGAAGAATGTAAAACATGAAAGGACAAACTAAATTCAGGGAAAAAACACTAAATACATTAGTGCCGATTTTAGGTACGGAATTGCCGTCGTTACCCGTTGTTAGAACCCACTCAGACAGTCAGGAGGCTCGGCGAAATTGGGTTAAGTGTGTGGCTGAGTGGGTCTGCACTTGCTCTCAAAGAGCACAGCGCTCCGGTCTCAGTGCGGAGAAAAAACAGGGACTAGATGGGCCTGGAAGTGTCTGAGGACGAGTGCCGTGCCGGAGGGGAGGGGAGGGGTGAGCGTTGGGGGCGAGGGCCGCGGTGTAGCTGTGTAATACCATGAGCCTGAGCGCGGTGCTTAACCTGCTTTGCTTCAGTAAAGTACTACCTTGAGCGCAGTACTTTACCAGCTTTGCTTCAGTAAATTTGGATACTACCTGCTGTTTGCTTCAGTAAATGGATACGATGAATCTGTGTAGTTTGCTTTGGATACATTACAGTGCCTGTAAAGTAATGATGGGACAGTGCAGTTTAAAGACCATTACATTACATTACATTACATTACAGGCATTTCGCAGATGCTCCTATCCATTGCGACTTACACAACTTTTACATAGGGTTTGCATTGCATCCGTTTGTACAGCTGGATCTATACCGAAGCAAAGCAGCTTAAGCGACTTCCTCAAGGGCACAGCAGCAGTGTCCCGGTCTGACCTGTGACCTTTAGGTTACAAGGCCAGTTCCTTTATACCCATTATACTGCACTGCTGTCCAAGTAAACCTGTACTCCATGACAGAGGCGTTTGGGTAGGAGGGAGGTGAAGGGGGAGTCGGGCCGTAGAGTTGGCCGGAGGACCGGTCTTTTCTGGATCAGTAGGTTCTGAGGTGATGGCTGGAAGTTGGGCCTGGAGATTAGAGGGGCGCTTAAGATGGGGGGGGGGGGGGGGGGGGGGGGGGGGGGGGGGGGGGGGGGGGGGGGGCGAGCAGCAGCAGTGGAGGCCCGGACCAGCTGCCGGGCGGGGTTTCCATTCTTCGGATGTCAGGAAGCGGGACGGCCCGGGACTCGGTTACATCCGGCGCATCGCGAGAAGGTCAGGGTGTGGAGTCAGGTGACAACTCCGCGGTCCCCGGGAGGTCTGGGAAGGGTGAGACTGCTGCTGGGGGGGGGGGGGGGGGCTTCCGGAGCCTTCCGGAGAGTTCTCCACCGTCGGCCTCAACAGACTCGACCGTGATTGGATAAGACGGGGCGAGAGCTGTCGCACGCTCGTCCGGATCCAAGGCGAGAAGTAAACAGCGAACTGATTAACTCTCAGGTGTGAAAACAAGACTCCGTCAAACTAACAAGCCAGTGGGGAATGCTATAAAAAAAAACGCTGGTTACACCTGAACTAGTGATGCTATCTCTCTGTGTGGTGCATTGTTTATTGCCAGAATGGAATGCTATAAAGTGGAACGCTATTGGGCAGGTATGAGCACTTCCTCTTCCTGTTAGGAGTCACCTTTCACTGGGCCACTGATTTCCATCAGTAGTGCCAGGTGACTTCTGCAAAACAACGACAATCATCACAGAGAGGAGTGAAGCTGCATGTGAAAGCATGGAGTATTGAGAGTATCTGTGCTCATATAAAAGCTAAAATACTTCCATTCTTTAAAGTCCCCTGAAATAGCTCAGTTAACTAAAAAGTATTTACTCTCAAAAGGAAAAAGTAATTTTTTAAATATTCAAGCATTGATGATTTCGAGGAATTATTGAGGTTGTGGTCCTTTCACCAAGCCTGATTTGCTAAACTTCATTAATGCTTTAAAAAAAAAAAAAATGTATTAATTTCTTTATTAATAGTTTTATGGCCATGAATGTACTTCAATATGGACTTAAATATGTCTGGGTACAAGAGTGGATTTCGCAAATAATGTTTCTTCTCGTGTTATTTATGTAATATTCATGTTCGTACGAGGGCGAAACAAGTACCGCAGCCCCATCTTTGAAATTTAAATGTAATTATATTAGTCCTCAGGAAAGGATCCTGGGCAGAGAAACGCCTCCCTCCTGTTCGGTAGATTTATGAGCAGAAAGATTGAGCCGGGCTTCAGACCAGCTCTTCTCTCCGAGTCGTTTTG
>CM045884.1:3437500-3485000 GCA_025169545.1 Anguilla japonica
TCTCTCTCTCTCTCTCTCTCTCTCTCTCTTATTTGTGCTAGAAAAGAGCAGCCGGAGCCAAAACGCCGGCCCGCTGACTAAATGGAAAAAGTCTGTCGGACCCGATTGGAGGAGACGTCTTTTATAAGGGGGGGGGGGGGGGGGAGTTACGGCGGGTAAACAGTGGCTCGGCTCGGCTGGGCTCCAGGGCTGGGGGGTAAACGGCGGGCCGGGGGCCTTTGAAAGAGACGGGCCGCGTCGTTTCTGATCGGCCCCGAGCGCCCGCTCTCTCGCTCGCTCACGGTGACATAAGACAGAGGCCTCGGTGCCGAGCTGCAGGCGGAGTGACCGGCTAGCGTCTGGCCCAGACCTGGGGGGGGGGGGAGAGGGGCGGGGGGGGCGGGGGGGACGGGGGGTTCTGGGACGTCTCTTTGAGGCAGAGAGATACTAGCTTTCGTCTGAATTGCCAGCCCCCCCGGCCCCCCCCCCCCCTCTCTCTGTGTGAGGGAAATGGTCCTAATGCTCTTATTAACATGCCCTATGGAAGCAGTGCTTGGGATTCAGTCCATTTGAAATCAGTCAGTTCATCGCCCTGAGATGTGCTCACCAAACAGTCCTTTTTTCAATCCTGAAATTTCAAATGAGTTAAAGTGAAATTTACCCAAAACCTTTTTGGGAAATGGTCAGCAAAGAAACGCAATGCTCAGCATAGAAACGCAATGCTCAGCATAGAAACGCAATACTCATAGAATCGCTAGAATCACTCACTTCAGCGACTGCAGGAATGCAACCAAAGGTGGGGGGTTGGGGGTTGGGGTTGGGGGGTTGGGGGTTTGGGGGAGGGGGGTCGTGGGTGGGGGTTGGGGGTGGGGGGGGGGCGGCGGGGGTTTGGGGGTTGGGGGTTGGGGGGGAGGGGGGGGTGGTGGGTGGGGGGTGGGGGGGGTGGTGGGGGGGATTGGGGGGTGGGGGGGAGGGCGGCGGGGGGAGGCGATGGGCGTGGAACGCTGCCCTGTCCCATTACAGTAAAGCGTAAAACCGTACCCGCGCCTGGCGGCCGATTCTGCCCCATTGGCTGTTTTTTCATGCGTTTAATGGAAAACGTATTTTTAATCGATGAGACTAAATGCGCTGCGTGCAGGGCGTGTCTAAAGGCCGTCATAAATCTACTCGTTCAAGCCCCTGCATATTTACAGAGGATTAGAACCCCAGAATCTAGAAACGGGTCAGCTGAGCACTTATGTTTAAACTCAGATGATGTAAATTGCTTAAATATGTCTGAATTTTCACTGTATTGATGGTTTTCGGGGGTACAGTGCAGTTTTGGCTCACTGTATGTTCCTTTTAATGAGAAGATGCTGTCGTGATAATCGTCTTACTCCCTAATGGTTTTCACAGAACTTGAAAAATGATATTTTAAAATAGACAATACTGTCTCTCACGCACGGCTTCTAACTGCTAACCTTTGCAAGAAGAGAACTTATAACCTCTAATGGGTAGCACTGGTTTTAATGCTGTTGTCATTGGATGCAGAACCACACTTCTTCTTCTTATGGTCTTCAGTCCAGCAGAAGCACTGAAGGAGGTGGTGTTCCCTCAGTCCTGTGGGGAATCCCAGGGCATTTGTGAAATTTTTGGAGAAAAGAGGCCATCCCCAAATATATATCTGTTCCCGGTGTGAAATTAAGCAGTGTATGTTTTTACTACAAAGAATGTTTTATTACTGAACTCTCGTAGCTGTTCAATTTAATTTAATCTTGAATGAAACTAACGTGCGTTCCAGAACACTCTGTTCATATCCGTCCTCCCAGGAGTGTGTGGAACACAGAGTTATGTATCGGGGAGAGCTCTTTTTGTGTTGAACACCGCAAACCTGTTAACACGTGAATTCCAGAGGGTCTAAGCACCATGTGACTGTGCACTGGGAGCCTGGAGTTGGGAGAACTGAGAGTAGAGGAGCAGGGTGGAAAGTGTGGAGGGTGTGCAGGTGTGTCAGTGGGGATTAGCTGGTAACGGGTGATTTATGAACGTTAAGTTAAGTGTGCAGTTACCACGTCTCTGCATTTCTGTCTCGCTACCCAAAAAAAAAACCTGTTGTTGCCGTGTCTGCATTTCCTGTTTTGGATCAAGTCAGCCTTGGAAGGGTTCTGCACTAGGAACGTGCTTCTACGGGGTGACCTGCCTGGTTTTGGGGGGTGGGGGTGGGGGGTGGGGAAGACCCACAGTGTCGTTGGAGGGGCCTTTGGCGCCCTTGCCTGTGTGCGCGGTTATTTCGACTGCGAGCCTCCCGTCCCGGCTGGAGAGGTAGAACCTGGTGGAGGCCTTTGCTGGACACGTGTGCGAGGAGACAGAATTTCTAGTTCTGGCCCCCCCTGCCCCCCCCCCCCCCCCCCTTCAGCCGAACCGGGCTGTCGTTCCCCAGGCCTCTCTCTGTTAAACGGCAGACTGCAGTGAAGTGGGACAGTAGATGCTAGCCGCTGGGAAAGACGCTGTAATTTGGGACGAAAGAGCATTCGGCTGAAGAGTGCACAAGGAGAGCATCCGCATGATCACTCCCCCCCCCCAACTCAGCCACCCCCCCCCCCCCCACCCCCGCGGCCCCCCCACCCCTTGCATAGGCACCACCGCAGATCTCGCCATGGCTGAAGGCGTGTCCTTTATAGAGGATGGGGAGAGGACTCATGCGGTCAACGCCAGCGTTTTAAAAGCGATGAAATGCCAGGCCTGCTGGCTACAGGGACAGAGAAGAGGAATACAATGCACGCTGGGGGGGGGGGGGGGGATTTATTTGTACTTACTGCCGTCATTGTCTCTTGTTTTATCAGGTTTTTTTTATTTATCGTGCTGTTTTCGTTGATGTTGTCGTGATTGCCGTGCTGCTGAACTACGAACAAATCATTGTTCTGACTTATCATTTGTCAAAATGGACTGCAGGCGCGGTCATGGTGTACATTTTTTTTTTAAAACTGCCGGATCTCCTAAAACTAGTAAATAAATATTCAGGTCAGTCTTGTTTTTCAGTTTTAGTTTCTTTTTTTTTCTTCCATTTCTTCTTCAGAACGATGACGGAAACAGCAGTGATAAAAAGACCCAGCGTTTGTGTAATTTAGTGAAGTTTTCTTTTTCTCTCTTTTTTATGTTGCGCATTTCAAAACCTCCGACGGAGAAAGACGCGGAGGAGAGAGGGAGACTTGCGTCAGAGCGGCGCTCGGGGTTTGACGTGCGCTCACGCTGGTCGCCGAGCTCGCGCTGCAGCTACGCGCGCTTCCCTCGGGCTCCGCCGCTGCCGCCGCCGCGGCTTCCGGAAGCTTCCGCGCAGGCCCGGACGGCGTTACGCGGACGAGGCCGCGGTTTGGGTGTGGTTTGCAGCGGTTCGGTGCGTTTTCTTTTTTTTTCTTTTTTGCATAAATCAAATATTATGATAATAAATAAATCGTTTCCCTGGCTCTGACAAATGAACTGATGATTCTACACAAAGTTGGTGTAGTGCAGTGCATCCATGGTCTTTTCCCCTCTCTTATTTAAAAAAAGGAATGAATTTGTATTCATTTATTCATGAGCTCGGGGATCCCTGTGTCAGCAGCAGTAGTTGCTCTTAAATTGGTCTTGTGAACGGCTGGTCTGTGAAACGTGTCGCTGAGGTGGAGGCCCGGGACAGTGGGCACTCACAGGGGTCTGAGTTGGGGCCCCTTTTGGCGGGCCAGGAGGGCAGTTTTGGGCTGTGGGACTGCCGCTCTCGTTGACCTGCTCCTCGGGCCTGCCCCCTCTGTTCCGCCCGCTCGTCCCTGCGAGCGACCAGCATGGCGGACGCGTCCGAGCGGCCTGGCCTCTCCTGCCTGCACCCCCGCTGCGTGTAATCGCCCTTCCTGTGGCTATCAGGATGTGACGGGGGGGGGGGGGGGGGGGGGGCGGGGGCGGGGGCGGGGAGCTGGCAGTGGCTTGGGGGGGAGGAGGGGGGAGCACCGGTTGTCGAGCGTTTCCCTGGCTGCCAACTGTAAATGTGGGAGGAAGCAGGGCCCTGACCTTCCTGTTTTACCCGTCGGTGCGAGCTGCAGCTGCCAGCGCGGCCAGCGTCAACAGCAACGCCCCCCCCCCCCACCCTGCTCCGCCCATTGGCCCCCCTCCATGGGTCCCCCCCCCCCCCACCTCCACCTTCTCTGTGCCTCAAAACGAGGTGAATTATGACCCTCCCAACTTTGTCAGGGCCTCCCCGAGCCAAGCCGAACCATGAGGGGGGTTGCAGGATTCAATCCTCGGCCTGCCACGGCTGCTGCTGTGTTGCAGCCTTGTGAGTTGAGGTGCGTAAAAGCTGAGTTTGCAGAAGCAGGTGCCCAGAGGAGTGACAGGAGCGTGTGTAACCCGTGCGCTCGCCCCAGGCGGGAGCGTCTGCTGGCTGGCAGGTATGAGGTAGCGAGCGCCAGGTTTCGCTGCGCCGCCACTTTTTCTCAGACATGGCGGCTCTTGTCCGATTCGGTTCTCTTTTTTTTTTTTTAGCTGCGGCTGTGGCAGTGTCCGGTAATGAAAACGGGCAGCCGTGTGACTCTCATCCGCGGCGGTCGGCTCCGAGTGGGGGGGGGGGTGGGGGGGGGGGGGGGGGGGGGGGGGAAGAGAGGAGAGACAAAATCAGATCGTTTTCAGCATGGTCACAAACCCAGGAGCGCTTGTTTTTTTTTTTTTTTTTGTGCGAAAGAAATCAATACCGGGACAGGTATTGTATTTTTGGACAGACAAAGTCTGATCTCAAAGGTTTATGTTTCACCCTCAACAAGCTTCCTTAAATGGCTGGCTTGTCTGTGTACGACAGACAGATAATTGGGCAGATGATGGGGGGTAAGATGGAGTAATCTTTCACACCCCTCGTCTCTCCTTCGTGTCCCACTCGCCGATGTTTTCTAAACCAAGCAGTAGGTAGAAAGAGCAGCTCAGTTAGAAGGAACAGCTGAATTATAAAGAGCAGCTCAATTAGAAGGAGCAGCTCAATTATAAAGAGCAGCTCAGTTAGAAGGAGCAGCATGGTTAGAAGGAGCAGCTCGGTTAGAAGGAGCAGCTCAATTATAAAGAGCAGCTCAGTTAGAAGGAACAGTTCGGTTAGAAGGAGCAGCTCAGTTAGAAAGAGCAGCTCATTTGAGCCATGCTGCTTCTCCCTGGTTGTTGAACGTCCCTTCCAGGCCCAGCCTCCGTCCTGCTGCCGACCCAAGAGGTCCCAGCAACCAATAACGAGTTCACACCACGTTGCCACGGGCAACCGCGGTCGAGGCCAGAAGGCGGGCGACACTCCCATCGCGGGGGGTGCGGCGGGGGGGGGGGGGGCTGGGGGGGTCGCCATGGCGTTTATTACCTGTGTTATTGAGCGGGGTTCCCAGGTGAAGTCCCGCTGTCGCACCGTTCCCTGGCCGGCGGAGGCGCAGCGACAGGCTGCAATTAAGGAAGGGGACCCGGGGGCCGCAGGGCTCCTGCTGTCCCATTATTTATTCACGCCCCCCCATCCTGAGCGGGGTCGGGAGGGGGGGGGTCGACAGCACTAAGAAATGCACACAGCTGGATGCCCACTGGAGCAATCAAGGTGACCTGGAGGCTCTTCCAGGCTTCAGCAAACACGTCTATGCCCTTTGATTAGCACCTGGCCCACTTATCCAAAGCCTAGTCTAGACCTGGGCCAAGTAGGTATTTCACCGTGACTGCCATTATAATTTTAAAAGCCCTCCTGCAGGTCCCTGAGCCTTTTCAGCCAGGCGCGATGCTATGCAAAACTTAATATCATACCACGGAAGAATTCTGTCAAATGAGTTCTTTCTTTTATAGCTGGCGGTAATCTCCAGCAATTTGACTGGTGTCTGGATAAGAGATGTGGGCATGTTCAATGAAATACCTTGATTAACTGCCTGAACTGAACAAGGGGGATACAAGTTTGTCCTGAGGTGGGACAGGCTAACAGTTCAAGTGCGGAACAGCTGTGTGTAATTTGGGTACAGGGGAGAGGCCGGTCGGACAGAGCTCTCTCTGTGAGACGGGACGGGGCCACAGGTGACCCCCCCCCCCCCCCCCCCCCCCCCCCCCCCCCCAGCTTCAGCTTCCCAGCGTACCTCCGAGGTCTGAGAAAGAGCAGGCGTTCCCAGGACCTGATAATCCCGCACAGCGCCCGCCAACCAAAACTCCGCCGTATTTGTTTTCCTCGAATGTGGAAAGTCGCTGGACATTCCTCTGGTAATCTGCGAACGGTGCGGGCCGGGGGTTAACCCTTCGAGCACCGAAAATCAGCCGTCTACCAGATGGCCCTCAGGCTGAACGGTAACCTCGGCAACCGGCGAGGGATTAAAAGGGGGACGCGATTTCCCGTGTTTTCCGTCCTTCGCGGGTGCCTCTTTGTGGTCGCCCTGAGCCGGGCCTCGGGGCTCAGGGGCGAGCTAACGTGCTAAACGTGCTAAACGTGCTAACGTGCTAACGAGATAAAGAGCCGGTCGACATCAAAGCGCACTTCTATAATGCGAAAACGGTGTTAAGGGTGGGGTTTCCATGTGGAGGAACAGCACAGTGTCTGGTCTGTTGTCTGGTTTTGGGCCTGCAATCAAGCTGCTAGAGTACCATTCTAAAAATGGCCTGGTGGGGTGGGGTGGGGTGGGGTGGGGTGGGGGGGGGGGGGGGGGGAGGGCGAGAGAGGCTAATGCTTTTACGTCTGATGGCTTGAGTGAAATTTTCGAAGTACGAGCCATTTAATCAGACGGGCTGATGACTGGGCCGTGGCGCGGTCTGCCCAGCCGTTTCACCCCCGCCAAACTCTGATAAATTAACAGAGAGCGAGCGTTTTCCCAAACTGCTTTAGTCGTCCATCACCGGGTCCCGGCTCACAGGCTGCAGGTGAAGATGCATCTTGTATTTGGGCCTACTCTGTCGAGCGCAGCAAGAACCAGCCACATAACTGAGCAATGGAGTACTGAAGTACTGGAGTTGTATCTGAATAATGGTGTTGTATCTGAGTAGTATCTGAGTAACGGTGTTGTATCTGAGTTAATGGAGCTGTATCTGAGTAATGGTGTTATATCTGAGTTGGAATTATTATTATTACTTGTGCTCTCTAGTGTGTATACGGTACAAGCTGTGCCTATTGATAACTGCACAAAATGTATTTCCAGAAGCCCAGCAAAGATGAATACAAATTATTTAGCAGCTCAGGTATTCTCCAGGTTATCATGTTTTGTTCTTAAATTATAAATGAAAATTTATTCATTTTTATCATATCTATGTATGTTTTTTTTTCTCTCACTCACTGATCCGTGACGACTGATCCCATTGGCCCCAGGAACCAGGAAGTGAAACGCCTGCCGGGCCTCGGTCCTTACGGAACCTTAGCGGTATCACCACGGCAACGAGCGCGGAGAAAGGTTCGATGCGTTCCAGGCCCCAGTGACGCGGAGAAGGAGGCCGTTGATGCGTATTTGAGTATCGGGTGTACGGACGATGCTGAGTTTATCCTCAAGGCCATCGGCGATGGCGAGTGCGAGCGGTGCGTTGTGTATGTGAGAAGATCAGGCAGCGGACCGGCTGATGGATTCATTTAATTCGCGGGAAGCTCTTCGGTGTGCGCGCAGGTAGCAGCGTTTTAAACAGCCTTAAATAGCCCAGAGCCTGAGCGCTCCACAACGGCGCTCAGCCCACACTGTTTTCCGCATACGAGGAGGAGGAGGAGGAGGGGAGGAAGGAGGAAAAAAAAAGGAAAAAGGTTTTGGAAATATTTGTCGAAATAATTTACGTTTGTTTGGGCTCTGGTGAGGATTGTGAAATAGAATTATTGCCCTTGGCCGCTTTGCGGGAAGTGGAAACCCTGCCGTCGTTATTGGTTTTATTGGAGAATTAAAAGATTTTTTTTTTTTTTTTAACGAGAGATATATAACTTATATTTAGATACGGCCCCAGAAGTATGAAGGCGCTGCGCGTATGTTTTCCGCGGCTGGCTGGCTGGCTGCGGCGGTTTGGCGTGGTCGCGGGGGCTCGGTGGTCCCGGGCCCTGTTTGCGTCGGGACGGCCAGTAAAAACGAAAAACTTTCAGACGCATCCGTACGCGCTGCTGCCCATAGGCTCTCCCCGCGCAGCCGCCGGCCAATGGGAGGGTCCGCATTTCACTGGGCTTCTGAAAGCGGGCGTGTCCGGTTTTATTTGAACAGAAAGTGCCGCCTCGAGTGAAAGCGGGTTTCTGGTTTTAGCCCCGCGGCGCTACGGCACCTGACTCAGCCGCTCATAACTAATCACGGCCTTCAGTCCAGGCCTCGAGAAGCAGACTCCGGCCGTCTCTGTGCCGGGATAAAACAGAAACCTGCGCCCAGGACCGACGGTTTTCGGCCCAGATTGGACACCCCTGCTCCAGAATAAAAATGCGATGCATTAGCTGCGATGAAATCGCATAAGAAAGCCCTGAACTGCGGAACCACTATAGGCCACGTTCAGCTGAAGTCAGAAGAGAAGCAGAAAATGTTATGTGATTATCGTCTCATCGTGCGGGGTGACGGGGACTGTAGTACTTTTTTTATCTCGGCGCACTCAACCGGCAGAAATTCCGCGACGACGCGGCTCGCGCCTGAAGCGCAGCTCGGTTTTGGGCAGTTGGTTTGCGCCGGGTTTGCGCAGCCGAAGGAACGGTGGCGATGTGCGTTCGCGTATGCCGATTCCCCCTCTTCACAACCTTGCTTTTAAAAACAAAAATAGACTTGTTTTTTTTTTCATTTGTACAGGGGATTTATTTTTTATTTTATTTCGTTCTTCAAAAAATTTGGCACCTCCAAGTCCCACCCGAATTTGGAACGTGCACTCGTGTGTTTTAATAACGGTTGGCAAGCTGGGCTGTGCCTGCGCCACTTTTGGCTCGCGGTTAACCACAGCATCGCCCGGAGACCGAGGGTCGAGGTCAAAGGTCACCACCGCCTCGTCGCTCGTTAGCGAGTCCCCCCGGCGCATCCGATAACCCGCCGTGGCTGTTGCTCGGCCCCCCGGCACGGCACCATCACAGCTCAGGTAGCGGTCTACAGCTCAGCAGCTGTTCGGCGCACGCAGAGGATGCACCTGCTAATGCACTTCCTGAGCTTTTACGCAGGAAGTCACAGCGATGAGTAGCACCTTCGTTTGTGACCGGTTGTTCACAGTTTCGGTTTTAAATGGAAACAAAAGGAATAAATACATTAAAATAGAAATTGATCGGCCGGTGCGTATAATGTCACTAAGCTCGGATTTTCTTTTGAATTGACTCGTTTGGGTTGACGTATGTTGTGCTTGTTGCACGTGTGCGTCTACACAACGTCAAATTTTAAATTAACATAAAACATTGGCCTTGGCTAGGCTGGCGTAAGTGGCATCTGTGAGCTTGAGGCATGGCAATAAGCCAGTTTCTCAGGCAGTGATTTGAATTGTACTTTTTGTAATTTTGTGTACAAAATGTATGACTCTTCGCAGGATGTTGTTTTGCTCCAGGATATCTGCTCTATCCTAATTAATTTAACAGCGACAGTTGCAGTAGCTCTGCGGTGCTCTTAGCCTCCAAACAGAACAGTTTGAAGGAAGTGTTTTCTTTTTTTCATGCGTGTCACTTCCACGCCTACTGTACGAGAGAGAGAGGAAGTTCAGTGGCTGAGAGCACAGGAAGTCACACGTTGGGCGCTGAGCATGCTCAGATCGCTCCTAGCTTCTGACAGCGTACCCTTCTCCAACAACAAGGTTCACATCCAATAGCCTGGACCGACTGGTACAGTAAAGGCACGTCAATGGATTTTTAAAAAAATAAAGTAAATATTATGTCAGACAAGATTTTACTGGTTGTTCTACCTTCTCAGACGGTGACATTGCAAGAACAAAAATCCCTGAGAGGCAACAGCAGGTTATTGTGGACCTTACTGCAGAGTTTTTCACTCGGGCGAAACTGAATATGGGGTTTGTAGCTGCATGCGTCACCTGTGGGTGTAACAGGTCAGGATGCAATTACAGTGGATACCTGCTGGACTGAAGCATAAAGCAGCGCGCTCCGCTGAGCCAAATCCAGACGTCCAGAGGGCTGGAAATCTCGGCCGAGAGACGTCCTGACGTAAAGCCGGATTAGTTTAACCACAGCGTGGCTCGGGTTTCACCCGGATGCGTCCCGGCCACGCCCCGCTCGGCTGGGAAAACTTTCACCTTTCCACCGAACGCAGCCGGGTTTCCACCTGAGCGCCCGGACGGCGCTTCATCGTCTTTTCACAACAAAAAAAAAAAGAAGAAAAAAAAGGGTTCGCTAGAGCTGGTCTGCTACGGACGCCTTTCCCCACGACGGGCGGTCGATCTCGGCCCCCCCTCGGTGCCCGTTTGGCACCCCCCCCCCACAGCGAGGCACTCCTTCGGAGATGCTATCCCAGCATGCCCCCGTGACGTGATTCTCATTCAGGGACAGAAGGTCGAGTGTGCTCGCCGCTGGACGTAGCTGACGGGGATATCGAGCTCTGCCACCGGGAGGATAATGAAAGGAGCCATAGCAGAGGAATTTACGGGCATCGCTGTCCAAATGGGAAAGCGTACGAATGTTAAGCCCCTCCTCCACTCACCTGGCCCGGGACAGCAGGTGCCAACAGAGAATTTAAGTTATGCATAGCGGAACAACACACAGACAAAAACAACAACAAAATAACAGAACGTTTTTGTCTGTTTGATCATAATCAGTTATTGTCCCTCGTTTGATCAATAAGATGATGTTCATTTTTTTTTTACGCCGTGATTCAGTATGCTTATTGTTAGTGTTGGTGTTTGGAGCGCTGGGACTTCTGATTTCTCCGTTGGGGAACGTTGCTGGTCGCCAGCTCTGCCTCTGGGATGTGCAGCGCAGAGACGTTAGAGTCCTGGACGTGACCTTTGACCCTTTTATTCATGCAATTACCGGTTGGGTTTCGTATGCCTTTCGTATTGGCTGGTCGGACGCCTATGAATAATAAAATGCAATGCATTTGGAGAGCGTGTGTCCCTTGTGTGTACATATGTTAAACGCACAGGTACACAGGACCTCACCTCTAGAGTAGGTGTGTGGGGGGTGCAGTGTGACTACGGCGAGGGGAGAGGTTGGCATGGGCGGCCATTTTGGCTCGATTTCGGCGTCGGCCCTCCCTGGAGTGCCGTAACCAGAGATTTCGGTTCCTTCTCTATCCGGCCAGTGCTGGCAAAATTAAAGCCTCTGGCAGCGGAAAGCTGCTCTCTGTGCAGGACAGACAATCACTAGCATCACGAGCATCTGAGGCACAATCATCAGCATCATTCATAAAATATAATACAGCTATGTTTTGGGAGGGTAGGGGTAGTTTTATGAATATGGTATGTAGTTATCACTTGTTGCAACACACACACACACACACACACACACACTCGCACGCATGTACACACACACACACACGCACACACACCTTCCCTGAATTGATTGAGCCCCCGAGTCTGTTCATACAACAGTTTGCGATGGTCCGCTTTTCTCCAGAGCGGGACAGACAGAGCGGTGCTTTACTTGAGCCGCAGAGCAGCTTGTGACCAGCACCCCAGGCAGGAGCCCCTGTACGAAACCCAGCGGCTGTCGGTGGGACGCAGCTGAGGAGAGTCCAGCACACAGCGCCGCACTAAAGACGCCGCTCGGCGTGTCGTGATGTAAACCACGCGCGCTTCGTCTGGGGGGGGGGGGGGAAAAAAAAAAACGGGCGGATTTTGTTTTGCGTCTGCGGAGCGCGTCGGGTTGCCGACGGCGACGGAACGTTCGTCTGCGCCGCCCGCGGCTGTTTTTTTGGTCGGTTTTTATGCGTCCTTGCGCAAGGCTGGCATTGCACAAAACCCGCAAGCGCCCTTGCCCTGCGGAAACATTTGTGTACGAGCGGGTTTTTAAAGTTTTTTTTTTTTTTTTTTTTATGATTTCTTTTTTTTTCCTCTCACTCACTCACACGCGCTTAGATTTCGGTGAGAGTAATTATATTAGTTTCTGAGACCCGGTGAAATTTTACACTCCCACCGCTTAAACTAAAAATAAAAACTATATATATATATTAAAAAAAACTTATGTTGTTATTGCTATTATTGTTCTCTTAAAACTTTGAGAGGGCGAGAAAAATAAGTTTTATTATCTCGACCTTTTTTCTTCTGCTGGTAACAGCTCGCGAGCGTAAAGGACTCTCTAACGGGCCCCGTGAGAGCCGTCAGATTCAGCGCCGTCTTTACTGGTGTCATTACACCCGTCTGAAACAGACAGGGAGAGAGGACGTGGCCCTCTTATTGCACTGTAAAAATAACAGCAAGGCCTCATTCAAATTTCTGGATTCGACTATGAGTCCCTGACCGTTGGGGTCGGTGGTGGAGAAAACTATGAAACCCCCCTCCCCCCCCCGCCCGCCCGCCCGCCCGCCCGCCACTACAATGGGATAAACAGGTGGTTTAGTTCACGACACTGATTAAACTCGTGGTCAGTTTGACCTCAAGAAATTAGTGTCTGCATGACTTTGTCTCTTTTGCTTCTAAATTCATTTTCAAGGCGTTTCGGACCAGTGGCAGAACCTCTTTGATGGCAGTTGTGTGTTGTTTGCCGTTTGTTTTCTGCAAACGTGGCTTAATTTTAAATCCTCAAAAACATGAGAAAAAAAAACAGTAGTTGTTTTTCCATTTTGTCACCTTTTTATGGACTTAGCGTAAAAACACTTTAACGGCATGTTCCGGAAAGGCACGAAGAAGAAAAATATACAAATTAATTTCTACCAGCCATAAAAAAAAAAAAAAAAAAAAAAAAAGTTAAATTCAAACACTTACAAAAACCCACAGAAGAGTTATTTCCTTGTGGGACGTTGAGTCATGTTTTTTTTTTTATTCTTATGTAGCTGAACTATCCCAAAACAGCAGATTCACTGTCCCGTTTGCAGCAGAAGTAAATTCTGAATATGTTTTATTTTGAACTAAAATGGGTCTCCAAATAACTTCAGAGTACATAATGCCTTTATTGAAGGAGGGCGATTGTGTGGATCCTTCATCGTGAGCCCTTGAAGTTCGTTTTGAGGTCATTTGGGTTATTGTCGTTGGGCCATGGGAAAACCTTAATTGGGCTTGCCTGCGAGCTGTATACCCATGTTAAGCGTCATTTTTATTTGCTCTCGTTTAAATTTATCGTCAACAATGTTCTCCCAAAATAGGGGTGGGGCGTGTGGACTGGCCGGGGGCAGGAGCAGTTTTTGGAACGGAAAGGAATGAGATGAGATGGAATTGGAGAATGGAGACTTAATTTGATCTCCTCCCCTGGGTTTAAGCTCAATATTAAATTTGTGACCCCTTGCTACCGTTGCATTCTGGTCCGACCAGCTCTGACTTGTAACGGGAAAGGAGAGACGGCCCATGATGCTCTGTTGTTCCTGGTCCTCCAGGACAGCTGCGTGCCTACTGGATTTTTTTTTTTTTTTTTCAGCCCGGTCAAAACACTTAACTGCTCGATTCAAATCACCATGGCTGCCATTAATGAGCTTTGCACCTGCTACTGGTAGCAGCAGGGCTTTGGACGGGTGGTAAATCACCATACTGCCACCCTCAAGGACCCTAGGAGTTGGATACAACCCTTCTCGGGAAGGGGTGGGCGGGGGGTGTGGAAAGTGGGGGGGGGGGGTATTTTCGGGGGCAAAATGTGAACAGGTGGGGGGGACTTCCAGACATGTCCGGGCACCTGCTGTCCCTGATTGCAGCTGTCTGTCGAGAATGAACTACCTCGCTTTTCGCTGAGGCTGTGCAGTGTGTTTTTGCTGGAAGGGGGGCTCTGTCAATCATCGTTACTGGTTCATTTGTTTTACCAGTTTCCCCTCTCAAAGAATTCCAACCAGTCTCCGTAGTTGTGGTAAAGGTGTGTTTTTCGGGACATGTCCGTCTATCGAGAATGAACTACCTCTGCAATGCAATATGTTGAACGTGCTAATGTGCTTGTCTCCGATTGGGCCAGGATTTTGAGTGTCGGGCGTCTGTATTGGCATCGGGAGGGAGTAAAAGCATAGGACAGATACATATGATGATGAGTGTGCGTTTTTGTCCACGAGCAGGAAGGAGCCAGTTGCTGTTTATCGCCATGGCGACAGGCAGCGCTGTACAGGCCCTCTCTGTGTTGTAGGGGAGCAGGTGCCTGGCTGTCTCCTCTCTCCTCTCTGACTCTGTGACTCTGCATCGCCACGCCCAGACAGCACTTATCTGTGTGTGTCAGTTATCTGAATGGCCTTAACGCTGTAATGCTAAATCTCTCTGCCACACACACACACACACACACACACAAGCACACACACAATCGAACACACAAGCATACACACATATATACACATGCCAACACACACATGCACACACACACGCACACATATATACACACACACAGAAGTATAATTTATTTACACACATACGTGCACACACACAAACACACATGCAAGCACACACACACACAAACAAGCTCACTTATCACACAGCCACAGCACCCTCTCGCACATGCACACAGGTATGTGCAGTACAGTGCAGTACTGCCCCTCTGTGAAACAGAGCCCAGAGTCCGCTCTGCTGCTGCATCAGAGCCCAGAGTCCGCTCTGCTGCTGCATCAGAGCCCAGAGTCCGCTCTGCTGCTGCATCAGAGCCCAGAGTCCGCTCTGCTGCTGCATCAGAGCCCAGAGTCAGCTCTGCCTGCATCAGAGCCCAGAGTCCGCTCTGCTGCTGCATCAGAGCCCAGAGTCAGCGCTGCTGCTGCATCAGAGCCCAGAGCCCAGAGTCCGCTCTGCTGCTGCATCAGAGCCCAGAGCCCAGAGTCCGCTCTGCTGCTGCATCAGAGCCCAGAGCCCAGAGTCCGCTCTGCTGCTGCATCAGAGCCCAGAGCCCAGAGTGCCCAGAGTCCGCCTGCTGCTGCATCAGAGCCCAGAGTCCGCCCTGCTGCTGCATCAGAGCCCAGAGTCCGCGCTGCTGCTGCATCAGAGCCCAGAGTCCGCTGCATCAGAGCCCAGAGTCAGCGCTGCTGCTGCATCAGAGCCCAGAGCCCAGAGTCCGCGCTGCTGCTGCATCAGAGCCCAGAGCCCAGAGTCCGCGCTGCTGCTGCATCAGAGCCCAGAGTCAGCGCTGCTGCTGCATCAGAGCCCAGAGCCCAGAGTCCACGCAGCTGCTGCATCAGAGCCCAGAGCCCAGAGTCAGCGCTGCTGCTGCATCAGAGCCCAGAGCCTGCTGCTGCAGAGTCCGCTCTGCTGCTGCATCAGAGCCCAGAGCCCAGAGCTGCATCAGAGCCCAGAGTCCGCCCTGCTGCTGCATCAGAGCCCAGAGTCCGCCCTGCTGCTGCATCAGAGCCCAGAGTCCACTCTGCTGCTGCATCAGAGGCGGCGCTGGCCGTGCCGATTCATTAGCTGTGGAATTAGTGCCTTAATTAGATGCGTAATTCTGCCGGGGGGAGATGGGTTGCCTGCGAGACGGGGCGATGCGTCAGGGTGACAGGGTTTCCGAAATAGCCCAGGCCCCGCCGCCGCCCTCCGCTGGCGTGACACGTGACCCCCGGGGGCGCGGTCGCCCGAGCTGCCGGGCACCTCCGTCCCCTCGCCCTGTAGACCCGCCCCCACGCCCTCCGCCATCGTCCTGCCCCTGCCCCTGCTTCGTTCGCCAGACCTGTGTGTGTCGCCGGTTCCCGCCGCTCGCTTGCCTCCCTCCAGCTTGTCCTGGGTCGTACCCCCAGCGCCACAACTGCTAAAAATCGAGAAGGTCGTCGCCCTTCTGAAGTGTAGGCTTTTTGGAATGTTCGCCTGTTTTTTTCAAAGTCCTGAGTCTTGTTCTAGAACTGCATCCCTGTCAGTCACCGGCAGTGATTGTGACATCAGCATTAGAACGTTCAGCTAAGAACATTCTAATCACACATTTGTGACCTCACACCTTCAAATGGTTAATTATTAACATGGAAATTAATGAGCTGTGTAAATGAAGGAAGGAACGGGGGAACGGGGGGGGGAGCGAGCTGTGATTGGCCGCCTCTTCCTCAGCAGGAGTGAGTTCGTTTAACTGCCATTTTCACAACCGAAAATTCTCCTAAAGCCTTTCAGGCCATGAGGCCCAGGATGAGTGCAATGTGTGGATCAGACCGGTGCTTTCTGCCTGGTCACCTGGACCCGGGTTGGTCAGTCAGAGCGCTTGGCGAACGGCAGTGAAGGCCGTTAGAACGGAAATCAGCCAGTCCCCCGCATGATCGCTCCGGAGGGGGTCATGTGACAGAAATCATGTGAGACATGGACCAGACACCAGAGCCAGATTCCTACTGCAGGAACCCCCCCCCCCCCCCCCTTTCTCTTTTTCTGTCTCCCTCT
Source organism: Anguilla japonica (assembly GCA_025169545.1). Classification (NCBI taxonomy): domain Eukaryota; kingdom Metazoa; phylum Chordata; class Actinopteri; order Anguilliformes; family Anguillidae; genus Anguilla; species Anguilla japonica. The sequence goes on from CM045884.1 coordinate 3,453,788, forward strand.
CTCTCTTTCTCTCTCTATCAAATACAAATTTTAAATGAGTTCTTGCCATAACCACAAAGTGTATTTGTGTTGATTATAAAGTATGTAAAGTCTTAAAAAAAAGACTGACTAATGAGGAATCTAATGTCAGCTACTTCATAAAAACCCCTCTCTTTCTATCTCTCTGCCTTTGTCCTCTTTCTCCTAATTTGCCTCTCACACACACACACACACGCGCACACACACACACACACTCACACACACACACACATGCACACAAAAGCAAACACAAAGGTGCCCACAGTCCACGGAGTAAAAGCCCGGACTCTCCACCTACCTGTTAAACGGGCTCTTCCACTCTGAGTGGGCCTGGCGATGAAAAGATCGCACACGCACTCACACACACACACACACACACACACACACACACACACACACACACACACACACACACACACACACACACACACACACACACACACACACACACACACACACACACACACACACACACACACGGTGCCCTTTCAGGCTGCACAGCCCCTTTCAGTGTGAGTCAGGAGAATGTGACAGAGAAAAGCATTAACTATCTCTGAATCACAGTCAAGGTTTTGAGATGAGGTTTTCACCATCAGAGAGTAGGTATTTCCCTGAAACTACAGACAGGAAATGAACCTACAGACCCTCACCAATGCACTAAAATGCTGTTCAGTGATGCTACTCCAGTGGTGCAGGGGTGTATACACGTGTACACATGCTGGAATGCTGGAGCAGGAACTTGTTTTGACAACCAGAGTAATGACTTATGCACTATTCTGACAAAAGGTACGGTATCTCAGGATCTGGTGAATTTTGTGTATGTGTGCATGTGTGCGTGTGCATCACAGCCACTGGAAACACATCACAGCTGCAAAGCATGAATGATCCTAGACATGATCCTAGCCAGTCGCAAGATGACCCCCCCCCCCCCCACCTCCCTCCCTCCCTCCAGCTAGTGTGGAAAAACACCGGCTTCTGTCCCTTGCCAAACTATCCCTGAAACACCAGTTGGGCTGGGTGGCTGGACCCGGATTTGTGGGATTGCGTGTAAAGAAGTGCCAAAAGCGTTAGCCAGAATGAGCCCCCCCCGCCCCCGTGCCCCTGATCCCACACCCCCCGTGCCGCTGGCTTCCGAAAAAGTGGTGTTCACACATACAGTAGCTTCGGAGGAAATGGGTTTCTGAAGGTAAAAATAGTTTTCATTCTGGTGGAAAACATTCGGAATCTGGTTTGATCTCTTTCGCTATCGCAGATCTGGGGAGTTCTTTTTTTTTTTTTTTTTTTTTGACAGGCTCGCTGAAAAGATAAGATTGAAGGTATTCGCACTTCTGTCCGAGTCGCCTTGGCTGAGTCCGTCTGCTGAATGAATGCCTTGGTGTGAATGGAGAGGAAATCCTGGGGTCGTGCGTACAGATGAGGTGCTTCCATTCATCCTCTGACCCACTTATTCCTCGTCAGGGTTGGGGAGGTGGGTGCTGGAGCCTATCCCAGCATGCATTGGGCGAGTGGCAGGAATACACAGTCCGTGGCAGGGCACACACACCATTCACTCAAGCACTCATACCTGTGGGTAATGTAGAGTCTCCATTTAGCTCAGCCTGCTGCTTCTTACTGTGAGGCGACAGTGCCCCCCTGCAGGGGAGGTCCTCTTCTTTAATTCGCTGCATTCTTTAGCCAATCAGTGACTTGAATGAAAACCAGCAGGTGAACACCTTGAAAAGCAGCAGACGCTGCGGCCCTCCAGGACTGGAGTTTGACTCCTGTGATCTAGGGTGCCCCTGGAGGCGGGGGTGTGTATGTGCACGTGCGCACAAATCATTTCGAGATCCGTCTCTGCGTTGGCCAGCAGTGGGGACCGGTCTCCTTTTAAATATACAAAAAAAAAAAAAAAAAGGATGTTGCAGAAATCAGACAGGACTACCGTTGTGATCACCTTGACTCATAATCAAATTAGGGAGGAAAAAAAATAACATTTTTGTTTCTTTTTCTTTATGAGAGAAGCCGTGGCAGACGGCTGCTCGCGGGCAGGCCGCGCTGTAGGAGCTGTGATTGCCGTTGTCGCCGAGGCAGAGGATTTTAATATGATAAATTCTGCGTCCGTGAGTTCTGCGGCAGTGAAGGGATTAGGGCGGTTTAATATTTCTTCTGAATAATGCAGCCGAGCGGCCGCCTCGGTGTTCTCTTATTTATTTATGCATCCTGTGTCTAAGCAGGGCGTCTCGGTGAAATAAAACATCTTTGTGCGATTGCGCCCAAGACATACGTAAGATTTCAGCTAAAAAAAAAAAAAGGGGGGGGGGGGGGGGGGGGGGGTTTGAAGCTGGTTTGCTTGATATTCAAGTTGACAAGACTTGAGGTTGAGACTGCAACCATGCTGGCAAAACCACGTCCAGCTGGTGGGCCAGCTTGGTACAGACAAAAACAGTCCATTACCGAATTCCAGATGGCATCCAGCTGGAGCAGAGGCTGGTTTGTGCTCAGATTCCATCTTAGGCTGGTAGCTGCAACTTCCACTAGGGGGTACCCGCCCCACCAGTGCCTGGTAACCACCTGCTCCCCTGTTTCACACCGATCCCAGTTCAGGGATCGGTGAGCCGGGAGTTTGAATTGAGATGCTGAGAGCTGACCCTAGGTCAGTTGAAGAAGAAAGGCACAAGGAAATCAATGGCATAATGTTGTGCAGTGCAGAGAGAGAGAGAGAGAGAGAGAGAGAGAGAGAGAGACAGAGAGGATGCTGGTCTGGATCCACTCACCAAAGCACTCGCACAGCTCTGATGATAAAAGCAGCTCGCCTCTTTGTCAGAAGCGATCTATATCTGTGATAGATCTATCTATACCGATCTATATAGATCTGTCTCTGCTACTCAAGTGGGGTGGTTGTTGTTTTTTTTATCTCTTTCGTGCTGTGCATTCTTTTGCTTGTTTTTATTTATTTATTTTATTGGCGAAAAGAGACTAATCCCCGCTGTCACTCCAAATAGGCTGTTTCCGACGGCAACCCGGAACATTCCGATTGGTTTGAGTGGAGTGCGCGAATCCTGGCCCTGCTGATTGAACTCTGGAGCCCGGCGATAACGGCTGAGCTCCCACATGTGCGGGTGTGTGCGTGTGTGCGTGAGTGGGTGGTGCGTGCGTGCGTGTGTGTGTGAGTGAGTGGGTGTGTGCGTGCGTGTGTGTGTGTGTGTGTGTGTGTGAGTGCATGTGTGTGTGTGTGTGTGTGTGTGTGTGCGTATGTGTGTGTGTGTGTGCCCGAGTGCGTGTGTGTGTGTGTGTGTGTGTGTGTGTGCGTGTGTGTGTGTGCGTGCGTGTGTGTGTGTGTGTGTGGTGTGTGCGTGCGTGTGTGTGTGCGTGCGTGTGTGTGTGCGTTGTGTGTGCGTGTGTGTGTGTGCGTGTGTGTGTGTGTGTGTGTGTGTGTGTGCCTGCGCTCCTCGGCTCAAACCTAACCGGAGATATTTTGCTCTGAGTGACGGGCTAAATCGAGCTTTGAGTAAGCGATTGGGCTCAGCGCCGCCGAAATGTCAGTGGTGACGCTCCTGTTCGCTCCTGTTCGCTCCTGTTCGCTCCTGTTCGCTCCTGTTCGCTCCTGTTCGCTCCTGTTCGCTCCTGTTCGCTCGCTCGCTCCGGTGGAAGCGCAGGTGTAGCCGTGCGCTCGCTCAGCCTCGGCGTCAGACCGCGTCGAAACGCGTGCGCATGCCTGCGTGTTTGACAGCGCTCCTGCAGATCTGTGGACGTTTCAATGGAACACGTCAACGTAACGCGCGCCGATTGCTGCAGACCGTCGTCGCGTCTGGAGGGTGAAAGTTTTTTCCGAGTGATGATTTTCCCCGGGTCTAATCAGCACCTGTTCTATTGAAATGCCTGCGACAGGAACCTCGGGCGAGACTTCGTCTTTCAGTGGAGACGAGCTGCTTTTGTGTGTGTGTGTGTGTGTGTGTGCGTATTAAAAATAATAAAAATAGAAAAAAATAATTATAAAAAAAGAAATAATAATGCTGTCCCTAGATTTCCCCGCTCTGCTCCCTGTGACAAGCTGAGTAACGGTGTAATTGCTTCTCTCCGCTTCGGCTGCATCGGGGCTCGTATTACGCGATTTGTTTAATGACATAGAATTTTTTAAAAAATTATGAAAGCAATAATGCCTCGTGAGTGTGTCTGTCAGCGGGCCTGATCCAGGCACCGGAATTCCGGAACGTTTGGCGACATCCAATCGCGTCGGAGCGCCGGGCGCCTTGGCAACGCTCGTTCAGGATGCAGGACTAAACAGTTAGACTCAGGTGTGGGGCATTATCAGGTCAGGAGGTAAAAAAAATACCCCCCCTCTGCGTGCTCCTCTCGAAACATATACAAAAAGCACAAGAGGCCTGAAAACAGGACATAGTATACACTATATTATGTACTTTAACTTTATGTCAGGAGTACTCAGATCTGGCCCCCGAGGCCCGTAGTGCTGCTGGTTTCTCATTCTCCCGGGACTGATTTAAACCTGGGACACTGCTGGTGAGTTAAATCTCTGGCCAGTCGGCGACATTAATTGTTCGGTTCAAAGAAAAACCAGCAGTACAACTGGCTGGAAGGGCCAGATTTGAGCGTGCCCTGATTGTGTGGTGACTCTTCTGCATCGGTTTTATATTGCTGTGGTTCTATTGTCATCCTTTGAATGTCTAGATGGAAAAAGCTATTATTATCATTATTATTATTATGTGTATAGTATATGCTATACAATAGTTTCGTGCATGTTATTTACATGGGGGTATAGTGAAATGTAGAACCTACACGGTAGCATTGTTTTGTTTACTGTAGTGGTTATTAGCTCTGTGGAAATCATATTTTTCCACTTTGGCCTGATTTATGGTCTGTACTGTCCTGTGGTGCATGCTGGGACTTGGCTAATTGACAGACAGCTCATCATAGATCAGTAATAGGATCTCTTACTGTTCTATTTTGAGGAGACACACACATACACACAAAAACACAAACACACACACAAAAAACATACGCACACACGCACTAACACACAGGAACACACGCACGCATGCACACACACACACACATGCACACACACACAGTGGGGTTCTGAGGAGCCGGACTCCAGTAAAGTGAGGCTCACACACGCACGCACACACACACACACACACACACACACACACACAAAGTGGGGTTCTGTGGACGCTGACTCCAGTAAAGTGAGGCTCAGCTCTAAACTCAATCTGAGGTCGTGAAAGAGCACTCAGACGGTCCATAAAAGCAGGCGAGTCTGACGTTAGCCTCCAGGCTCAGAGGAGCTCCTTTCCTTCGCTCCCGAATCGCACCCCCCGGCCTGTCTGGTCTCAGCTCCCTTCCTTTGCTCCCGAATCGCACCCCCCGACCCCTCTGGCCTCACAGTCACGTTACCTCAGTGGCCATGACCGTCCACCGCTGCTCATTTTATTTATGCATTTCTTTCGTCTAAAACGTAAGCTCAAAAATGATTTTACATAACCATCTCGAGTGTGTTTTGGTCTTGGTCCAGGTCAGCCAGAGGCAAACTGAGCAGAGAGTAGGATTCGCTAAAAAATCTCAAGAGTTGCTCAAGAGTTCGGTAGAATCTCCAAAGTCATCCGTTGGAGGCACGCTGAGGAGATAAGGGTCTGGAGTGTGTGTTTGGGGGTGGTGAGGGGTGGCGGAGTGTGTGTTTTTTGTGAGCAAACAGGGTCAAGAAACGTATAAACATACAGGAAAATAAGCCGAGAAAAAGAGCTTTTCCTCGACCCGATAATAAGCGCCCCTCTCTGTCGCGGGAAAAGCCGTCGGTTCGGAGAGCGTGCGCGTGCAGCGTTGCGCTAACGGCTTTGCGCTAACTCCGGAAGGCCCCGTGTCATAATCCCATTCCTGTAATCAGATTAGCATGATGCTAGTCTGTACAGTTGAACCCTGGCGCTTAGCCGCTGCCCTGATTAAGCAGTTAAAACGCGGCGCGCTGGACCCAAACAGATCTGCGGCATGAATGGGCCATTCATCGGTGACGTGGTTCGTTACACTCAGCCAATCAGCACGCACCACGCGAGTCACTGTTCGTATGTGTTGAGGCCTATTTTCAGAAAGCGTTGTTTGGAATTATTTTAAGGGGATTTTTTTTTTTTTTTTTTTTAAATGTAACTGACATTTTTTTTCACTTTTTCTCACCCACTCCTTTTTGTGGGGGGCATTGTTTAAATATTTAACTGCCATTTCAGATATTCGAGATTGATGTTCTGGAGTGTAAACACCGTTGGAGTGCTTTTTTCTGAGTGACTTCTTGGCTCTGATGTAGCGGCGAATGAGTACTGCGTTAGTCACGAGAACAGTCGTGTGCACGTGCGTGTTTCAGCCGAGTACAAAATAATGGAATGTGTTTTCGGGCATTGTTGAATCTCAGCTGTCGCTCATCGGAGCAGGGCTGAAAAGGCATCGCTCCTCTCCTTTTTTCTGGCTTCAGTCACACAGTCATTTCAGATCTGGAAGAGCTGTGCCCCTCTTTAACAGACATTATCGGCCTGACGTCAGGGCTGACGGGCCTAAAACAGCTCTTAAATTCTCAGAATTTTAGCAGGTTCCTCAAACAGCGCAGAGCCACTCCTCCATCCACGCAGTGCTTTTTAGAGTAGTCAGGCATTAGTCCTCAACCAATTATTTATCTATTCATTTATTTATTAATTGTATTTGTTCAGAATGAGCCACTTTGTTGTAGCATGTCAGAGGAAGGACAGACTACGTGATGTCTTTTCACGCTTTGGTTTAGCCGTCGGGCGCGTATTTACAATCGAGGCGTTTTCAAAATGAACACAGGAAAACGGAAACAAGTTTCTAGCGCTTTGGCTGTGCTTTTACCGCTGGGCCTAGCGTGCGCCTCAGTTGCATAACTGCGCTGTTTGTCCCTTATTATAGCTCGTGCTGCGCAGCCGGCGAGAGCGCTGTGCTGGAGCCGTTGACCGCGGGGGTGAAAGGTCGCGCGCCGGGCGTCTCGCACGCTTGCCTGTCGCAGCGTCGCCCCCTGCAGGCGGGGGCTGGTCGGTGTCTGCGGTAGGCGGCTTGCCGGGTCTGGTTCTGTGGGTCCGCCGCATTTCTGTGTGATTCTCACCGGAGCACAGGAACTGTGATGTATGCTGGGACATTTACCCCCCCCTCCCATGGGGGGGAGTAGGGCTGGGGGGTGATGAGACATCTGGGAGAGAACAGGCCACCAATCCGGGCTCGCTTGGGCAACTCTCCCTCCACTCATTTTTCAGTTTTACTGGGGCAGTGCGCTGAAGAGGGACATTCTAGCTCTGCACTGCCCTTAGCGGGGGGGCTGGGGGCCTGGGGAGTTGGGGGGGGGGAGAGGGGTCAGGACAGGGCCTGTTTGTATACTGCGTAGCTAATGCATTAATCACCTCTGGGCACATTCCATCACGACCTCTGCAGACTGCAGCCTTGTTACAGACTGCTGCCTTCCCTGCTGTTGCAGTGCATATTGGTGATCGCTGATTGGTCATCAGGGTTTTCCTGAATTCTGTGACTGGTCCTCAGCTTGCCCCCTGCCACCTACTTACCCATCTGCCTACCTGCCTACCCACCCACCCACTTACCCACCTACCTGCCTAGCCACTTACCTACCTATCTACCTACCTACATACCCATTTACCTACCCACTCACCCACGTACCTACCTACCTACCTACCTACCTACCCAGTTACCCACCTACCCACCTATCTACCTACACACTTACCCACATACCTACCTACCCATCGACCCACCTACCCTGCTACCTACCTACCTACCTACCCATCTACCAACCTGCTTATCTACCTACGGTACCTACATGCCTACCTATCTCCCTACCTCCCCACCTCCCCACTGAACCCCCCCCCCCCCCCCCCCCCCCCCCCCCCCCCCCCTTGTTTGGGCGTCCCCGCTTTATTCTGAGTGCATGCCCAAACTCGAAGGCTCTCCTGCACCTAGTCCTGATCCGGGGTGATTTATTCCGCCTCTCTGCCAGTAATGAGTTTCTGCACAAAAAAGAAAAAAAAACTCAATTTGAGGCACAGTAGCTGCCTGGGAGGTGTTCTTCTCACCTTCTCCCTCTGCAAATTGATGGAACTCCCTCCTTCTCCCCCCTTTCTCTCTCTCTCCCTCTCTCCCCTCCCTCTCCCTCTCCCTCTCCTCTCTCTCTCTCCCTCCCTCTCCCTCTCCTCTCTCTCTCTCTCTCCTCTCTCTCCCTCTCTCTTCTCTCTCTCTCTCTCTCTCTCTCTCTCTCTCTCTCTCCTCCCTCCTCCCTCTCCCTCTCTCTCTCTCTCTCTCTCTCTCCTCTCCCTCTCCCTCTCTCTCTCTCTCTCTCTCCTCCCTCTCTCTCTCTCTTCTCTCTGTCTCTCTCTCTCCTCTCTCCTCTCTCTCTCTCTCTCTCTCCCCCTCTCTCCGCCGCTGCACCAACACCTTTCTGTCTCTATTTTCTTTTCTCACACTTTTCTTCTCCTTCTGTCACTTGATGCCTTTCATATTTCCGTATCTCTCTCTGCAGTTTGACCCCATCTGCGACGACCTGTGTGTGTGAATCCAAAGTGGCACGTGTCGTTCCTGGTCGTGGAACCGGCCCATTGTTCTTTGTGTGGAGAGCTGTGCTCATTTCATTTTTAATGTAGTCAGTACAGCAATGAATTTATTTGAACAAATGCTAAGTACTCTGAGAACATTGTAGCCATTTTTAAATGTATAAATTCTATAAATTTTTATCAATTCCATTAATGGACTTAATTGTGTGTGTGTGTGTGTAGACAGACACAGAGCTGCTTCCCTGACCCTGATAACAGCCAGATGTTCATCCCAACTGCTCAATTCATCTAATTGTTCTTCTAGCCGAGCCCTGCGAAACGTTAATGGAGTCTGCTTTGGTTTCACTTTTGGCTGCAGGCGAGAGGTTTGGCAGAGGGGTTGCCGTTACCGTTGATCTGAATCTGACCTCACAGTGTGTACCTTAGCTTCTGTTCATGTTTGCTTCAATAATAAGCCACTCCATTCTCCTGGTCCCCAACCCTTCCCTTAAACGCACACAAAATGGCCGCCGGAGAGTTTGTTGACCCGTGGTGCTCAGTGACCGTGCTTCGCAGGGTCCCCGTGTTGCACCCCTGTGCAAGAATACAGTTGCCGCGGTGTCGCGTTTCGGCAATGTGGGGCCGTCAATCTGTCGCGTTGTCCTGCCACCCCCACCGCCTCCCTGCCCCCCCCCCCCCCCCCCCACGCTTGAGTGTGACGGGAGTTTAATATCCCTCTGCGGGGCAGCCCCCTAAATTAAGAGCGGAACAATGCGGTTCTGTACGCTCGGCCGGGGGGGTTACCCCCCCCCCCCCCCCCCGCCCCGCCCCGTCCCGGGTGCTGGGGGGCTGGGTTAGGTGTGAAAGTGGGGAGGGCTGCTGCCCAGGGGTCATTCCCTTCGGAATTCTCAGTGATCTATGGGGAGGTGCTTATAAATTATTATTTATGATTTTTTTTTTACCGGCCTCTAAAGAGTTGAAGTATTTCAAAAGTGTATTTGACCCAGATCAGGAGGTCCAGCCCTTAGCAACACTCTCAGACCTGTGCCCTGGCCAGACGCTGGCTGCAGTGTGCTGGTAACTGCTGTGTTGGTACAGTAACTGCAGTGGATAGTAGCTGCAGTGTTTGGTAACTGCAGTGGATAGTAGCTGCAGTGTTTGGTAACTGCAGTGGATAGTAACTGCAGTGGTTGGTAACTGTGGTGTGTTGGTGAAAGCAGTGGTTGGTACAGTAACTGCAGTGGATAGTAACTGCAGTGTTTGGTACAGTAACTGCAGTGGATAGTAACTGCAGTGTTTGGTACAGTAACTGCAGTGGATAGTAACTGCAGTGGATAGTAACTGCAGTGTTTGGTACAGTAACTGCAGTGGATAGTAACTGCAGCGGTTGGTAACTGCAGTGGCTAGTAACTGAAGTGTTTGGTAACTGCGGTGTGTTGGTGAAAGCAGTGGTTGGTACAGTAACTCCAGTGTGCTGGTAACAGCAGTGTGTTGGTAACTGCGGTGTGTTGGATCTGGGGAGTGCTTATTCACAGGGTCCTGAAAGCATGGGGGGGGGGGGGGGGGCAGCGTGGCTGCTGCGGAGGTGTGAATGGTTTACGGCATGGGGGGGGTGGGGGGGGGGGGGGGGGGTGGGGGGGCGGACGGGGGCGGGTGTACGTCATCGCCATCCCACCCGGGGCGTTCGCAGCCTCCTTCACACCCACACACGCAGAGAGAGGTGCCACTCCGAAAAACGGCCGTCAGAGCTCCAGTTCCCCAGCCCGTCGGGGGGGGGGGGGGGGGGGGGGGGGGGGGGGGGGGGGGGGGGGTGGGGGGGGGGGGGGGGGGGGGGGGGGGTGGGGGGGGGGGTTGGGGGAGGGGGATTGGTGGGGTAGGGGTTGCGTACGGGACGAGGCGGTGACTCAGCGCTGAGGGAATCGCTCGCAACACGACTGTTGCTCACGACTCGCCAGTCTGCTCTGCATTTCTCTCTCTCTCTCTCTCCCTCTTTCTCTCTTTCTCCCCCCCTCTCTCTCTCTCCCTCTTTCTCTCTTTCTCCCCCCCCTCTCTCTCTCTCTCTCTCTCCCTCTTTCTCTCTTCTCTCCCCTCTCTCTCTCCTCTCTCTCCCCATCTCCCTGTTTCTCGGGCCCCGCGGCTGGCGTTCAGCGGAATTATCCTTCACGGTTCCTTAGCGCGACGTGGGGAAATGACGCCGATAGCTGATTGGTCATCCGTTAACAGCACGCGTCTCCCGGGTTCGTCCGTCAGTGCCCCGCGCGTCACAGACCCCGCCCCATCCTGGCCACCCGGGCCGTCGCTGCGTGCGCTGCGCCTGCCTCGCCGCAAAGCCTGCTGGGACGCGGGCTGAACTGAAAAGAGGAAGTGTCTTAAGGAGACCTGGGGAGGTAATTTGAAGTCGGCCTTTTTTGTGCGGGGCGGCTATTGGGACCGAGAGGGGGCAATCAGCTCGAGACTCAAGTGAAATTGCTTTCGGGCTCTCCCTGTTCCATCTGAAACAAATCTTCTCCGAACGCGAGCTGAGTGCAGGGATTCGGCTTTGATGTCGGGTTTAAAAGTCTGGAAGCCGCAGTCTAAAGGACTGATATCTCTGTCGGGAGGATACTCTGGGTGAATATAAAAACGGCATCACTGTTAAAAATAGATAAATGAATAAGTAAAAAAAGTAAAACTTCACTCCTGTTTGTAAGTCACATATTTTGCGCGCGTATTCAACGTGAGCGCTGCGTTTGATTTATCCGCATTTCACACACTTTGTCCGAATTTGCGTCAGAAAATTATTATTAGTATTTAAAAAAAAAATTTTCAAGTTTTAACAACATTAATGGGGAGACTGTACGGCTCCGTGGGTCCTGGGCTGTTGTCAGGAGCGTCGTCACACCTCTGCAATATTTCGGGAGTTAAACTTCCCCCCGTGCCGGCGCTGGGTTGTCCGACGGCGACATCGTTTCTCCGTTCCTGTGCTCCACCGGTGGAAAGTTCCGGGGAGTCCGGGTCAGGGGGGGAGTCCAGGTCAGGGAGTAAAAGCCCTGCCGTGCGTTTCTTCCCCCCGAGAGCTCAGCCTGCTGATCTCATTGATTGGCTCTACCTGCTGGCCGAAGGATTGCACTGATTAGAGACAATCAAGTTGATTGGAAGAAAATTTTAGGGAGGGACGTTCACTTCCTGAACCTGGATTTCTTACCTCTGCTGTGTTCTTTGTTCCCCCATGCTTTTTTGGGAGGGGGAGGGGGGGGGGGGGGTGGGGGGGGGGGGTTGGGGGTGGTTGGGGGGTTGTGTCTAGGTGGTCATATCCTGAACTTAGAAAACGTGTGGGGGGTGAGGAATGAGGAGGGGAGGGGGTGGCATTAATCCGCCCCCTCCCTGACTGAATATACTTTACTGCTTTGAGAAAAAGAGGACCGTGTGCGGAAAAATGTGCTGAGGCCAGAGCTAAAGGGGCTTCTGTGAATGGTAAATGGTAAATGGACTGCATTTATATAGCGCTTTTATCCAAAGCGCTTTACAATTGATGCCTCTCATTCACCCCTTCACACACACACACACACTCACACACCAACGGTGAATGGCCGCCATGTAAGGTGCCAATCAGCTCGTTGGGAGCAATTAGGGGTTAGGTGTCTTGCTCAGGGACACTTCGACACGCCCAGGGCGGGGGATCGAACCGGCAACCCTCCGACTTGCCAGACAACTGCTTTTACCTCCTGAGCCATGTCGTTCTGTGCAGCAGCTCTCCTCTGAAAGGGGCAGGCTGATGGGGGCATTTCCCTCTGCCGTACGGCGGCCATGTTGAATAGCCAGCATCGCTCCGGTTAGCGGCTTCCTGGCCTAGCCTCTCCTCACTCTAACAGGCTCTTAACGATGACTTAACAGTCTGCGCGAGTCCGTACACGGTATCGGTGAGCACCTTCTGCATCTGATTAAAGACTGAAGGGCAGCAGTGTGGTGCAATGGGTAAGGAGCTGATCTTGTAACCTAAAGGTCACGGGTTCGATTCCTGGGCAAGACACTGCTGTTGTACCCTTGAGCAAGGTACTTAACCTGCATTGCTTTGGTTTTAGTACATATCCAAGCGTATAATGGGATTCAGTGTGACTGCCGTGTTAGAAAGGTGTGTAAGTCGCTCTGGATGAGAGCGTCTGCTGAATGTACTGCTAAAATGGCCTGTCTTCACCACCCGCAGCAGAGTGTCCGTTTTTATTTCCGGAGTCCTGTCTAAAGGCCTCCCGCCTTTCACTTAAAGAGAGTTCCGAAAATACTGCCCCCCCTCCCCCACGGTCGTGTGCGCCAGACTGGTCTCGTCACAGGTTACACCCTGACTCTCCCCTGCGGACGTGCGCCGTACCGATTTTCCGTGCGTCTTAACGATGTTCCGTACGTCGTAAAGATTTTGCGTGCATCGGCCGGTCTCCTTGGCGATACCCTGGCGGTCAGTCAGTCGTCGGCCGCGTGCAGCGCTGGGCGTAGACGACGGCGAGAATAATGGCGGCTTATGATCCGTCGATGAAGCGTCATTCGTTACCGCCGAATCTGAGCAGGTCTCTCTCTCTCTCTCTCTCTCTCTCTCTCTCTCTCTCTCTCTAAGAGGGTCATTTGTCCTCATTACGTCTTCCGGCAGAGGAGCTGTTGTGGTGCTTTGCCACTGGGAGTGAAGAGAGTGGGATGGATCGCCCTCGTTCTTAAAGAGGCCCTGTCTGATTTGAATGTAAATAAATAGCCCCGGGAGCTATTTGTGTGTATTTGATTGACAGATTTATTTATTATTATTTTTTTTTTTTGAGTTGACGTGTGTTCAGTGCCTTTAGATGGATGATCGTGTGGCGCAGTGATTTACGTGATCAAAAAAGAAAAGGGCCATTAGCAAGCTATTACAGGGCTGTGTCAGTTCGAGATGAAATGGTGTTCGCCTTCTTCACGTATGGGACACCTTTACAGGGGGTTCCCCTAATTTTTTAGTAGCCAGCCGGGTGAGAAAAGGAGCCGGATAGGTGTGATGGTGGTGGAGCGACAAATTGTTCCAGTGACATTTTTTATGGCTGAAAGGGGCTGTTGGGTCATGTTGTTCAGCCAACGGCTTATCTGGACTCTTTTTTTTTCATTTCAGTCTTGAGAAATTGAGCGATTGCTCCGTCTAAAATCAGCCGGCCAAACAGAGCTTTGTGGTCAGCCATTTAGCCAAGAACTCCTTGGTTCTGTCCATGATCTACGGCTGTCCGATTCACAGGGTTCAGTGGGAATACGATGCTACGTAGGACTTTCCTAACTGGAGTTGTACAATTGCCACTGCAATTATTCCAGTATTATGCCCACAGGTGGATGGAGACTGAAATGTCTGTCCTCTTTCTGTGTTGTGAGGTGGCTTTCAGACTAGGTTGGTTGTAGGGTTTTTTTTTTTTTATAAACCCGAGTGCACTTTCCCTGTAAATTCGGTTTATTATTTGGTTGATTTCAAAAGCATTTTCTGAACTCAAGAGCACACCAAAAAAAAAAAAAAAAAAAAAACGCAGCGGAGTTTGTACAAGGTTGGTGTCAGGTTGATTACAACTGAGCTGTGTGAAACCAAAACTAGGGATGATGGGGGGGGGGGGGGGGGGGGGGGGGGGGGGGGGGGGGGGGGGTAGGGGGGGGGGGGGGGGGGGTGGGGGGTTTGGGGGGGGGGGGGGGGGGGGGGGGGGGGGGGGGGGGGAAATGGTAAGGACAAATGCACTGGGGGCTGCAGTTCTCTGGCATAAAGTGGATATGAAAACAGCTTTACGGTAGTCCACAGACTGCTCACCTCCTAACCAGACTCCTCTCAACAGCTGCTCATTTCAACCGCTAGCCAGGCCATGGCTTCCTCCTCTCCCAAAATTTAATAATCTCTGATTCAATAATTCCTGTCTTTTCTCTGGGGGTAGTTGGGGGAAGAGGGTGGGGGGGGGGACGTGGGGGTGCTGCTGCTCCATCTGTGAGCTCGGAAAGGGCTCCTCTTCCCGAATTCTCCTCTTTTTTTTAACGATTAATAAAATATGAGGGATGTCATCTTTGGCAGGCTCTTCGTCTGAGACGTAGCGACCGCGGCTCTTCAGAAAAAGTGTCGACGCGGCGGCTTGCCGGCGTTCGCGCGCGCGGACGCATTTCTCACGCGCCGCCGCAGGGACATTGCATGCGTATTTTTAACGCGTCATTAACGTTAATGGCCCTACGGAGCCCCGCGCAGGGCCTGGGGACAGGGAGCGCTGCGCACAGAGGCTGTTTTCCCATCATGCACCTGCACCCTCGCTGAACTGACAGCGCCGGTCTCTCATACTCACATTAGCGTCGCGCGCTGGAGCGGTAATGACGTGCTACCTGACGCTACCTGAAACCGCGAGGTGAAGTTGGGGCTGAGGGGGGCGGGGGGGGGATTCGGGGAGTTTGAGGAGAAATGACTAAAACAGCCCCTCTAACACCCCATAAATAATAAATAATAAAGGAATGAAGTTCCTGTAAAACAGACATAGCTGTGGGGGCCTCTCTCCTTAAATTCTGCTTTGGCTTCCTGCACGGTCCCCCGTGAGTCTGCCTGTCTGCTGCTGCCACACCACACTGAAAACCTCATAACCCAGCTCTATACACAGAGACAGGGCCTCATAACCCAGCTCTATACACAGAGACGGGGCCTCAAATCCCAGCTCTATACCCAGAGACGGGGCCTCATAACCCAGCTCTATACACAGAGACCGGGCCTCAAATCCCAGCTCTATACACAGAGACGGGGCCTCAAATCCCAGCTCTATACACAGAGACAGGGCCTCATAACCCAGCTCTATACGCAGAGACAGGGCCTCAAATCCCAGCTCTATACACAGAGACAGGGCCTCAAATCCCAGCTCTATACACAGAGACGGGGCCTCAAATCCCAGCTCTATACACAGAGACGGGGCCTCAAATCCCAGCTCTATACACAGAGACGGGGCCTCAAATCCCATCCCATCTCTATACACAGAGACGGGGCCTCAAATCCCAGCTCTATACACAGAGAAGGGGCCTCAAATCCCAGCTCTATACACAGAGAAGGGGCCTCATAACCCAGCTCTATACACAGAGACGGGGCCTCATATCCCAGCTCTATACACAGAGAAGGGGCCTCAAATCCCAGCTCTATACACAGAGATGGGGCCTCAAATCCCAGCTCTATACACAGAGACAGGGCCTCATAACCCAGCTCTATACACAGAGACAGGGCCTCATAACCCAGCTCTATGCACAGAGACGGGGTCGTACGGCATCTCCTCATAGCGCTTCTGTCAAGTTCACTCACAGTCAGTTCAGTTCAGTTTCACATGTGGAAAAAACACCCGAGTCTTCAAAGATGCCTTAAGTCAAGAAAATGGGGAAAGTAAGGAAAGCGTTGCACCTTTTTAAAAAGGTCTAGGGGTGCAGGGGACAGGGGCTGTTGCTAAGGAACAGCTGGTGGGTGCAGGGGAAAGGTTTCGGTTTGGCCGACCAGGGCCCTGTCCGTCAGCGTGATGTCAGAGGGGTGTTTACGGGCCAGGTGGGCTCGCGGATGCCTCCAGCGAGAGGGGCTATTTTTGGCGTTCCTGTCCTTAGTCATGGTATCACAGCACCCCGGTCACTGACAGGCAAGAACCCAAACGCCAGGTGTGACTGGAATGTGGTTTCCCGTCCCATCCCCCCCTCCCCCCTCTCCCCCCTCCCCGGGTCCAAAATAGACTCATACATTCTACCCACTTCCTGGGTTTAGCTGAGAGTGCACAGAGTTCTTTTCAGCACACGCCGTTGTTTGTTCTCTCTCTCTGTGGGTGTGTGTATCTATATGTTTGTGTGTATGTGTTTTGGTGTGTTTGCCTGTGTGTTTGTTATGTGTGCTTGTGTGTGTGATTGTATTTGGGTGTGTGTGTATGTGTGTGCGTGTGCACGCGTGCGTGTATGTGCGCAAGCATGCATGCATGTTTGTGTAAATGCCTGTATGTCTGCCTGTGTGCACGCAATGCTTGTGTGTGTGAATGCGTGTCTGTCTGTGTGCACGCATGCGTGTGTGTGTGTGAATGCGTGTCTGTCTGTCTGTGTGTACGCATGCGTGTGTGTGTGAATGCGTGTCTGTCTGTGTGTACGCATGCGTGTGTGTGTGAATGCGTGTCTGCCTGTGTGTACGCATGCGTGTGTACACATACACACACAGAGAGGATCTGTAATGAAGTAGCATTTCCTTGTATCTCTGTGCAGCAGACAAACCAAAACTAGCAAGTGAGTTGATTTCTCACGGTAATGCAAACAGAATGTCAGCGTGACCTTTCTCCGGTGATTTAACTAAACCGGGATAAGGCCCGCCGAAGCTCTGGCCAGCGCTGTTACTTCCGCCACTGCGGCTTTATGGGGCCCCCTGCTTGATTTGTGTGTGTATTTACAGTAGAGCGAGAGAAATTGCCCTGGCAGCGAAGATGAGGCACTGCTTATGGGGTCTTTTTTCCAGGGTTTCCTTTAATTGGGGGGATTTAGAAAAACAATTCGAACTTATCAGGGTGGTGCCAGAAGTAATTGCTTTTTAATGAAGTGGAACTTTCGAGAGAACGGGGCTAACCCGAAGGCGTTTGCGGTTGAAACTGCAAGAAATAAAAAAACAGCATCGCTGCCGTCGTTTCCTGAGTTTAACCGTCTCTTTCTGGGTAATTTTTGCTCGTGTGAAGGCAGCGCCCTCGCGGGGGTGGTGGTCCGCCGCAGAAAAACGCTCTCTTGGAGGAGTTATTGCGGAGTTGCAGATGCATTAGGGCTGCGGCCTTGAGCTCCGTGTCTGTGTGCTCGTGCGCCATTTTCATTAAACGGTGCGTCAAGCGAGCTTTTCAAATCCCTCACGTCAACGCGCAGACACGCGGTGCGATTATGCATGTCTTTTTTTTTCTTTTCTTCTCGAGGGTGAACTGGGTACGGTGCGCCCGTGCGTCACCGGCAGCGTGCGCAACGCGAACGAGAAGCGCGCGCAACAAAGACACTGCATCTGTCCAGATGCAGAAATGATAAAATCGCTTCTGCAGTACTCGTCATTCATAATTTGAAATGTGCGGCCAGCCGAGGTTATTTAAGAGCGAGGAAAGAGGAACCGGGACGTCTGATTCGATCTGTTCCCGTGTCGTGTCCCGGCAACGTGCGCTTGGACGCGGGTGAACCGAAAAAAGACCGGGGAAGCGAAATTAAATAACACGCTTTTAAAAAAACGATAGAGATGCGTTTTTGCGCGGTCGAACGGCAGTGTGTGTGTGCGCACGTGCCCGGCGCGTGTGTGTCTGGAGAGGTTCTGCTCTGCTTCTGCTTGCAGGGGACCGGAGCATGGAGCACGCGGTCTTCGATGACAAAAAAATAATTTGACTGTAACTTTGTTATGGCGTTGTACCAAGTAAAATCGAACTTTGACGCGTGTTATTATACGTATTATGGCTATGACTGGGTTGGAAAATATGACTGTTAGTTTGGTAGAAAAAGGCAGGAGCTTCTCTGTCATCACCTATGGTGAAACTGAGAGGTGTGGTGCACTGGACGCCATGTTTGTTTCCCGCAACTTCGAATCGGCAACGGAAGCAAGCGCTCACGTCCGTTCCATACCATAGAGTTCAGTGGACCAGGAAGGGGCTGGAAGGGGGGCTGTAGTTTAATGAGGCACTGGCCATGGCTGTGTCGTGTCATTGGGTCACCCCCCCCCCCCCCCCCCCCCCTTACCGCTGTCACCGAACAGCTGGAAACGGTCAAGCCCAGAATCGACCGGACCTGGCACCGAGACGGAGCATTTGGTCGGCAGATGACTCAGACGTGTCACGCCGATGACAGAGGGGCGCTCTCTGTCCCGGCCCATCAGGGGGGGATGGGGCATGAGCCCAAAATCCAGCGTTCACCACAGCTTGAGCTAGGGAGGGGGGCCCAAAATGCTTTCGGCAGCGTCCCTCCTTTTCACCGTCAACCACGCTGCTATGAGCTTCCATTTTCGGTGGGGGGGGTGGGGGGTGGGGTGGAATGGAAAAAAAAAATTTCCCATGGTATTCCACAAGGATTTTTTGAATGAATGAACTGAACTTCGGTTCATCCCCAGAGTTGGCTGACGTAAAACGCGCTGACGGCAGGCTTGGATTGTGAAAACGTATTCTTCATTTATCGATCCACTTTTTATTTCCTTGATTTAATTTCACGTCAATTACGGTGGGCCTCCTGGGCCTTGAAGAGGAATAAAGTTCGACCACGGAGAGGAAATCTCATAACTGTTGGTTTCCGGGGGACGTGCTGAAGCAATACGGTCATTAAACAAGAGGAAGGGAAGGGTATGGACTGAGACCTTTAGAAGGACTAAAATAAGGGCTCACGGAACTCGAGCAGAGCATTATGGAGTGCTCATAACCAACTGCTCTTCCCCTGACATTTAGGCCCTTGCCCTTTTACAGATCTAATCTAATCCAGAGAGCGGCGGCCCATACGTCGTACAGAATACTGGCCACTGCGTTCGGTAATGCGCAGATGTACAACGCATCTGTAGTTTGCGACTGTCAGAAACCTTGCCAGACAAAACTGCGGCATTCTTGTTTCGTTTCCGGTGTCAAACCGGATTCTTGAGTCATAACTTGTTTGTGATTTTGAGTTTGAGAATGGGTGATGCTTTTTTTTGTGCTGCTTGGCCTGCTGTGTGGTACCTGCAGGGGCTGAGACGCTCGTGCGATGCTAACGGTACTCGTGCGATGCTAACGGTACTCGTGCGATGCTAACGGTATTCATCTGAGCCCTTCCTTTTCATGTTGAGTTCCGGCGTCTTAATGGGTCGGATGCAAGCTCATTTTTCATGGGAGAGAAAAAAAAAAAAAAATGGAGTCAGCCTTTTTTCATGAGTGGTGTTCCTGCAGCGCAAACCCAACACCGCTGCTGTTTATCACGCCGCACACATGCGATGCGTTAGCGCTCCTGGTGAGGCGGGAGGGTTTTTCGGAGGTCGCGAGCGTCAGCTTCTGTGTGACCCGAGCGGGCGGCGCAGGTCCCAGACGCACAGCTGGAACATCTGGATGCATCGTGCGGCCAATCAGCAGCCCTCCCCGGGCCAGAACGGAAGCCGCTGCAGCCTCTCTCCTGCTCTCCCTCTCTCTCTCTCTCTCTCTCTTTCCTCTCTCCTTTCTTTTCCTTTGCCTCTGACGTACGGAAGAGGGCTTTGAAACAGCCTCTGAGTACGGAGGGCTTTTGAAACAGAGGGAAAAGAGAAGAGAGAGAGAGAGGAGAGAGAGATTTTTTTTTCGAGATTTAAAACCCCCTTTTATTGGGACATTTTCCAAACCCAGTACATTACTATACTTCAAAATAAAACAATAGACAAGTGAAGAAACAAAAAAACTAACCACGGCGAAAGAGAGATAGAGAGAGAGAAAAAAAAAAAAAAAAAAAAGAGGGAGAGAGAGAGAGAGAGAGAGAGAGAGAGAGAGAGACCATTGAAACTGAGGTTTTTCCCGCAGTGGGAATCTGTCCCTGGTAACTGGTTCACGTCTCACAACTCAATCCTACAGCCTGTAAGGATGACCCCAGTGCTGAACACCAGCAGCCCTCCTGTCTGCTCTGGAGAAGAGAGGGCCTGTGCTTCAAGATGACTTTTACGCATTTCAGGGACCCCAAGCAGGGCCACATAAGTGCGGATCCCAAGCCCCACCGCCACCCCCACCCCAACCCGCCCCGCCCCCCTGGTGCTTCAGGGCTCTCATTTTAGTGGTGCGAGAGATGGAGAGCTTTCTGTAGCTTCTCTCTCTCTCCCTCTCTCTCTCTCCCTCTCTCCCCCTCCTCTCTCCCTCTCTCCCCTCTCTCTCTCCCTCTCCTCTCTCCTCCCTCCCCCTCTCCCCCTCTCCTCTCTCTCTCTCTCTCTCTCTCTCTCCTCCCTCTCCCTCTCTCTCTCTCCCTCTCCCTCTCCTCTCCTCTCTCTCTCTCTCTCGCCCGCTTTAATGGATGTGATGTTCTGATGTGAGCCTCTAATGAGGCTCTGCATATTTCATTGCGCTTCGTTGTAATTCCTTCTTTAATATTTCAGCGACGCAGTGATTGATACTTCAGCTAAATATAGGAACTTGTTTCTGAGAGGGGAGTAAAAAACATGTACGTATACATGTGTGTGTGTGTGTGTGCGCGCGCATGTGTGCGTGTGTGTGCATGTGTGTGTGTGTGGGTGCGTGTGTGTGCATGTGTGTGCGTGTGCCTGTGTGTGTCTATGTTTGTGTATGCGTGCATGTGTATGAGTGTGTGTGCGTACGTGTGTGTGCATGTGCATGTGTGTGCGTGTGTGTGCATGTGTGTGCGCGTGTGTCTAGGTTTGTGTATGCGTGCATGTGTATGAGTGTGTGTGTGTGTGTGTGTGTGTGTGCGCGCACTCCACTCACAGAGTTTAAATCTGATACTCTGGCCTGGATTGTATCAATATTTGTCCTTAGCTTTCACTCAATTAAACACCGGTGTTATTTTTCTTTCATTCCTAACACGGTGGAGCCAAATTTCACTTGCAACTGGCCACACACAGAGGTGGAAAGTTCAGGGGGTCAGAAAGCAAAAGTCCTGCTGTGTTTCCTCCACACATGACCTCAGCCAGCTGATTTCACTAATTAGTTCTGCCTCCTGGCCGAAGATTTGCACTAATTAGCAAATCCAGGTGATTGGAACCAAATACTGGGGAGGACTTTTACTTTTACTGATTTCCTGGATTTTCCACCTCTGGCCACAAACCGTGTTTGCGAAGGAAAAAGTATCATTTGCATTTATTTGTCAGAGTCAGAGTCAAGGACGGAGTTTGATTGAATCCAGGCCATTAAAAGGCACCTTGGTCTGTAAGTTAATACAGTAGTGGCTGTATCAAATTGGAGCGTGAAATGATTTTTTTTTTAAGTCTCTGAAAAGTCATGAAGTATTTACATGTGGGTCATTCTGAAAATATGCCGCTAGACGTACTGTAGCAGGCAGAGACCGCGGACGTCGAGTGACCTTTTACGAAGCTGATTTTTTAAACGCTTGGTACCCTGCCCAGCCAAACCTTTCTCCTGGATTTCATGCTCACGTGAACAAGCGTACGGGCCTTCTGAACGATTACACGGCTGCTTTTTTCCCGTGTTTCTAATTGTGGACCCTTCTTTTTAAAAAAAAAATAAATAAAAAAAGCAGAGTTGATATTGAGCATACGGTCATTTTCCCAGGCGTGTTGGGAGCTTTTTCAGGGGGGGCGGGGGCGACGTAGCTCAGGAGGTGAGAGCGGTTGTCTGGCAGTCGGAGGGTTGCCGATTCGATCCCCCGCCCTGGGCGTGTCGACGTGTCCCTGAGCGAGACACCTGACCCCTAACCCCTAACTGCTCTGGCGAATGAGAGGCATCAGTGGTGAAGCGCTTTGGATAAAAGCGCTATATAAATGCAGTCCGTTTACCATTTAAATCTCACGCGTGTGTCTCTGCTCTTCGCCGTGCAGCCGGTGCTGCTCGGTCCCGCGGTCCCGTTTTCTCCGAACACACCGCCTCGTCCGGCGCCGCCAAATTCCTCCCTTGGGCCAAGAAACCCCCGGAAGCCTCCGGAAGCCCTGGAGCCCGCCTGTCTGTGTGTGTTTCCATAATCGCTTTCTCCACTCGTGTTCCGCACAAAGGTGTCATTCAGCATGGCCTCCTCTCCCCCCCCCCCCCCCCCCCCCCCCCCCCCCCCAAAAAGAAACCCGGGGGCCCCAGACGCTGCTCAGGGCCCCGCCCCGTCCCGGAGCGCTCTCGGGGCCAGACGGGGGGAACCGTCGTTACCAAAACGGCTCCCGCCGGATGGTCGGAATGTGCACCGGTGGATTTATTTGCTCCCGTCCCGCGGCTGTAAATCTCTCCTTAACAAGCCACCTTTACAGTGGGGGGGGGGGGGGGGCTAGAAAAAGCTGCATTCGCCATGCCTCCCTCCCTCTCTCCCTCTCTAGCTCCCTCCCTCCCTCTCTTACTCCCTCTCTCCCTCTCCCTCTGACTCTCTCTCCTCTCCCTCTTTCCCTCCCTCCCTTGCTCTCTCTCTCTTTCCCTCCCTCCCTCTCTCTCCATTTCGCTCCCTCCCTCGCTCCCCATCTCTCACTCTCTCTCCCTCTCACTCTCTCTCTCTGTCTCTCTCTCCCTCCCTCTCTCTTGCTCTCTCTCTCTCCGTTTTGCTCCCTCCCTCGCTCCCTATCTCTCACTCTCTCTAACCTCTCACTCTCTCTCTCTCCCTTTCGCTCCTTCCCTCCCTCCCTCGCTCCCCCTCTCTCACTCTCTCTCTCCCTCGCTCCTCATCTCTCACTCTCTCTCTCTCTCTCTCTCTCTCCCTCCCTCTCGACCAATTTTATTTTTATTATATATCCTTTATTGAGCCTCGCATTGTGATTGACAGCTCTTTTGCGAGCTGGGCCCCTGGAGCCTACAGTACGTGCCTGTGGGCCGTGGGAGGACACCATAGAGTACCGACGCAGGGATAGCATGCAAACTCCACACGGAGAGAGAGAGGATCCTGGGCGGGGCGGGACTCGAACCCGTAGCCTCCTCCTCCTGTCGTAGCGACGGCGCTAACCCCCCGTGTCACCGTGCCAGACTCAGCTTTGCATCGCGCGCGGGGGCCGCCGCCGCTGGGGACAGGAAGTAGCGGCGCGCTGAACGCTACCTGCAGGCGGACCGACCGCACCGGGGTGGGAACACGTGGGGAGAGAGGCAGAGGAGGGACGAGGCTGCCAGGCTGCAGGTGACTGAGTAATTCGGCTGGAATAAAAGGCAGGGGGTGAGGGGTGGAGGGCGAGGGGCGTGTTTTTACTGCGCTTGGCAGGAAAGGTTGGCTCTGTGACCTCTGACCCCCCCGGGGGTTATTTTCAGCCACATTAATGAGTGGTCATTAGCACCGGCTATGTATTAGCTAGCGTAATAAAGAGTAACCCCGAAAATTGGGGACCTCTCTGCATATAGCTCCCGTTATGATGGTGTTATTGTGTAAAGGAACCTCACCCCCTCCCCCCCCCCCGCTTATTCTACTCTACTCCCCGTTCACCAGCACAATCCACTTCCCCCCTCCCAAATCTCAGTCCCCAATTCTCCACAGTCCCCCTCGCACTCTCCACGAAATCCCGTAATTCCACCCTGTCATATTGCTCGGCGATACGGGAGGTCAGAAGAAGAGCGGCAGCGGCAGAGCTCTCGCTTTCTCTCTCTCTCTTGCTCTCGCTCGCTCTCCCCGCTCGCCGGAGGGCAGACGATAAAGCCGCTGGAGATCGATAATAACACAGTCCTCAGCGTCGATAGACCCGAACTCCGGTTGTGCCGGGCGATTAGGGCTAAAGCAAAAGCCGGCAGTTTTGGATGGCTCTCTTCAGACCAGAACCGGTTACTGCTCTCCGGTGAAAAAGAGCAACATCCCTGCTGCCTGGATTTTGTGGGGACTGCAGGTGGGGGGGGGGGGGGGGGGGGGGGGGGGCGAGGGAGAGGGAGGACTCTTCAGCTTCCGTGCTTGTGTAGACCCCTACACCGCACCATTTATTACACTTAAAACGGGTTTAATTCGCGTGAATAAAATTTTACAACGGAGAAGCGGTAGCTTTTGCAGCCCTGGGGGGGGGGGGGGGTGTCTGGGGGTGCCTGATGTGGCACCTCTCTCTCTCTCTCTCTCTCTCTCTCTCTCCCCTCTCTCTCTCTCTCTCTCTCTCTCTCTCTCTCTCTCTCTCCCTCTCCTCTCTCTCTCTCTCTCCTCTCTCCTCTCTCTCCTCTCTCCCTCTCTCTCTCTCCTCTCTCTCTCCCTCTCTCTCTCTCTCTCTCTCTCTCTCTCTCTCTCTCTCTCTCTCTCTCTCTCTCTCCGCGGCGAAAGCATAATGATTGGTTAAGACCGAGTGAGTCACCGGCTGCATGTGGTAGCCCTTGTTTGAATCTCAGCACGGCATCGGTGGCATGTGGTGGTTGCTGCTTCATTCTTGGTCCGCTGTGTCCTCTGCCTGACTTCGCCTCGCCCTTTTTTTAGAACAGAAGCGGAGGGGTAAAACTGTGAGACGGCTGTGCTCCCATCATGCACTGGTGCGGTCTGTGCCGTGCGGGGCGTGTGACAGAGAGGGTGCTGGGAGATCAACGGGAGCACGACCTGACCACGCCCAAGCAGAAGGGTGTCCGTTTAATCCAGCCTAGATTAATATGCTGGCAGATGAACATCCGCTTAATTGGGCCCTTACTGTGACATCACAATGCGGCGCACTCACGGTGGAACGTTGGGTTGCCAGAGTTCTAGCCTGTCCCGCGCTCCAGTGACCTCGTAGCTCAGTGTTTGCGTGTGACCTGTGAACTCCCAGTGACCTCTCTCCGGTAGCCTGGCAACACCCAGATTGTTTGTCCGGCTCAGTTGGAGAGGCAACACCTCAGCCAGCCTGCCTCCGCCAAAACATCACACTTTGCATTCTGCAGGCTTATCCCCCTTGCCACACACCTCCCCCACTCTGCCACTGTCTATAGCAAGCACATACACAGATGTTAAAGTAACAATTACATACACTTGCCCATATAAACAGCAATTACTCACGCTTCTCTATCTCTCACTCTCTCCACCTCTCCATGTCGCTCTCTCTGTCTCTCTGTTCCCCCCCACGTGTCTCTCTCCTACTCTCTCTCAATTCAATTCACTTCAGTTCAATTCAATATGCGTTACTGGCCTGACAAATCTTCACAATTGTATTATCAAAGCATGTTGGATGAGAAGGAGGAACACGGCAACATGAAAAAAGTAACAATAATTATAAATCTGGGTAACATATGCAAACAGTAGCACAGTAACAGATGTTTCTGCAGCGTGTGTGTGTCTATGTGGAGCAGTGACAGGTTAGTGTGGGGAAATGTTTGCGTGCGTGTGTGTGTGTACCTTATTGTGTGATGTGTGTGGTGTTGTGGTTGTGTTCTCTCTCTGGTACTAATGTGATTAATAGACAAGGCTGTGTTGAATCCCTCTCAGGTACTTGTAAATATCCCAGGTGACCATGTGTCAAAGCACAAAACATCCTTCTCCCCCCTCATCCACCGTACACCTCCCTCCCCCTCCCCAACAGGCCACAGTGTGTGAGCCAGCTCACACTGCATGAAAAACGGAGTTTCTGCGAGATATCGGAGCTGTTAAATTTCAGGGAATTTTGGGGTGTGTTGGTTGTGAGCGGAAGTTTCACCGTGTCCACACGTGTATTTCCAGAACCTTCTGCACGCTCCTCTGCCTCGGGGGATTCTGCACTTATGGATATTCCCGATGAATTTGTGGACTCCGCCCACACTGAAATTTCAGGGCGTGTCCTGAGACGTGGGTGGCCAGGTCTGCTAACTCTACGCCAGGAGTCTGGACAGGAGCACGTCCGTGCGCGACGTTATGTCCGCTTCCGGGCGCAGACCCGCGTTTCCGTGGTTTTCCGCATTGGCGCACGGCGCACGCGGCCGGACGCGTGCTCGTTTTCGGTTCGTGTCCGCCCCGTAAATGCACCTTTTCAGAAAGCGGTGTGCCAGACCCAAACTCAGTGACCCCCCCCCCCCCCCCCCCCCCCCCAGCCCTGTTATCAGGTATTAGTGTTGTGTAACTCACTGGAAGCCCCCCCCCCCAAACAGCGCTGTCCCCATCAGACCCTCTTATGGGCCAGAGCTCTGCTAATGGACACCACGGATCTCCTCTGTCACCTTTGTGCAAAGCATGCTGGGAGGACAGGGACAGGCCTGAATGTTCCAAACCGCATCGTCGTTTCAGTTGATGAAACCAGTTTGCAGTTTAGTTTTTTTTTCTTTTTTTTCTCTCACACCTCGAGTGCAGCCCTGCTGACGACGTCAGTTTTTTTTTGGGGGGGGGGGGGGGGGGTTTGTCGGGGGCTGTGTTCAGAAAGTTCCGTCTGAGGATTTGGCCGCGCCGTCCACGTGACCACGAGTTCACGCGTCCTCATGACTGCATGTGACGCCCCCCCCCCCCCCCCCCCCCCCCCGCTGCGCGGCACGCGTTTGTGTGGCCTACTGTTCAGACTGAGAGAGAGAGAGAGGGGGACAGAGAGAGGAGACAGAGAGAGAGAGAGTGAGAGTGAGAGTGAGGCTACAGACCGACCCCATAATGGGCCCCTTTCTGCGGGACCCTAATGAGCTTTTCCCCCCAGAGACAGGGGTCGTGTGGACCGACTAAAACAGCGTTAACAGGCCTTTTCGTGTGGTTGGCTTTAGCATTAAACACGCTAATCCCAATTAGGCCTGCTTTGTGCTGGCAGAACGTGCGCATCACATACCTGACCTGCACATGAGCCAGGGCAAGACCACGGGGAAGCATGTCGCTGATTATTATTATTATTATTATTATTATATTATTATTATTATTATTATTATTAGTAGTAGTCGTAGCAGTAGCAGTATCAGTAGTAGTAACAGCAATAGTATTAGTAGTAATAATAGAAATAGTTGTAGTAATAGTATTAGTAGTAATAATAGAAATAGTTGTAGTAATAGTAGTAGTAGTAGTAATAGTAGTAGTAGAAGTGTGGGGAGGAACCAGATCCAATAAGGAGAGCCCGGGGTGCTCTGGCCAGCTCAGCAGGGTGCTCCCGGTGACCTGTGTGGTCTCTGACGTTTCCGGAGAGATCTGTAGCGAGGCAGAGTCCTGGGTGCGGACAGCACTGGTAACGGGATCTTTGGGGGGGGGGGGGGGCCTATGGCACCCTCTCCTGCCTCACGCAGCCCTGTCGGACATTATCTGTAGTGGGCGACGTTGGCGTCCAAACTGGGGGGTGAAGGGGGGGGGGGGGGGTGGTGCTATGCTCGGGTGATGGGCCATCCAGGGTTCCACCAGGGAGCCAACCCTGTACTGGCAGCCAAGTCTATAAATACCCTGTACGGCGGGGGGCGGGGTGGGGGGGGGGGGGGGGGGCTTTCCCCGGCGGTGGGGGGGGTGGATTTCCCGCTGAGGTCGGCCAGTTTAGGGAGAGCGGAGGGAGGTTATTGTGTGGGAAGATTAATTAGCTAATGGAGGAGTGAGGAGTTGATTAATTAGAGTTGTGGGGGGGAGGGGGGGTGGTGCGGCATGGCACTGTGTCATTTTCGGGGGTGGGGTTGTACAGGACAAAGCAAAATTGGTCGTTAATTTCTTTCTCCTTTTTCTCCCCCCCCCCCCCCCCCCCCCCCCTTTGTCTCAGCGCTGTTGACTCTATTGTGCTGTGCATGGGGGGGGGGGGGGGAGCCCATTTCTCATTTTAACGCCGCGATCGATTCGGCGGCTGTGGGCTGTTAAATGGGTTTCCAGCCCCGTGCTTATCGCGCGCGGCTGTGTGGAGGCGCCAGTCGATGGCGGTTTGAGCGCGAGAGAGAACCCCATCGCTCACGGCCTCAGAAGAGCCGCCAACTCGTTCGCTGTCCACTGTACAGGACTCGAGTCTCGGGCCTTAAATCTCGAGAAGCAGTTATTCTGCTGTGCTGAAATCTACACTACAAGGGACGTCCAGTAAAAAAAAAAAATTAATAATATTTAACATTATTATTAAATTTTATTTAATTGGTTATTTTATATATGTGCCTGTGTGCGTAAGTGTGAACGTGTGTGTTTGTGTTGCGACAGTGCCTGTATGTGAAGCAGCATCAGAGTAGGACGTTGTGTGTGTGTGTGTGTGTGTGTGTGTCTGTGTCTGTGTCTGTGTGTGTGTGTGTGTGTGTGTCTGTGTCTGTATGTGTGTGTATGTGTGTGTGTGTGTGTGTGTGTGTGTGTGTGTGTGTGTGTGTGTATGTGTGTGTGTGTGTATGTGTGTGTGTGTGTGTATGTGTATGTGTGTGTGTGTGTGTGCATGTGTGTGTGCGCGCTTTATCTTCTGTGCGGTCCTTGTACTGGGCAGAAGGCACAGACACCGCTGGCGTATTCACCCTTCCCTCTCTAGCTGTGGAGTGGAGCTCCTGGCTCTTTACTCTGTCCCGGCCCGAGGCAGCGGCGTTCTCTTTCTCCTGGAAAACGGAAACCTAAAAAAAGAAAATAAAAAAAAATAATAAATTAAAGCTGAACGGTATGGCAGTGCGCAAAAAAAAAAAAAAAAAAAAAAAAAACTTACATCCAGTCTCGTTTTTTCTGCCAATCACGATGAACAAAAAGAAAAAAATGTTTTGGGAGGCGTTTTCTGCCCTCACTAAACGACCCCGATTTCCTTTCCCTGCAGTTTCCAATTCCCGAAAACTTTATTAATGGAAAATGTGGGGGGATGTATTTCCAGAGCCTTTATGGAGTGTCTTTCCTGAGCTTTACCGCGAAGGCGCCCTGGCCGGTCGCGGGCCTGGCTCCGCCTGCCGAACGGAACAGCGCGCGCGAGAGAGGTCTGCGCGCGGGCCTCACGTGATCCTGGGGCCTCCTCCTCGTCATCGTCCGGGGGTCCCGTTCACTCACGGGAGAACGGGGGGAGCCGCGGCGCAGCGGAGGGGACGACCGGTTAAAAAAAACCGACCCACAATGCACTGCGTGTGCACGAGCGCGTCTGTGGGGCAGGGGGGTTGCTGGTTTTTTTTTTTGTGTGTGTGTGAGGATGAGGTATAGTCAGGGGGACGCTCCGTCTTCATCGGCCCTGGAGCGGCCCTGCTATCCGCCGCCCCTCCTCGTCAGCAGTAATACGAGCTTCACTTCTTTTCTTAGTTTTTTTTTTTTTATATAGTTTTTTTCCCCGTTTGATTAATGTTCAATAATGACAGGAACACCTATCACAGGAGAGAACATCGGCCAATTAAACATCAGAAAGATTTCTCATCCCTTTCTCTTCCCGCTCTTCTCTGAATTGCAAAGACAACATTTTTTTTTTTTTTTTTTCCCCCCACTCGCGAAAAGAGATACTTGGCGTATGTCAGCATTTCGGTCATGCTGCATAATTTAGTATATTTTGTTTTCCTCCGTGCCACCTTCCTCCCTGGGTAACAGGGGACAGCAGGATTTTTACTGTGTGTGTGTGTGTGTGTGTGTGTGTGTGTGCGCGCGTGTGTGTGTGTGAGTGTGTGTATGTGTGTGTGCGTGTGTGCATGTGTGCGTGTGTGTGTGTGTGTGTGTGTGGTGTGTGTGTGCGCATGCGTGTGTGTGTGTGAGTGTGCACGTGTGCGGTCCTGTGTTTGTGTGGGTGTGTGCACGTGTGCATGCGTGGCCGTGAATGTGCATGAGGCACTGCTGTGTGCTGTTGAAGAGGGCGCTTGACCTGAAGTGCTTCAGTATATGGTGCTGTATATCCAGCTGCATAAATGCATAATGTAAATGAGACCGTGTGTTTGTGTGTGCGCGTGTGTGTGCGTGTGTGTGTGTGTGTGTGTGTGCGCGTGCACATGCATGTCGATGTGAGAGCGTGTTTGCCTCAGTATGTCTTTATCACAGTCCTCTGGAGTTTTCAGTGACTTTTCTTTTTGCTCTGTATGACTCCAAAAGTTGGTTGAAATGGGTACAAATAAAGGGTAAAAAACTGTATACAATCGATGTTCTTTATTCCGCAGGAGGGGAGTAGCTTCACGCAGCAAAGATGTATGACTGGGCCCCACAGAGGGGCAGTCCCTCTGAGCATTTATAAAAGTCATGTCAGATCATTCGTGTTCACATTGGCCACTAGCAATCAGTCACTTGTCACGCTCTACTGATTGCCGAATAAAGTTAGCAAGGTTAGCTTTATTGCCTCTGAGAAAACTTGGGGCAGAAGTCCCTCACAAAGCTGAGGCTCTCTCCATCTTGACTACAGTATTAGGGATCAAATATAATTATGGATAGTATTGATTAGTTCATGTAATATTAATATTAGTTGTACGCACACGTCTAAATATGATTATATATGATGTGATTCATCCACACGTTTGCTTCCCAACAGCTCAATTAAGGCTCATTCGCTGAAGTCTTGTGTTTCTGCATACTGTGGAAGTGTAGTACTATAAGGACCCTTCTGCTAATTTGACAGGAGGATGCCTCAGCCATGCTGTATTCTCTAGACTAATGAAGCTTCCTGAACACCTCCTCTTTTGCTTCAGATCTGTGCCCACTAGGTTTATCTTGTGACACTCAAAACTCCAGTCTCTTGTGCCCTATAAATGATATGCCCCCCGTCAAGATTGGCCCACTTTAAAGACTGTAAATTAAACTGACGCCCCTCGTATTCAGGGTAGTGAGGACATTGTCATTTAGAGAACCTTCCACCCCAGCGCACTGGCCAATCACCTGAATCCTGAACCCTGGACAACCAAACCACGATTGCTGTGTAGGCCTTAACGCTTTTAAAGTGTGAGGTGACAAATGTGTGATCAGAAGGTTCTTAACTGAACATTCCAATGCTGGTGACTGGAAAGCAACGGAGTTCTAGAACACGCCGACTTAGAATTTTGCAAAAGCATTCCAGCAAGAGTCTGCTCTTCCAAGGGTGAATAGTGGCTGATGGTGTGATCTGGCACCTGTCACTGGATAAGGTTAAGCCTTAAGGATGTTTTGGGGGGGGGGGGTTGAATTGAATTTAGGAGGCACTACTCTCTGTGTCAGAGCGATAAGATGTTTAATAGCAGTTCTGTTTGATTGGCTGATTGCAGACCTCAGACCTGAGGGATTATAACCCAACAAGATAAAACGAAAGGGGCAAAGGGTGGGGTTGGGGGGGGGGGGGGGGGGGCTCCAGGGGGGGGGGCGAGTGGACACCCGTTCACCTTCCAAGGGTGGGGTAGCGATGGGACGGTAGTGGCATGCAGGGGGGGGGGCTGGGG
>CM045884.1:3487500-3542500 GCA_025169545.1 Anguilla japonica
GGGGGCTGAGGGAGGGGGCAGGGGTCTGAGGGAGGGGGGCAGGCGTTTGTGCGAGGGGGGGCAGTAAAACACTGGGAAGGCGGGTCACACAGCAGCGAATCCAGGCCTGGTAATTTGATAATGAGATTTGCGGGCGATGGCTTCCAGATGCTCTGGGTGGTAGCAGGGCGTGTTTCACCAGCTGAGAGGACCAAGGGACCTTTCCTGCATGGGGGGGCGGGATCTGGCGTCCGGTCACCCGGCCATCTGTCTGTTTGGTCAGACGGATTTAAGCCATGACTTTTACCTTCTCAAAAAAACATGACTTCCACGGTGTCCCGGAGTGTTATTTTCAGTGTGAAAAGTATACCGCTCTTCCTGTGTATATCTATATATGTAGTGAACTTTTGAGGCTTCCTGTCATCTTTCATAGAGTGCTTTTTTATTTTTAGTTCAGATCTTTTTTCGGTTTTAGCCCACCGCACGGAGAAAAACAGACTTCTGTTGTGTTTTTGCGGATTAAAAAAAAAAAAATGTGTTTAAAAAAAACTCTGAGCAGAAGCCGCAAGTAGAGAGTGGTGTGGCGGGGGGGGGGGGGGGGGGGGGGGGGAGGGGACTAACTCACAGTGCAGTATTGTGGCCCCCCCCCCCCCCTGCCCTTCCACAGACCCTCCAGCCCCCACCTCCACTGACCCCCGTGCCTCCCACCCCCCCCCCCCCTAGATAAACAGCACAGTGTCGGGGGCAGAATCCGCTGAGCGATTGATCGGCGGGGGCAATTAGCCGGAGCAAAGAGCCCAGGGCTGATCAGATTGGCCTCTGTGATGACTCGGCACATTCAGCACTGCTCGGGAAGGGACAGGAAACAGGGAACAGGAACAGGAACAGGAACAGGAACCGGGGGACCGGAGGAGCAGATTTATCACTCCGGCTGTTTATCTGCTCGGCGATGAGAGCGCGCTCAGTCCTGCCCCTACGGCGCTGCGCGCATCGCTGTACCGCAGGGCCTGTGCGCGCGAACAGAACTGAGGGGAACGAGAGAAAATTATACCGGTACACCACAGAGAGGGGGGGGGGGGGGGGGTGCAAAAAAATGTGCATGAAGAGGCTTTTTTTTTTTAACTGAAAGAGAGAAGCATTTAAAGAGGAGAGGACGGAGAGATGAAAAGGAAGGGACCGAAACGGAGATAAAGGAAGACCCAGATAAAAAGAGAACAGGAGCTAAAGGAGGAGAGAGAGAGAGGGAGGGAGAGAGGGGCGGGCGGAGCGAGAGAGTGAGGAGCGCGCGGTGCTTTTTGAATGCGGGCCCGGGGACGTTGGCTTTGCGGGCGAGCGAGCGGTCGGTCGGTCATTAGAGGGAGGCGGCGGCCCTGCTTCAAAGGGCCGTGAAAAGGAGAGCGAGCCGGCGCCACAATGGGGCGAGCGAGCCGGCGCGGACAGAGTCGCCATTAACACCGCTATTAGCTACCTGAGCACAAACATGGGAGAGAGAGAGGGAGAGGAGAGAGAGAGGGGGAGAGAGAGGGAGAGAGGGGGAGAGGGGGGGAGAGAGAGAGAGAGCGGGAGGGAGAGAGAAAGAGAGAGAGAGAGGCAGAGAGAGAGAGGGAGCAGGAGAGAGAGAGAGAGAGAGAGAGAGAGAGGGGGGGAGAGAGAGAGAGAGAGAGGGAGAAGAGAAAGAGAGAGAGAGAGAGAGAGGGAGAGAGAGAGAGAGAGAGAGAGAGAGAAGAGAGAGCGGGAGAGAATAGAGAGAGAGAGAGAGAGCGAGAGGGAGAGAGAGAAAGAGGACTGAGGGGAGAGAGAGAGAAGAAAGAGAGAAAAAGAGAGAGCGGGAGAGAGGGAAGAGAGGAGAAAGAAAGAGAAAGACAGAGAGAGAGGGAGAGGGAGAAAGAGGGAGAGAGAGACAGACAGAGATAGAAAGAGAGAGAGAGAGAGAGAGAGTGAGAGAGAGAGAGCCCCTATTGATGTCGCTGACCTTTCAGACTAGACTAGGCTACTGTCAACAGTGCCATTTATTCGTCTCCTACACCCAGCATTGATGCGAGTGGCTCTGAGATCAGGGACACATCACCTGCGCATTGTTGCCCCCCTCTGAATGCAGGGTGGAGCACGGCCTGGACGGGGATCTGTGGTAATGGTTCCTTTATGGCTTCCTTTCTGTCGCTGGCCATTGTGACAGTTCATCCGAGGGGTAGTGTTCCTCACGTTGGGTTGGCCCGGCTCCAAACTGGCTCCCTCAGCCGAACCCACGGCCTGTCCCCCCACCACTGCGCAGTCAGCCAGTAGGAAAATCTCTGCGCCTCAGGGCCATAAAGGCAGAGTACAGGGCAACGTTTTCATGAAAATCTGGGGTGTGGTTGCCCGGAGGGGTAGCTTAGAAAGCCCGAGTGAGCGGCCTTCTCCAGATGCAGTTGGTTCAGCTGCAGCTCCGTGCCTGTTCCCCTGTCTGACAATACCACCCGTTCACCTTCCACCCCCCCCCCCCCGTCTCTCCTGATGAATAGAGCCCGTCCTCGCCCGGCTTCAATTGCACATTGTCATTGGCATCTGTGTACTGCCGTTTTTCTATTATTGTATGTGTATTGTGTAGTCAGCCCGTTTTCCAGTTAACCTGTGGCAGCCAGGGGCAGATGGGCTCCCCCCCCACCCCACCCCACCCACTCCAGGTTTCTACCTGTTACCAGCCTGGGAGTTTTCCCTGCCACTGTCACCCCAGGCCTGATCTTGGGGGGGGGGGGGGGGGGGGTTCAGGCCCAGATCTCTGTAAAAAGTGCCATACAAACGAAATAGAATTGAACTGAATTGGTTGGCTGGTCGCAAAAGCGCTAGAAGTGGCAGAGGGGTGTGGTCAGGTGACTGAGGTGTGTTGATTATCTCCTCGTGTGGTTGGACAGGTAGAGGAAATGGCGGGAGTACAGGACAGGTGTGTTATTTGGGGGCTGGACTGGTTCAGGTCGACCAATGGGAGCAGAGCGTTTATAGATGCCCAAACGACGCATACACATTATTGAATTTCAAAATTCTGATGTGTTTATTTCAGGATCTTAAGATAACGAATCACAAAGAACTCTGAAGATGGACTTACATTTAAATTGCTGGAAAATGGCAGTTGGGGCACATTTCTTACGAAGTGCTACCAGTCGTTACCAAAGAAATGTCAAAATGATAGAAATTTTAAAAGTGTGGCGGACGTCGCCATGTCATTGACGTGACTAGGTAAAAGTATTTGAGAGAACTTTACAATCCATGCCTGCTCAAAATAGTCTAAATTCACATCCCTTTCTTTCAAGCTTCAAGGAGTATTTTAAAAGGGGAAAAAAAAATGTATGAAAAGGATGACAGTTAAAAATGATTATTATTATTTTTTAATTCCAATGTGCGGTAGGACAGGCGAACCCGGGGAAGGAATCAGACGGCTTAGAGCGCTGTTGTGTGACACTCGACACCTGTTTCCTCAAGATGTCCTCCTCTTATAATGCCACCGATAACCAGCGTCTAAAGGCACCCGCCACCCTGACTGTGAACTCCCGAGCGTGACTCATTCGCCCTCCCCCGCAGCCCTCCAATCGGCTGCCGCTGCCGTGCTGTTGACGGTTTGCGGCCAATAGCTCTCCGGAGGCTAGACCGGTTTCCGCGGCGACCCCGGTTCTGGTGAAGGGTGAGCTATGAATTGATGGTTGTGGAAGAGGTGGGCGGGGGTTTTCGAAATGCGGGAGAGAACTGGTTAGGGAGGGAGGGAGGGGGGGGTAGAGCAGGTCACACATGAGGTATTGTAAAAAGGAAAAGATACACACCTGTTCAGGGCTGTTTTGTGTTAGCAGTTTCAGGTAACCTGCACTCAGAGAGCTGTCTGTCTGTGGAGTCATGTAAAAGGTTCTGTAAGTCGCTCTGGATAAGAGCGTCTGCTAAATGCCTGTAATGTAATGTAATGAGTCTATGAGTTTTAGAGCCAATACTGAGGTGTTTGAAATCAAGGAAAATCATGAAGGTCAAAAAGTTTTTCTTTAACACATACTGTACATTAAACGAACACTGGGGGTTTAATATTCAGGATTCCTGAACTCTCCAAAACTGTTAACAAAAAATAAGCAGTAGCTTGTATTCATAAGTAAAAGTTGTAGGAGTCCAGATATAATGCAGATATCTTGAGTTACATGTGTATGTTAGGACGTTAAAATCGGTGTGCAGTGCTAAGAGTCAAGGAACAATCTGAAGTTAAAGTGAATGCAGTTTATTGTATTGTGTGTTCAATAATGGCGATATAAAATGGTGCAAAATGTGAGTGTAGTGGAATGGCTATTCCTGAATGGCGTGCAGGAGACAGTCTGCTTGAACCATTCTACATTCTACTGCCCAAGGATCAAAGAAAACCCAGAGTCATCAAAGACACCATCACAACAATACAATAACCTCAATGATCCTGCTTGCATTATCTCTGTAAGCCTATCAAACTGAGTTAATCCTGTACAGCTGGCTGTCGACGCATAATTGTTCACTTTTGAATGGCGATCCAAGATCTTCATTCGGCGCCCACTGTGCCACACCATCAAACGACAATAACGTGACATCGGCTTCCCAACAACACCACACATGAGTACGCTGTACGTGGAAAACCTGAGGTTTACATAATGCTGAGGCAGTAGAATGTTCTGCAGCCGTGCAGTATTGGGGTCACAGCTCTGTCTCTTTATCAGACCCTGCTGACTCCCTGTCAGCACCGTAAACACCGC
This sequence comes from Anguilla japonica, assembly GCA_025169545.1. Lineage (NCBI taxonomy): Eukaryota > Metazoa > Chordata > Actinopteri > Anguilliformes > Anguillidae > Anguilla > Anguilla japonica. The sequence continues at coordinate 3,492,207 of CM045884.1, forward strand.
ATGCTTTCTTTCGGGGGTCTGGTAAGGGGGTACACTTCTGCAAACCACCCTACAAAGGCATGGTTGAGCATCGATTGAGTCCTCCAGCCCCCAAAGTCTACACTCTACATTTGTTCTCCCATGAAACACGTTATCTGCACACACACACACACACACACACACACTTAGACAGTGCTTTCTAGCAGCATTAAGACCTAAGTTAAGACCTGTTTCAGTCATCAGGACCTATCACCTTCTTCATACATAGTTTGGATGTACTTTGCGATTATTGTTATCATTATTATTTTAGTGTTGTATTCATAACGCCAATAGGGACTCAGGGGCTTTGACTCAGAGTCATCCCCTGCCATGTATTGGAGGCCTGCCGTGTACACATTCTGTCTTCATCAACCATTTTGTGTAGTCGGTGCATGACAGGCGCCTGTCACTGATCAATCACAGACCTCTGGGCTGTTGCCTTCGCCCATCTTCTACATTAGCACACAGTGTCTTGTAAATATGAGACCGCGATCTCGTCGGTCATAAAAAAAGATAAAAATAAGACGGGGGGGGGGGGGGGAGAAATATGAATATGGATGAAAATTGATTTCTGCCTTTATGGCAGAAATCAATGGCTTTACTCTGTTACCCTCAAGCCCTTTGTTGGTGTACCGCGGTGTTTGAAGGCCAGGGTGAGCCGGGTTCTAAGGAGAGAGTCTCTCTGGGTTGTCAGTTGCTGAATTAGACGCTGAGGCCGTTTGGAAGGAGCGTTTGATCTTCCCCGTGTAAGGCCGACGTACGGTGTAGATGGAGGGTGTATCAGTCACATCTCCTGGCGACGCTCTGACAGGGGTGCGGCAGTGTGCCCCTGTTTTTCATCCCAAAACCCCAATCGATAATTAACCTGCGATGGACCTCAGCTGTCCACAAAGACCGTTCCATTCCTACTGACGATGAAACCAACCCTCTCTCAAACGGTGGAGAAAACGAACGCTTGTAAACTTGGGCTACATTTACTAAGTTCTACGTTTATTCAGATACAGATTCAGGACATGAGTTCGAATTACAGTCGTTAACAGTCATGGGCATTTTTTGTAATTCATTAATTTTTGTTTTAATTAATTGCCTGAATTTACTTGAGTTGTTATTCATCAAAGCCCAGGAAAACAGCCCAACCTTGTTGTTGATCGTTGTATTTATGTCTCTTGTTCTTCTCTTTTTTTTTTTTTTCCATGTCTTGCTGGTGATCTCTCTGAACCTGCTTGGGTCTCCTGAATAGGTAAGTGCTTTTATTCTCCTTAAGTGCTAAGGGTCTGTAGGTCACGGAGCTTTCAGAATAGTCAAGGAATTATGGGACATTAAGGGAGGGAACACACTGTACGAAGCGTACGATAGGTCAGACGGCTGTGTGATTGCGATGCATCAGAAGAAAAGAGATTCTCGTTCCTGAACATTTTTCCCAGTGGTAGAAGTCTGTTTTCATATCAGTTTTCCCGTCCAAATGCAAGTTTTTATGTTTTGGGGAAAAAAAAAAAAAATCTTCATATAAAATTATGCTTTAAAACCAACCCATCTACAAAATGTTTACATTCATAAAGAGTTCCTTGTGACATGACAGACGATTGAGTAAACATTAAATCACATTTTTGTGCTCGTGCACGTTTTCAGGATGAAGAGCTATAAAAATGTTCATTGAAAGAATCTATTAACCCTCTCCAAACCAATCAGAGCAGTTCTTTGTTTATACCATGTCAACAGGGGAGAAGGACGGCTTTTTCTCCATGTCTAAAATTTAGTGGCAGGATGAGAAATGCTCAGAAAACTTTTGATTCCGATGCAATTAGTTAATTAAGAGAAGAGGGGGAAAGCGAACTGTGCGTGTATCTCTGAGAGTAATGGACGGAAAACGTCTCTACGCACTCGATCTCGAACAAAGCCTTTCCAAATGTGCCGATGTGATTAAAGGGATGGCTTTGAGCCTTTGGTTCTTTTGGTTCTTTTGATTTACTTTCTCTACGTGCGTGTTTTATTTTATTTTATTTTATTTTATTTTCCTGACGGTCTCCAGTTCTTAGAATGCAGATGTGGTTTCGAGCTGAATCTTAAATTTACAGACACAGGTTGCGGTCGTTACCATAACAGAAACCGCTAACTGGCTTGAGTTTTGATTATTAATGCGAATGCTGTTCTTGAACAAAGAAAAAGCGAGAGCGTATGAAAATAGCTTCTTTTCCTTTTTAACGTGTACCTGATTAATGTGTCATTGTTTAACATGCACAGCCACAGGCAATTCATCCTCTTTACGGATAGAAACAACAAACTGTCACAGGGAATTTGCATTGATATTGCTATTACAATTTAATTATCTAAATATAGTAAGTAATATAGCATGTTGATTTTATTTTTTTAAATGTAGGTCTAAACTTATGAGAGTTGGACTTGTATAAAATGCAATATTTGTTTTGAAGGCACAGTCGACTGAGTGGTTTTTCTTTTTTGTGGATTAGTTTTAAGGCCCGCACGATGCAATTATGGCTTCCACAGAACTCTGCCACTACATCTTTCTGTCACGTTTGATTGATGTGGAGCAAACTCTGTCATATTTGTATTGCCATCCTCTGTCATTAGTGTCCCTAAGTGCCTCTCCCAAAAAGCATTTTTGGGAGGTTTCCAAGTTTCAGAGAACCCGATACAACAGATACTGCATTCAAAAGCACTGCCAAGCTCCCTGTACTACTGCAAATTAGCGCAGAAAGGCACAATAATCAATTGCTAAAAATAAAAATAGGCTTCGTCCCCCCCACCAGAACAGGATTACAGGTGAGGCATACAAATGGATACAATGGGCAATGGAGGTGTAGGTGGCGTACCAAGTTCTGAAATAACACCTGCAGAACTTGCTTGGGAAAGAGCCCTCACAGTCTGTTGAATAGCTGTATCTGAACATGGAGTAGGCATGATCATGCTGTTCATCAGGCAAAATGACCCAAACAATTAAACTGTCACCGAGCAGTATTTATATTATGTTTACCAGAAGTAATTAAAGGCTGAAAGAGTGGTTTTGGGATATTGGGGGTGGGAACAGGAAAGGTGTTACCAAATTGTAGCAAAATGACCACAGATTGACACATAGACAACAGACATAGAAAAATGTACGGACTCGTAAATGATGGTTCACTTTGGAAATCCAATAGGTGTGTGGACTGATGGCCAATGGTGGTATTTTAGGCGGGTCGAGAAAGGGGACGTCCCACTACTCTGCAGTCACGGGGGGGGGGGGGGGGGGGGGTTACCGAAGATCACGGTCAACCGAATCCTTTTTGCTCACGACTGTATCTCTCAAAATGGCGTGACAGGAGTGCAGACAGGTGGCTTCAGAGAGGGGCGGAGGCCGCTGTGAGCTTTAGCAAACGATTTCACCAGGACCCCAGAGGAAGCACAGAACCCCAGGACCCCAGAGGAAGCACAGAACCCCAGGACCCCAGAGGAAGCACAGAACCCCAGGACCCCAGAGGAAGCACAGAGCCCCAGGACCCCAGAGGAAGCACAGAGCCCCAGGACCCCAGAGGAAGCACAGAACCCCAGGACCCCAGAGGAAGCACAGAACCCCAGGACCCCAGAGGAAGCACAGAACCCCAGGACCCCAGAGGAAGCACAGAGCCCCAGGACCCCAGAGGAAGCACAGAACCCCAGGACCCCAGAGGAAGCACAGAACCCCAGGACCCCAGAGGAAGCACAGAAACCCCAGGACCCCAGAGGAAGCACAGAACCCCAGGACCCCAGAGGAAGCACAGAGCCCCAGGACCCCAGAGGAAGCACAGAACCCCAGGACCCCAGAGGAAGCGCAGAACCCCAGGACCCCAGAGGAAGCACAGAGCCCCAGGACCCCAGAGGAAGCGCAGAACCCCAGGACCCCAGAGGAAGCGCAGAACCCCAGGACCCCAGAGGAAGCACAGAACCCCAGGACCCCAGAGGAAGCACAGAACCCCAGGACCCCAGAGGAAGCACAGAACCCCTGGCGTATCTGCCAATGGGAAAGAGCGGCGCTCAAACTGCAGAGGGCCTTTCATCCTTTTTAATGCTTTTCCAGTCTATTACCCAACGCCACATTGGACCACATTTCCAATTACTTTTACCAAGTCTTTTAATGTGATTTAAAAACAGGACTGCTCATCTGGTGTTACTGCATTGAAGTTGTGACTGCCCCATACTCTATATCACGTGCACGCTAATTTTACGCAATGTGTAACTCGTGCACTATTGCTGTCTAGCTATTCTGTTTGGCTGTAAAGGCAAGAGCTAAGCTCCAGTGTAAAATGCGCGTTCATTTCATTTCCTTCCATTAAAAAAAAAAAAAAAAAAAAATACGGAGCAAATGTTATTCAGATTATAATAGCGAGCTCCCATTTTGAGTTCATTACCCATGGCAATGAAATGATGAAGGAGCAACTGTTCCCCGTAATGTTGGCAATTTAGTCAGATTGCGTTTTTTTTTATTACACCAATACTGCAAATAACAAAAGCAATTTTCGAAATTACGGACGAACAGTAAAAACAGTACATGTATTTAAATACAGCGGCGGCACGTTATTGCTTTCTGTTGCTGATGCTTCTATTTTATATTTTTTAAATTATGCCGATTTGCACTCGTTCCCAGTTATGATACTCCTGTATCAGCGCTTTTAAGGAACGCTTTATGAAATAAACGTTAAATAAGGCTGTAAATGACATTGCCACGGGCAAATGAGATTGCCTGTAATAGGCCTGCCATGAGATTTCACACATGCCAAAGCAGTTACCGATCGTAGCGATGGTAGGGTCGATTGCATGGGCGACATGAACAGCTGCCGCATGGCATAGTAAGTGTTGCATTTATGATTATTTGTGCTACTAGTTGAATGAATGAATGAATCAATCATTGCATTTTTATGGCACCTTTCCGAACGCTCAAGGTGCTTTACAGTGATGAGTGGGAAACTCCCCTCACCCACCACCAATGTGTAGCCCCCACCTGGGTGATGCACGGCAGCCATTTTGCGCCAGAATGCTCACCACACATTAGCTAAGGTTCTTTTTTAGCCAATTGAATCAGGTGATGATTAGGTGGCAAGGTTTTTAAAGAGCCAGGTTGGTCATTTAGCCAGGACCCCGGGAACCCCTACTCTTTGCGACAAGTGTCATGGGGTCTTTAATGACCACGGTGAGTCAGGACCTCGGTTTGACGTCTCATCCGAAAGAAGTTGCAGTAATATTAGAAGTACGAGTATAGCAGTACAAATGCTAGAAGTCATTGCCTTCGCCAGGGTACCTCATTGTCAGTCCGCTGGAAAGCCTCAGGGCGAAAACGATCTCCCTGATTCATGCACAAAGACGATCAGCGAGTTGATTTGCACAGGCATGTTTCACCTCTCCAGCTCAACATTTATGAAAACAAGCAGCTGTTTTACGCCCGGGAGCCGCTTCCATTTGAAAATGCCCGCCCCCCCCCAGCCCCTGCTTTGGATTGCACTCTCTTTGAAGAGGCTGTCAGTTATGCAAATGCACTTGTGGTTTGGTGACCCCCCCCCCCCCCCCCCCCCCCCTCAGCTCCCTGAAACCCCTCTCCTCACCCGCACAGCATACTGCCTCCTGCCCCCCCAGCCCCAGTGCCAGCCCCCTGCCTCCTGTCTCTCCCCCCGCCCACCCCCGCCACCCCAGTCCCCTGCCTCCTGCCCCCCCTCGCCCCCTCCAGGCCCATCCTTCCAGTATCAGAGCTGCCTGTTCAGCAGTGCTGTGGCCACCGTGCTTCACAACAGCTGCCGGCCTGCCCCGCCCGGCCCCACCTCTCCCCAAACCCTCCCCGCCTCTCCCCAAACCTGCCCCGCCCCGCCTCTCCCCAAACCTGCCCCCCCCCCCGCCTCTCCCCAAACCTGCCCCCCCCCGCCTCGCCCCACCCCGCCCTGCCCGCCCCACCCACACCCCCGCCCTGCCCCACCCAGCCCCCGCCCCGCCCTGCCACCGCCCCACCCACACCTCCGTCCTGCCCCACCCAGCCCCCACCCCACCCTGCCCTCGCCCCACCCACACCCCCCCACCCCGCCCTGACCTGCGAGGACCGAGCCGAGTGGCTTCCCCCACGCCGGGGTCCCGCCGGGGGCCGTATTCACCAATTTCATCCTCGCGCCTGTGAGAATCGCACCTGCACCTGCTCCGGCCCCCCCAAGCCCCCCCCCCCCCCCCCCCCCCCAGCTCCACACCCGGCCCTTTACCGCATTACCAATACGGAGAAGGCTCCCAGGGTCCTTCATCTCCGTCTGCAGGTAATTAATCTCAACCTGGGAGGTGATTTATCATGGATTATTACCTTACTGTTAATTACCCTGGGGGGGGGGCAAAATACGGCAGGAATAATTATTTAACCTGGGCTCCTTCTCCAAATATCTTGCATATCTGCTTTTTTTGAAATAGGGAACACCTTGTGTCAGCCAAAAGGAAGGCATTTGAATTGTTCTGCGGTCGATCCTGCACCTCACGGTATTGTTCCAAGCTGTGCATAGTTTTTTTTTATGGGCCGGTCTTTCAGCGTACAGCATCTTCAGGCATCGAGCGCATCCGTCTTTTTGGGCATTGACTGATCGGACCGGATAGTTCAAGTGAACTGCTCTTCCACCGTCCTGTGACTTTGTTTTAATAGGCTGTTTGTTCAGAGTCAGTTGCGCCATCGGTTGTTTTTATTTTGTTTCCTATTGTGTGGTGCTTTTTTGGATGAGAGCCGTGTCGATGCAGACCCGACATTCCGGCTCAACGTTTCAGGAGGCAAGACCGCCAGCCTGGGTAATTACAGCACCCTCACTAGTGCTCATGGGAGTCGGAGTTCAATCAGCCAGGGTAACGTTTTCCTTTGGACTAGCCCGTGCGCGATGTTTTTAATCGAGTGCCTGGCATCAAAGGAGTCGGGCCCCCGAGCGACGTGTCTTTTCTTTTCTTTTTTTTGATCTTGGCCGGCGTTTCTCCTCTCCCTGCCATCCGCCGGCTTGTCGGTACAAATCGAAGGCTCTCTCCCTCGCGTGCTTTTTTAAGGGTCGGCCTCCTCGGAAGACGAATCAAAGGGCTCCGTTAATAAGCGAGCGTCCGCGTCCGGAGATGTTTCATCTTTATTTATTTCGGAGGTGAAGTCGGTCAGAGGCGTCTGTCGGGACTGTGCTTGCCGCGGAACTTCACAGTTCCTCTTTCTCGGCTCGTTGGTGATTTATTGTTTATTTTTTTTGGCCGGTCCTCATCTTAAACTTTCCGGCTGGCCTAGCGCAGCCATTAAATCCTGCTGGAGCTTTGTTGGTTTGCAGTGAAACTCGATTGATCTGGGCCGCGCCGGCTGGTGGAGAGAGCACACACACACACACACACACACACACACACACACACACACACACACACACACACACACACGCACACCTGGGCTGCCTTACCTAATCAGCCCAGGTGCTCAAAGGTGTGTTCCTCTCCACGGTTCCGGCAGTCAAAACCAAATCCTCTTCTCACGCCAGCCCGAACGCCACAGGGTTTCTTTTGTTACCCCGGTATCGGTACGTTAGGAAAGGAGTTTTTGGGACCTCTTGGTCTGTTTGCTGACGTGACGGCGTTGTCATGGCGATTTGATAAGGCCAGCGACGCCGGACCTTTCGCGCAGGTGAATCCCGGGCGTGCTGAGGGGGGCGCTGGTCACACAGAGACGCGTGAAAACAGAAACTGGCCTCGGTCACCCACCTGTGCCCGTTTATAATGTGCAGCGGAAGCAGGGCACTTAGGAAAGAGATGTGCGTTTCTATGATTCAAAATTAGGAGGGGGAAAAAGAAACAGGAAATCAACGAACATGTCCTGTCCTGTCCTGTATATCCTCTGTAAGGGGAGAGATGGGACAAGGACTCGCATGCCCCCCCCCCCCCCCCCACACTCCCCCCATGGCGGGACATTCCTCTCGTCCCCTCCTATCGCTGTAGAACACACGAGCAGCGCGCAGGCGTGGCTTTGTGACCTTTGACCTTTGGGTTCTTTCATGGGCGTAATTTTCTCGTCTTCTGCCATCTCTGAAGCATCTTTGGCTCGTCTCCAAGCAGCTCGCCGCCCTGCCCGCCCCCCATTCGCCCCCCTCGCCCCCCCCCTCGCCGCCCTCGCCCTCGCCCCCCCCCCCCCCCCCCCCCCCCCCCAGGGATGCTCGGTCTGTTCAGCATCGCCGATCCGCAGATCGCAACAACAAATTGGCTCTCTGCTTTCAGAGAGAGAGAGAGATGAGGAGAGAGTGAGAGAGAGAGAGAGAGGGAGGGGGGGGGGAGAGAGAGAGAGAGAGAGAGAGAGGGAGAGAGAGAGAGAGCCTTGAAATTCCGCCCCAGTACATTTTTACTCTGTTTTTTTATTTATTTTTTTATTTTCTGTTTATTCGTGTGATGAACCTCCAGCGATTAAGATATTAAATATGAATTTTGCTGTGCTTTTTTTGCTTTTGAGGACAAATATTTACAGATCTGTTTTGCACATAATCGCTGAAGACGCTGTGCATTCTGCATTAGTTATGAGTGATGGAGTGGTGGAGGGAGCGGGGGGAGGGGTGGGCTAGTGGAGTGCTTCTCCTTATATGGCATTTAATGAGAAAAGATATCGCTGAGGAAGTGTTGGTTGGATGGATGAGACAGAAGGGGTAAATGCCCTCCCGAGTTCATTTTCAAGTGCAATTAAAGTAAATGTTAAACTCTGGTTATATGTTCCTGGTATACGTTACAATTTCAAATTAAATTACCTGTGCTGTACCTGTGATCACCTGTGCTAAAGGTTCCCTTTAAACTGGCCCAGCGGTGACAGATGCAGTAGGCGTGGCTCACTTAGAGCTGTAACCGAGGGCGACAGTGACAGGTCCATGGATTGAGATCAGAACCTGTGCCACGTCTAATTCTGGCCCGAGAGGAACTCGTACCGAATCGTCAGGCACCAGAGTTGACAGCAACACAGGTAGTCATAAATTGAGAAGGAATGTCTCTAACCTCTAACTCCACCAACGGACGTTCGTCAAGACAAATTATCGCCCATGTCATGGTTTCCACAGCCCAGTTCTACTAAGAAATGAAAACAGAAGTTGATCAAAGTGTACTCTGGTTTGACGAATGTGGGCGGAGTTTAAAGGTCAGGGAGGGGAGGCTTGTGCATATTTAGTGATGTAACTCTGCCTGCTGACGTTCTCTCGTCTTTGGAGAGCAACTTGCTGTGACCCGGGTCCGTGTTCCAGAACAGGCCGAGCATACTTGCACCTCACCCAATAGAAATATTTATTTGTGTGTGTGTGTGTGTGCGTGCACGTGTGTGTGTGTGTGTGTGTGTGTGTGTGACTATTCAGAGGGACTGCCTGGTGAGAGTGTGTGTGTGTGTGTGTGTGTGTGTGCATGTGCGTGGGTGTGTGAGAGAGTCAAAGTGTGAGTCTGTGTGTGTGTGTGTGTGTGTGTGTGTGTGTGTGTGTGTGTGTGTGTGTGTGTGGGAATGTGTATCCCTGAGTGTGTGTATTGTGTGTGTGTGAGAGAGAGAGAGAAAAGAGAGAGAAAGAGAGAGAGGGTAAAGGGGAGAGAGTGAGGGAGAGAGAGAGAGAGAGGGGAAAAGAGAGATGGGGAGAGTGAGGGGGGGAGGGAGAGATGGAGAGAGAGTGAGAGAGAGGGGGAAAAACGGAGAGATGGAGAGAGAGAGGGGGGACAGGGAGAGAGAGAGAGAGAGAGAGAGCGGGGAAAAAGGGAGAGAGAGAGAGAGGGGGGACAGAGAGAGTGAGAGGGGGGATGAAGGGGAGAGGGAGAGAGAGAGAGAGGGGGGACAGAGAGAGTGAGAGAGAGAGAGCGGGGAAAAAGGGAGAGAGAGAGAGAGGGGGGACAGAGAGAGTGAGGGGGGGAAGGGAGAGAGAGAGAGAGGGGGGACAGAGAGAGAGAGAGAGAGAGAGAGAGCGCACAAACACAAGTGTGCGCTGGAGATCCAGAGGCGAGGAAACGGCAGCTCCCACAAACAGAAACGCTGAGCCCTTCACAGGAACTGTCAAAGGGCGTCGCCGGAGAGGGCGGCTGGAGGGGCGGGCCGTTAGCCGAGCGCTCGAGAAGCAGAGCTGACTTCGGCACCCCCCCCCCCCCCCCCCCCCCCCCTCTGATTAATCCGCGTCCGAGCAGCGCCCGGCCTCCCGATTATGTAACCGCCGGTCCCCAAGACTCTCCCTTCATTACCTCCCCGAATTTAGACGGAAGACAGCTGACGGGGACGGATTTCGATCTGTCCCGTCCCGTCCCCCCGTCCCCCCGCGCACGTCGGATTCGGAGTCCTGATTAATGGGTCTCCTGCTATTTTGGGCACGGTGGGGATTGCCTGAGCGGGGGCGGGGGGGGGGGGGGGGGGGGGGGCGGGTTGGGCGTGCGAGAGAGCCACTCAGCAGTATTCTGACGTTATGTTTTACCGTCCTGCCAATAGACCCGGTAGAAATATAGTGCGACATCAACCCCCGTGTGCAGTTATGAGGCTGTTAGATCTCCACCCTCCCCCCCCCCCCCCCCCCCCCCATCCCCCCCTCCCATCCCAGCACTTTCTGTTTTTATGCAAGTTTGTTTTTTCATTTTCAGCCCTTGAGTCAGCATCCTTTCAGTGTTTTCATTCATCTCTGTCTTCCTCTCCTTCCTTTCTCTCCCTTCTTTCTTTTCTTTCATCTGTCCAGTCGCCCTTCGTTTTCAGGCTCCTCTCCCATTGAAAGGCGTAAAATACCATTTGCTGAAAGAGTGATGCAGCGGGTCCCAGTTCAGCTTCCTGAATTGCTGGCAAGTCGTTGAATTAGTAAAACCGAGAGTGCATTTACTCATTAGCGCGCATTGACGAAATTCAAAAAGGAAGGTAAGCAATTATATGCAAACGAGCCACCAATTAGGCTGGTAATTGTCACAGTGCACACACACACACACATCCTGAAGGCCAAGAGGCGTCAGGTTCGTTTTTACGGCTCCTGCATATTAAAACATGATTCATTTAAGCTCGGATCGGCTTGTTTTAATTAGACCTGCGCATTTATCATGCCCCGGGCGATGGTCTTTTATTTTGACTTTTTTCAGTGCTGTCTCCAGAGTTTTGACAGCGAATGTGTACAGAGGAAGTGCGTGCTTGACCCTGTGCGTAATCTTGGTGTTGGCGGTTGGGGGTGTGAGGGGGTGTTGGGGGAGGGGGGGGGCATGCGGTGGTGTTGGGGGGGGTGGCAATGTCAGTGGCCCACAGCTACCCGAGGAGCTTCAACAGGTTTTACTCCGCAGTCACATTTTAGAAACGTGGCAGATCAGATGCGCTTATCCAAAGCAACTTACATTCTTTTAATGTAAATTAGTTAATTAATGAATTAATAAACAGAATTAATTAATACGGCTGGATGTTTACTGACATTGTTCCAGTTCAAGTACCTCGCCTGCACTGTGAAATGTCCAGAGTTAATTCAACTCTTAACAGATAACTATGGGAGGCATACATTTGTGTTGCAGTATAACACACACAAGCACACACACACACACACACGTGCACACGCACACACACACACACACACACACACATTACAGGCATACACATACACTGAACAAAATATAAACATAAAAGGAAGGCTAAGTATCAACTCAATTTACGTTAGTGAGAAATAATAAACATATTGAATTTTAAAAATAACTTGATATAGACAGGAAAATAATGTAATACTCTAGGGGGGAATAAGGATGAAATAGAAATAACAGGAATAAATCTTCATCAGTCTCTCATCCTCACAGCTGCCCTCAGAATTTCTGTCAAACCATTCGTGTGAGTTCTCCCTCTGATTACTCAACGCCCACCCTTTCAAGGCATTACAGTTAAAGCCAAAAGATCATTTTCCAAGACGTCTTACAGTACGCTTCCCTTTATTGTCTTTTGGATGTTGAATTTATTGTCATTGCAAAGTGATGTGGACAAACAGACCCGAACAGCGTGTGCCAGAGTTTAGATAGTAATGGCAGTGGGAGGAGATAAATGCTTCTGTGTTCGGAAAAACCCACTCTTCGCACATTTCCACACCTACTAATATCTCTGTGCAATGTGTCAAAAGAATTATGGCACATTTATTTGAATATGGCATTAGTGTACAGCGGGGCGGGGGTGCAACATATTTCTCTGCTCTACTTACTCACACACACACACACACACACACACACAAAAAATAAATAAATAAAATAAAAATCAACAAGCAGGAGTTCAGCCTGGCAGCAGAAACGATGTTCTCTGCTTCCCTTTGTGCGCGTGCATTGGTCTCCGGAGTGTGCGTTGGCAGTTAATGCCTCTGTTCGCTGCTGCTTACAAGATGCCGCAGTGGCTCGCGCTCGTGTGATGCTGAATCATAATGTGGGACGTTTAGCAGGTGTCCCGTTGTCTGGAGGAAGGGGGGGGGGTTATGGGGTGTGTTATGGTCTTCCCTGTCCCACCATCACTCTGATACTCTTTGCGTAGAGTGGAGACTTTGCTGGCTGCAGACGGGGCGGGGGGGGTATCGATCAGGCCCGGTTTGGGTACTGAAATGAACGGCCGGTGATTGATGGCGCAGTTTAAGTCTGGGTGCTGCTCTCCTGTGCAGAGGGGCAGCTGAGGACACTCGGTACGTCGCCAGGGCGATGACCCCCCCATGACCATGGGGGAGGGAGGGGGGGCCCTCAAAATTCTGCCTGGTTTTTATTTAAACACCACATGCACCCCCCACTAAGCCCCCCCCCCCCCTTTATGCCCAACATCAGTGCCCAACCTCACTAATGCTCTTTTGGCTGAATGGAAGCGAATCCCCTCAGCCGTGTTCCAAAATCTACTGGAAAGCCTTCCCAGAAGAGTAGAGGCTCTTATAGCAGGAAATGGGGGGTCCAGCTCCATATTAATGCCCACGGTTTTGGAATGAGATGTCCAACAAGTGCATATATGTGTGGGTGTGATGTCCAGGTGTCCAAACACTTTTGGCAATATAGTGTAATTAACTTAATATTTCAGTCAATGTGCACAAAATGCTTCACCAGGTCATCTGTGTTGCTTAGTGCCTTTGCTGAGGCAAGTGTTCTTGGTGCCCCACACAAATGGCATGTTCTGATATGTATTTATAATTATAAACAGGTTTTTTAAACTGGTTGTTTTAGGGATCTCTAGGAACTGTTGTTACAAGAATGCTTGATGAATCATTTGAGAATTTAGGCCCAGCTCAGTTGAATCATCAAAAATTGACTTGGCTTTGAGCAATGAGTTCAAGCGCTCATTAAATTTTTAGTGACGCAGTTCTATTCATCACTCGAAGTTAGGGGAAAAATCGCACTGCTGTGAGAATTAATCTGGGCGCTGGCAAATCAAAGACTTTTGTCCTAATAAAGTAGATTATATATGCGTGTGAGAAGAAAGTGAATAAGAAAACGCTGCAGTTGCACGTAGATTTTTTATTTATTTTTTGGTCAGACGACCGGTACACATGGCTTCCTGTTTACGATGGAAACGCGGTCAGTGAAAGTGAGCGCTGAGCAGCGCTGTGCGTTGGACGCGTGTGGCTTAAACATCCGCGTAAAAGCCGTGCCGTCAAACTGGAGTTTACTGAGCAGATGTGCGGCAGCCGCAGACGCTCGTCCGGCACCGGGGAACCTCGCCAGAACACGTTCCCGGGTTTTGAAGTAGTGAGAGCGTTGCCAAAAAAAAAGCTTCCAAGAAAAAAAAAAATTTCCTTTACATCGCGGGGATATTTTCCGTTACATCATGTAGTAGAGACGGTCGTGGTGACGTGCGCCGGCTTCTGCAGATGGGGCTCGACTTCCCGGCGTTTATTAAATGCTGCGTTTCTGCCTGGCCTCTGAATCCGTTTGGCTGATGGCTTTTTGTTCTAAAAGTGACAGTTGAGCAGGTTTGTGAAGGCCTGGTTCCACGTGCTTCTGTACCATGGCTCACCCAAGGAGTGCGTTCCAGCCACGCTGATTGGATGGAACAGGCCCAGCACTACCAGCTAGGGGGAGGAGGGGTCTGTGGGTTTAGGAAGGTGGCTGGACGTCTTGGTACTACCAGCTGGGGGGAGGAGGGAAGGGGGAGGGGGTTAAGTTAAGGAAGGTGGCTGGACATGTCGGTACTACCAGCTGGGGGGAGGAGGGTAGGGGGAGGGGGTTAAGTTAAGGAAGGTGGCTGGACGTGTCGGTACTACCAGCTGGGGGGAGGAGGGTAGGGGGAGGGGCTTAAGTTAAGGAAGGTGGCTGGACGTGTCGGTACTACCAGCTGGGGGAGGAGGATAGGGGGAGGGGGTTAAGTTAAGGAAGGTGGCTGGACGTCTTGGTGCTATCAGCTGGGGGGAGGAGGATAGGGGGGGGGGTTAAGTTAAGGAAGGTGGCTGAACGTCTCCATGCCCCAGTGGGCTGACTACCGCTGCTCCTGTGGATGGGGAGATATTATAAGCCTGTAGCAGTCGGGCCATATGCCTCTTCTCTAATCATCACTGGGGTCATGGGAGGTTTTTGGGGCAGAATGCACAGGCTGTAATACAATACAGCACACAGCAGTGCCGGATAATGGCTCTCTGTTTATCCCCCAAGAGGAAACAAAAGAAGAAGAAAAATCAGGCTGAGGTTCTTTCTTTAACTGTGCAAACACCTATCTCTGTACCTAAAAAAATGGCGGGGTGGGGGGGGGGGGGGGGGGGGGGGGGGGGGTGGTGAGTCCACATTAACCACAGCTTATATAATTAAGTGCCGCACACTTCAGTTTTCACTCACTTAAAAACATAAATCATTTCCTAATTGCTGATCGGTAGCGTCAGTGATGTTAGCTATGCATTAATCAGCTAATTAACTAAGTCATTGATCAAATTGTGTTCGGTACGGCAAACGTTGGCGCGGTGTCACTGTTGAACCCTTTTGTGCGCAGTCTGTGTGCTGCTGTCCTGCGGTTCACCAGCCCAGTCAGTTGCAGTCCTCCTGTGGTCGGAGCGCTAAGCTACCAATTTCCAGCTCCATCTCCATTGGATGTCTTTTTACGGGCAAACGGGCTGCCTTTCGAGATAAGGGAGAAATTCCTCATGAACTGGAACAAGGGGCTGTATTGACCGTCAAGCCGCACAGAGATAAAGTGGTCGTTTGCTGTTCAGACTACAGCCCGCCCCGCCCCCCCCCCCACCACCCCCCTCCGGCTGATCTGTCTGGCTATGGGGGCCAAGGGTTGGTGTCAGTCCATTTCAGGAAATGGCCGGTTCAGGAAATGAATGAATTGCAGTTCGACTCACTAATTGAAAAAAATCCTCATAAGATGAGATGGAATTGAACCCCAACATTTTTGAAGGGCTTGAGTTTTTTTTGAAGGGCGTGAAAGCCACAATTTTTTTACCAGGTGGGGGCTGCTAGTCTGTGCGTGGGGGAGTTCTGATGGGTGTGGCAACCCCAGGCGGGTACGGTTAGGGTTAGGAATGGGACAGGACAGGTGAAATGAACGTGACGTGCGCAAAAGCCCGGTCCAAAAAAAAAAAAAACAGCTGTGTGCTCAAGAAAAAATGAGGCCTGTGTGTGCGGCTGCTGCTGCTCCTGGGCAGGTCACCACAGCGATGGCTGGGGCAGCTCGGAGACATCGGTCCTGAGGAGGTGAACTGTCCCGCGCCTCTCTCCTGACATGTTTCCTGCGCGTTCTGCGTCTCTGTGCCCGAGGACACGAGCATCGCTCTGCTTCTGTCCCAGCATCGCCCAATCAGAGGCTCACCTGCTTCTCCGGGTCCCAGCATCGCCCAATCAGAGGCTCACGTGCTTCTCCGGGTCCCAGCATCGCCCAATCAGAGGCTCACGTGCTTCTCCGGGTCCCAGCATCGCCCAATCAGAGGCTCACGTGCTTCTCCGGGTCCCAGCACCGCCCAATCAGAGGCTCACGTGCTTCTCCGTGTCCTAGCATCGCCCAATCAGAGGCTCACGTGCTTCTCCGGGTCCCAGCATCGCCCAATCAGAGGCTCACGTGCTTCTCCGGGTCCCAGCACCGCCCAATCAGAGGCTCACGTGCTTCTCCGTGTCCTAGCACCGCCCAATCAGAGGCTCACATGCTTCTCCGTGTCCTAGCATCGCCCAATCAGAGGCTCACGTGCATACGGTGGAAAAGAGCCAGGGGGCCAGATCTGTTCTGCAGGACTGCAGCGCTCTTTCCAGGCCCCTCCCTCTGGCCTGCAGGCCCCCTCTCTGTGGAAGGAGGTCACGGTCGCCGCTCTCAGATGGATCTTTTTTTTTTCGTTCTTTTTTTTTTTTTTACTTCCTGTCGTCCCTGTTTCTCCCTCGCGGTGTTTTTGCTGTTCGTCCCGACGCTCGTCTCCTTAGAAACGGGCCTCAAGCGAAGGCTCTTAACGGCTGGACCGGAGGCGCCCAGCTGTTCAATGTCAGCACCCCCTATCCCCACCCCCCCCCCACCCCCCCAAAACGCATCTGACGCTCACGCTCAGCAGTAGCTGGAACAGGCGAGTAGATCTCGCTTCTGGGAACGAGCGTAAAGCCAGGAGCGCGTTCGTCTGAAAAGTGTTCTTTCCATTCCTCTTTCTGAGTGATGAGGCGGTGGGGGCAGGAGGGGGGAGGGGGGGGGGGGGGGGCGCGTCACTGCATCCTGTAACGTCTCCGTGTTTATACTGCCGGCCGATAAGCGCGGCTCTCGTCCTGCGGAAATTCGTGAGGTGGGGAGTGAGAGGACGACCGGCGGCGGGGGAGAGGAGAGGAGGAGGAGGAGGAGGAGGAGGAGGAGCGCACGTCGGGTCTCTGCTCTTCATCTCCCGTCGTCCGCGATGGGGCCGAGGCCCCCGTGACGGCGGCCCGGCGGCGGCGGTGACGGCTTCGGCCCCCGTTTGGCTGGCCGTCCCGCAGGAAGGGCCTCGTCCTGCCAAAAAGGCACTCACGCCTTTCACCGAGGGTGGGGAGGAAAAAAAATGACGCACTCGGAGAGACGAGGGGTCCGCTGTCTGCGGGCGAGCGTGAGCCGAACGCACGGCCGCCGCACCTGCGATGGGTCGTTGTTATGGACACCCACCCCTCAACACGAAGCGCGGATCCGAACCACGTCTCCATGGACACGGCAGCCATTTAATCACCCTGCGAAAGAAGACGAATCTGTCCCTCTCAGAAGTTTCAAAACCACGCCAGAGATTGCTTTGATCTTGGCAGGGATTAGAAAAAGAAACAAAGACCAGACCGGAGTTTGTGTCCTCATTGGTGGATCTCCCTAGTGGATCCTCCCTATTAGTGTCTATCGATACTTAAGATGAGCTGCTCGTTCGTTCAGTCATGTGCCAGTCAAGCGAGTCGGGGAGGTTGCCAGTTTTAGCCCCGCCCCCCTCCTCTCGGTTGTTTACAGTTGAGAGGATGGGGCGGAGCTAAAAGCGATTTTTCCCCCCGGCGTTCCTTGGCCGCGTCGCCCCGGCGTTCTGAGGTCTCGGCGGCGTTCTCGGTGCCGCTCGGGAAAAAAAGGGCCGGAGGAAATACGGCACGCCGTTAATCATCGCCTTCACGGCCGCGCGATTCGTTTTCGGGAGCCGACACGCCTCGTCCCGGCACTCAAACGGGAACGAGCGAAAAACCGGGCCGCCCGCAATATCGCTAATGACGCCGCGCTTTACGACGTGTTTGTTTACGCCGTCTGAAGCCTGGCTGACGGAGGCCCGGCCGTATCGAGCTCACCAGGGGGGGGGGGGGGGGGGGGGGTGGGGGGGGAAGGGGGGGGGGGCAGCTATGGGATTACACTGCCTGAGGGGGTGCACTCAGAGCACGGTTAGCTGGGCACAGCAGCAGCGTCGCTACAGGGCTAGCTGCTCTGAATCAGTCCCTCATTCCTTAGCTTTCGCTGTTCGTGGTACCGCAGGCTCTCCAGCGCTGCTGTGCATTTCTGAGGGGTTGATCATCTGCAGTATGGGTTCGTGTGAGGGGTTTATTTTTGGGATCGTAGAGGGGGAGGGGGGGGGGGGGGCGAGGAAAATTGTGATTGCACAGGGCGACTGTGTTTTAAACAATCCTGCTGCAGCCAAATGGCCTCTTTGACTGTCTCAGGGCAGGGGGGGCCTATGCTGGTGCTGATCTGCGCACGTGCCCAGTAGGCTAATGACACAGGTAACTCTGCTCACCTGGTTTCTGGGGCGTGAATTGCTCCCTGGTGGTTTTGCAGTGAATATCCCCTGAGGCTGAGCAGGACTCTGGCCTTAGACCACTTTATGTCCGTCTGGACAAGTTCTACAGATTGCAGCCACAGCAGCAGCCTCTCCGTTCGATTGGCTGACACGGCTGGCCACATTTCCAGGATTGGGTAATAGCCGCTTGCCATGGAGCGAAACGGCTCTGTTCAGCGATAACCCCCCCCCCCCCCCCCTTCTCTTCCCCCCCCCCCCCCCGCCTCCACTCTACCCCTGAGCTCCCTGTTAATGTGTGTCAACAGGCTCTTCACTGCAAGCTGCCTCAAAGTGTCCCGGGACTCTAAACGACCGTCTCTGTGCGAGCAGACCCCCTCTTCTCCATCTGCGTGCGTGCGAGCAGACCCCCTCTGCTCTGTCTACGAGCGTACGAGCAGACCCCCTCTTCTCTGTCTACGAGCGTGCGAGCAGACCCCCTCTGCTCTGTCTACGAGCGTACGAGCAGACCCCCTCTGCTCTGTCTACAAGCGTGCGAGCAGACCCCCTCTTCTCCGGCTGCGTGAGAGCAGACCCCCTCTTCTCTGTCTACGAGCGTACGAGCAGACCCCCTCTTCTCCTTCTGCGTGCGTACGAGCAGACCCCCTCTTCTCACGTCGGGCTCAGTGGCCTCCACGTCGCTTTTTACAGCGCTACAAAAAAAAAAAATAACAAATAATAGTTTTATTGACTGCCGTTGACTGGTAAAGCGGCTTTTTATGTCTGAACAGCGGACGACACGACGTGCTTTATTATAGGAGGGGCGGCCACCGCGACCTTCAGAGGGGCGGAATAAAAGTGCTGCGTTCGGGCTCCTCCTGCAGCGCGGAGGCGCCGCTAGCCTCGACGAGACGGAGGAGAGAGGAAGGAGGGAAGGAGGGAGGGAGGGAGGGTCCCCAGGGTTCTCTCTGTTTCACCCGCACCCCCGGATGCTCACGGGAACGCGAAACCGAACCCCGACCCCCCCCCCCCCCCCCCCCCCCGCCGCAGGATGGCAGCGGTGCGATGCGGAAACGGCGCTGAGGTGGGTCGGTGGGTTGGCGGAGTGGGGGGGGCGAAGGGTGGGGGGGGGGGGGGGGGGGGGGGGGGGGGGGGGGGGGGGGGGGGGGGGGGGGGGGGGCGCTCAAATTTCGCTCGCTCACCACCTTCGCCATCGCCCTTCTCTTTTGGCGAGGGGGGGAGAGAGGAATTAGAGATCCCTGTTTTTCTTTTCGCTGTCTCTCTCATACTTGCCCCCCCCCTTCCCCCCCTCCCCTGTGACACTGATAAGACAGGGAAGAAGAGCCTGTGCAGGATACTAGAGGTGGGGGGGGCAGGAATGGGGGTGGGGCAGTTTGGGGGGGGTGGGGGGGGGGGGGGCTGCTGCACACAGCCACACAGATCGTGCTCCTCCAGTGTGGAGGGAATATTTTAGCCTGCAACGCGTATCTCTGTCATCTTCTGGCATGTTCCAGCCCTCTAAAGATGTCAGCACTGAGGCCCTCATCTACTTCTAAAGTAAGATCAATGCCTCTCTCATTCTGTCTCTAACAGTCTCTCTCTCCAACTGTCTTTCTCACACACACACACACACACACACTCTCTCTCTCTCTCTCTCCCTCCCTCCCCGCGTCCACACAGCTCGGAAAAAAAAAAAAAGATAAAGATGTTCTAGTTGGCCTCTCCCCTCCCGTGAAGTGCAAAGGCTCATGGGTGCAGTCGCTGTCTGACATCTGTTTAACCCAGCCGCTCAGAGCCGGAGTGCTCGGGAACTGGCGGGCGGGCGAGCGGGCGGGAGCGGGCGGGCGAACGAGCCGCCAGCGTTGTTTATTAGCCCTGTCAGCCGCTCAAATCGCCCACTTCCCCCCCCCCCCACCCCTTCGTCTGGATCCCGTTAAAGAGGGATTTGCGTTCGTCTCGTGGAAAAAGGCTTGTGCGTGTTCATCCCTAACCCCCCCCCCCCCCCCCAACCCCAACCCCCCGGCCTTCATCCCCCCCCCCCCCCTCCCCTCCCCCCCCCCCAAAAAAACCCCAGAGCCTCCTGGCCCTCACCTTCAAAGCCGGCCGCATCATGGAAATTTGGCGGCGGGCCCCAGACTCACAGCGATGCTGGCTGCAGTTCAGAGTCACTACGCCCCCCCTCAGTCACGCACATCTTTTAGGATTCGTCCCGCCGCCCCGCGAGGGTCACGGAGAGACGCGCTCACGCTGCTCTGTTTGGGAATGTTTTCCTCTCTGTATCCCCCTCTCGCTCCGTCTCTCCATCACTCTCTGTCTGTCCATCTATCTCTCTGTCTGTCTGTCTGGCTCTCCATCTCCCTGTCTGTCTCTCCATTGCTCTCTGTCCGTCCATCTCTCTGTCTGTCTGTATGTCTCTCTATCTCCCTGTCTGTCTGCCTCTTTCTCTGTCTGTCTATATCTCTATCTCCCTGTCTGTCTCTCCATCGCTCTCTGTCTCTCTCTCTCTCTCTCTCTCTCTCTCTTTCTCTCTCTCTAGCTCCCGGCAGTTTGTACTCCGGCCCCCAGGGGGGGCTCTTCAGAGGGGCCGGCCCTCTTTTTCCGCTAAACGGGGCCTCGTTAGGGCCAGCGGGGCCGGGGAGAGCCGTCGGTTTTACCGCGCGCTCCGGAATGCCCCGCGGCTCCCCCCCCCTCCCCCAATCCCCCCCCCCCCCTCGCTGTCAGACACCTGTGAGCGAGGGAGTTTACCCACCTGCCTCTGCCGCGTGCTTTCTGCCGGAAAACAAAAAGAAAACGCCTCTGCGGTTTAGTGATTGAGCTCTGGGGACCCCGGTCACTGCCGGACACGCCTCTCTCTCCCCCCCGCCCCTGGACGGGGCGATGGAAACGCAGCGTACAGGAAGGGGAGTGGTGGTGGGGGGGGGGCAAAACCCGTGGAAGGCACGCGATCCGATTATTAACAATACGGCAGAAGAGGGCGGATTCCTGTAGATGTGTGGTAGTGTGATTGCACACACTCTCCTCTGAAGCTGTACGGTTTTATACACGGGTGCACTTAAAAAAAAAAAAAAAAAAAATTGAATAAAGGATGACACAAATAAATGTGCAAGTCATAAAGCTTATTTCCATTGCGGGCATACTGTATGGATAGGCGGGAAAAAAAATGTGTAAGTCATAAAGCTTATTTCCATTGCGGGAATACTGTATGGATAGGCGGGGAAAAAAAAGTGTAAGTCATAAAGCTTATTTCCATTGCGGTCCTACGGGCAGGCAGAACAAGTAGGTATGCACGAGAACGTAATGTACATCACAGTGCGCTGAACATAAATTAAATTATAAAACTACATTGAAAAGGGTGTTAAAAATAGCCTATTGAATGGGCTTTTCCAAAGCAGACATTGTGAGACAGCGGTCCGTGTAGTCTGGGCCCTGGTGAATGATCCACAGAGTAGTCAAATCTTTTTTTTTTTTCCTGGAGTACTCTTACAAAGTTTGAGTTATTCTGGACAGACGCTATGAGCTTCCGGTTTTTGGCATTTCTGCGTCGTGACAGCAGCAATTGTCATTTTTGTGAAGGCATCTCTGTTTGGAAGGAAGTAGTTTTCCTTTGAAGGAAATAGTCACCATCCTTTCTAAAAAGGCTTTCTTCCTAAAAGGCAAGGAACCTCTAAGGGAAATAATGTGTTATACATACCCACTCTAAATAATAATATTAACATGAGAACACACAAAAAAAAATCCTTTCCAAAAACAGGAGCAGTGAACAGTAAGATAATAATTCATAAGGACCCTGCCAACCCTCTTAATATAACTCAAATTTGGTGCAAGATCTGAGATGTGCTCCACCGCTGTCGTCAAATCTCTTCCCTTTACTAAACAATTTGAAGGATTACACTACACTCATTGGTTCCTCTTCCTCTCTGCCTCGTTAATCATAACTTAATCACGAATAGGTTAGCGTTTAACTTACTTCAAAAGAAAAATCTTACTCAATACGGGATTTCCTCCGCAAACCCTTATGCTATTAATCAGAGCTGTGCCATGCTTGCCATGCTGTCTCGGCCTCGAGACATAACTCAGCTCTGTGCCGGATACCTGTGGTGCGATCTCCGCGCGGTAGAAGCAGGTGCGCGCGGCTGCGTCCCATCATCTCCAGTGGAGAGCCGTTGCTCTGCCGAGGGCCATAGTGACAGAGGACCCTTGTCTCAACAGGAGAGTGTTTGACATTCACCAGATGATCCTCTTTCAAGCACAACGTGAGACCAAATGTATATACATAATCGCGTCTTTGTTCCTGTCTCTAGCGGCTCTCTCATCCTCCGCGTGCGCCTCTGGCTGCACGCGCACCTGCGTGGGGTTTTTTTTTTTGTTCTTTTTTTTTTTCTGGATCCACCTGGAATACGGAATCTGTCAGCTCTCTCTCTCTAAAGAAGATGTATTCCTGCCCCCTTGACAGTGAGTAAATGGGACTTGGCCGGGCTCTGTTTGTTAAGTAGTTGCTTAGAAATGAAGCCGCTTGTTTTATCTGCGGTATCAGCCGGAAAGATACACTGCTTACACAAGGGGATTAGTTAATAGAGACTTGGCAGGTGACTACGCAGTCTTCTCCAGCTCTCCTTCAGCCGCTCACCAAATCTCGTTTGACAGCTGTGCTTGGCAAAAAAACGGCGGAAGGTGCGCGTGGGATAGGGCACTGCTTGCGTTCAGCTGTGCCCTAGACTGCTAAGATTGCTGTATTTCCACTGTCATAGGAGTGGGCGTGTTTGGCTTTAACTGACGCTTTTTAAACTGTGCCCACCAATCGGAGCAATAGAACAGCGGAGTGACGTTATAACGCGCCGTCAGAAATTCCGCTAACGTGAATTTTTGTTCTGTCCAAATGGAGCGTAGGGTTTAAAAATGATCCGTCGCAGAACTGTAAGGTGAAAAGAGTCGATGTTTTAAATAAAGCACATGATCAGCAAGATAACAGCCTATACACACGGTCCATTTTCCAGACCTTTTTTCTGTGACTTTTGTAGAACTGATGCTTGTTCATTCACATTTGAACTTATATTGATTGAGAAACATGGGGGTCTGTAAAATAGCATGAATTAATTTATTTAAAGGAAAACCTGTCACCTCTCTTGAAGTAAACAGGAACAACAACAAACAACAAATCAATTCAAAACAGTTGTATTTGTTATTCAAGTAAACAATTTCACAGAACTTTAACATTTTGACACAAATTCTGCATTAATTTACCCAGGAGATGATGCCTAAATATAATTTAATTGCACAATTTGTCTCTGAAAACAGTAGCGTGCGATAGCTGTCAGCGGTTTAGCCACTTTATGTCATTTTAGGTACAGTACAGAGCGGCTGTTGAAGTTGTGGTTCTGTTCTGCACCGTTTTTAGATCGCAGGCCAACAATTAAAGAGGCAGGCTCTGCACAGCACGCGGAAAGCTGTCGGGGAAATGAAAGCGCTGGAGAGTTAGCGAGTTTCTCGGGGCAGACGTGGAATTGTACACATTAAACTAGCGCTTACACTGTACAGCAAATCGTTCATTGCTAGGGCCTAATAAATTACAGTCCTCCCTGAATTTATTCACCTGTCCACAAGACCGGAGGAATTTACTTTATTTTTCCATTCAAGCTTCCAGAATTGTGAATGACACTGTTGTTTTTAAAAGGGCATTAACATCGGTTACTCACATAACTCCAATACTAAGGAGTGTTATGATATGGGAGGCTTGTGGCTCGTGGCGACATTCTGATCCCACCAGTCAGATTCTGACATCTGCTCCAAGGGACATTCTATAAAAATAAAATAAATAATATTTTTGCAAATATTTTCACTGCGGCATGTTTTTGTTATCCGAGACACTTTTTTATGTGGAGTCTTTGGAGCGTCAGCGTCCGGGCTAATGCACAGTCCTCGGATCTTGGGGTGGTGCCTCGAATGATGGGAATTAAGACCAAACCTTGTTTATTTTCAGCAAAAACAACCGCTTGTTTCTGGTGTTGCAAGTAGAAAGCCTGGGGTTACTATGTTGGATAGTCTTTATTTTATGTATTTAAAATAATAATAATAAAAAATGCAGAGGAATTGCAAACTTATTCTCAATGGCGGACGGTATTTTGCACATATTAAATGTGTATATAGTTCAAAACAGACCCCGGTTCGGGTTGTGTACGAGCTCCACGGCGGCCGCCTGCTTTTTTTTTTTTTGCGCACGGTGCGGGTCCGGGGCTGCGTTCGCTGTCGGTGCTGTTAAAGGTTAAGGGCGTCTCGAAGAGAGAGAGAGAGAGAGAGAGAGAGAGAGAGAGAGAGAGGCGCTGACTCACTGCAGACAGCGCCACGCCGCCCACTGCGGCAGGAAATTGGCACGTGGGCACAGAGGGGTTGTTTTTTTTTTTTTTTTCGAGAGGATGATAAGGAGGACCGAGGCCACTGGTAATTTGGCAACATTAATGGCGAGCGGGGAATCGTAATGAGTTCTAAGCGGGCCTGGCTGGTACTGGGCTGTCAGCCTCCCTCAGAATGACCCGGGTTCAGACCCGGAACGCTTTTCCAGAGGATCACCAATCCGATTCGTCATAACGCGGCGCCGAAGAGCGAAGTTTGCGTGTTTCCGCGTCTGTTTATGATGAAAGGCTTTGTCGTGCCTTGTGCCGCTTTTCAGCCACGGAGGGGATACGCCTCGCATGCATTTTCTTTTTTTCCCTGAACACATTTCCAATATTTCAGCCACAGAGAGGTGGAAATATTTTTAGACTGGGGGCATTTCGCTTTAATGTTCCTGATGTGGCTAAAAATAGCCCAGCGCAGCATTCTCGAACGGGGCCTTGCACGCGAAGCGTGCTCTCCACAGTATTGATTTCCCTCATCAACGTCCTGTCTAGAAAATTAATCTGCGTTTGCCCGAGAACCTGTTTTATGGCAATTTAATTGTCGATAGTCGTTTTGCTTTTAGAGCACTGTCTGTCTCAGCACAATTTTGATGTTTTGTTCGGATGTAAATTTGTACAGTGAGTCATTTTTAAAGATCGTTTTTCGAGTCCTGACGCATTTCTTTTAAATATGAGTGCGTTCGCCGCTGTTGGGTTTTTAATTTGCAGTCCTGTCATGGTACTGTAGCACTACTCTCTGCTGCTCTTTAGACCCACGACCCGCCCCGAAGCACAGGTCATGTTTACATGTAAACACAACATCACAGCGCAGTTTCCAAAAGAAAATAAAATGAAGATCCTCAGACCATTTTCATCGCTGGGTGACAGCAGCTCGTTGCTCAGGCCGATGAGCTGTTGTTTACATAATGAAGGGATTAAGCGGGTATGTAAATGTGTGAGGACAGGACAGAGGCTCATGTTTTCAGTGTGTGTGGGGGGGCGGCGGGTGGCATTTTCTCATCTGTCCTGAGTGGGGGGGGGGCGGGGGGGGGTCAGACGGACCCCAGGGAAGGTCAGCGCGAGCGAAACCGCTGCCTTCCTCTAAAGTGGCCTTGATCTGCGTAACCACGGTGACCTCCCGCGCACTCCCCCTCGCCGACCGCGCGGATCAGCGGGCGCCTCGCAGCCCGCGGGCGCGGTTGCCATGGCAGCGGCGGAAAGCCATTCATTTTCGTCGGGGGGGGGGGGGGGGGACGGGTCCCAGTTGCTGCATTTCGCGGCTGTGCCGAGCGGTTCCTGACGAGTGACTGTGCATTTCGGGCGGCAGCGGTGTCGTCAGCCGGCACCGGATGAGTTCTGTCGAAATGTTTTCAGGCGAAAGGAGGCGTTAAAAGTATTTCTTCCTGAGCAGGACATGCTGCTTATTTGAGGTCAATGAGAGAGTGAGTGGGTGTGCAGCCTGCCTGCGTAAATGTGTGTGTTCAAGTACAGGTATGCATTTGCGTGTGTGTGTATGTGTGTGTGTGTGTGTGTGTGTGCGTGCGTGTGCGTGCGTGTTGCTCCTTTTGGTATGTCAGACTTCGTAAAGAAAGGTGAACACAAATCGATCAGTATTGATCTATGGTCTTCCCCCATTAGCCGCTTTGCGGCTCTGTGTGATGCTGATGGAGGAGAACGGCGTTGAGGGCAGCCAAGCACAGGGAGCTGGGTTCCGACAAAAGAGAAGGAATGTTCAGGTGTAGCATTGGAGTGCGTGAGAGCCAGGTGTTCCTCGCAAACACCTCGCCACCCTCCATCTCCGCCCCCAACCACGCCAGGACCCAGCTGATTATAAAGGCGCTCTCCTTTTCCCTCTCCTACCATTTTTTAAACTCTGTGGTACCTGCGAAGGAATCTACGACGCTGCCATTTTGACTGTGGTTTATATGAGTTTCTGTGTTGAAGTTGCCGAACCTGTGCCTCCAAAGTCATGCCCTTCCCACAAAATTGATCAGGCTCATTTATTAGTGAAGGGGAGCAGCGCTCCGGTCGACCTCCCCTGTAAGGTTCAGAGTATTTAGGCCCCCCCCCTCCCCCCCACAGCGTCCCGGCCCAAAGCGATAAGCTCCCTCCCTCTCCCTCTTGTCCTTAATTGGCGCGATGCCTTGTTTCGGTTCGCTTGTTGAATCCAGTGACATCACTCAGAGGAAGACGGCCTGACGTCAAAGGAATTCCGTCGAGGAATTTCCACCAATCAAATAGCCCCTTCCCGCCTTCCTGTCACGGGGAATCAAAGACTTCCAGGGATATGCGGATTTCCGTGTTTCCCACCTCATTTTGTCTCGAACTTCCGTAATCCACACACGCTAAGCGATTATTAAACAGCTCTTATTACCTCAGCGGGTGGTCTAATCACAGGACTGTGCTTTTCTTCGCCGTCATTTACGTCACATAATTTCTCTCGTAACTGGGTGTGCTTCAGATCTGGCGAACGGCGATCCCAGAGATCTTAGCCCCTCCCCTGCCGTTAACGCTCAGCCGATCAGCCAAGGCCGTGACCCGGTCAGAGGGTGGCAGATCTCCATCAGGTGAGGCACACCTGTCAGGCGAAAGCCGGCCCCGTCCTATTTCAGCGTCGAAGAGGACGGGACGGGCGATGAGGGCGGCTGCTGTCAGTTTAATAAGCATTTCACAGGCGTATTTATGTAAGTATCTGAGCTCTGCGCCAATCAGAGCTTAGCTTAGCGTCATGTGACACCTGCAAGCCAAGGGTGAGGTCAGCACCCACCCACCCCCCCCGATCGCTCTGAGCGCTAACGCGTACCGGTGACTCACGGTAACAGCAGTGTGACCCTGAATGTCGCCCGGACGGCTCCTCGGGCCGAACGAAAGCAGGTTCCTAGGGGGCGCCGGAGACGGCGCGCGCACCGAAACCGTTTAGCGGCACCTGTAACCGGATCCCGCCGCTCGGCCAGGACGGGGGGGGGTTATTAGGGGCTCGCCGCGTATCAAAAGCAGATGCGCCCCCCCCCCCCCCCCCCCCCCCAACCCGTTTGTTTGAAGCGTTCCATGATTCAAAACGCAACTGTCATAATTCATGCGGTGTTGCATACCGATCGGTGGTTCTTTAGCCGTTTTATATTTCGTATTAGAGCAATGGAAAATGAGTGATGTTGCTCAGGTCCCGGGACTTAAGGACTTGGAGACTCCCAAGCAACAGGCCAGTGAAGCCTCTGCACCTGATTCTCACATCCACTTTGATGCCTTTTACTGCTACTAAACCAGCAGACTTAACTGTATCCACTCTTATCAAAAAAGAAGTGTACTTAGAAGTGTGCCTCAAGTACACTTTTTCTGAACTAAATGTGAGGTAATGTACTTAAAGTGCCTTTACTTTCCGGGAAGCACACTTGGATCATGGTTTAATGTGTACTTAAAGTATACCAATTTAATTTAGCATACAAAGTAGTTTTAGAAGTTGTTCATAAACGATGTACTTAAAGTAGGCTATAGTTGCATGAAATTTTATATTACATTTAAATGACTATTTAAAATGGTTAGTTAAAAATGAACTTATAGAAAGATGTGTGTCTTCATTTTGACAAGTTTACACTGTACATTATAATGGTGGTATGACATTGTCATAAGCTGTTATTAGCCATTATAATGGCTGATGAATAACAGGCATTAGGTCATGATTATGGCACTGTTATGTCACCTTTATGGCATATAGTTCCAGTGAAGTGTTAGCTCTCTTTGTTCTTCCATTTCCCTGCCTCTCTGTATCTCCTGCCTCTCTACCACAAGCCCGCTCTCTCTCTCTCTCTCTCTCTCTCTTTCCCTTGTGCAAATTATTTCTCATTTCGGCCCATTTTACCAGCAGTAATTACATAACAAAGACTAAAACACTACAAATTGTGCGACGTGTTCATCCCGGGTAATTTACAGCAGTAATTTGCTCCCTGTCTTTCCTCTTGCAAAACAGAACATGCTCTCGGTGACAGAAGCCCTGCGTTTGCTGTGGTCAGAAAAGGTCGTGGAGATGTTGCTGAAAATGGTTTCGTTTTCTTTGAAGCGTCGCCAGGCGCTCGCCGAGGCGCCGCTTTCACACCGACGTTACCAAAACGAGCTTCGGCTCTTCCCTCCCCCGCGGGCAGGAAACTCGCGTACAGAACCGCGGAAAGGCCGCAACCGGTTGTAGTGCAGTGCATTGTGGGTATGTACTTTCATTATGCGCGCATGAAGGTCACGTGACGGACGCTGTTACGAACCGAGCTCAGAGAAACCGCAGGGGTGAACCTTCGGGGGGGCGGGGGGCGGGGGCGGGGCGGCGGGGGGGGGGGGGGGGGGGGGGGGATAAGATGATGTTTCCAAGTACAGACTGTGCACATGTCTATACATGGGAAGGTTAGATGTTTTGTTTGCGCATTATTGCTGCTGCACTTGAATACTTGCCCGTCTGAAACGACACAGTATATCTGTATGTTACTTTCGTTCTGCTCCTGGTCACGTTCAATGCTCACGTTTTGTAAGTTGTAAGAAATCCCTTGTATCGTCTCCAAATTTACAGGGTCAGTGCAAAAAAAAAAAAAAAAAACTTTTATTTTTCATAGTAGCAGATCTTCCCCTACCCCCCCCCCCCCCCCCCCCCCCCCCCCCCCCACACACACACAAACACACACACTTGTGTCACCAGGGCAACGTAATCCTTATCAGTCCCCAGTTCAGATTCAAATGAGTTATATCATCACAATGCAACAAAATGTCAAAACACTTTGACGAATGCTGTCCACTGTTCGCAGTGTCGTATTAATCAGAACATGGAATCGGTAATGCCTAGCGGCGGAGGACTATGGCTACCTCGCAGAGCTCCAAGAAGTGAACTACTACGGGGAAAACGTGAGATTAAAACGTGTTTAAATTTTGCTGGACTGTTAATGCAACAGGTGCACATCTACGTTACTGTGGTTTTCTCTGGTTATCAAATCTTCCTCATCTGGATTGAGAGGCTCTCTGGTGCGTGGGCAGGACTGTGAGGATGTGATAGAGGCGTCTGGTGATTGCTCAACACGCTCTCCTTTCGACGCAAAAAGATTTGGCGTCTCTACATTTCCCCTCTCCCCCTTAGGGGATGCCATTGATCCTCCATCTGACAGGTACAGAAACTGAGTCATTTCTGATTAAATTTTTAGAGAAAAGGAAACAAAACAAAACAAAAAAAAAAACACAGGCGAGAGGAAGTAATTCATCTCAATGCATGCGTGAAGACTTTCGCTCGCGTGTTTTTTACCCGTCTATCTCCATCTCGTTCTGTGGTCATTCTGGAAGGCTGCAACAGTGCCCTCTAGTGTTTGAGCGCCTCCTTGACTCCTCAGACTGGGGACTGCCAGCTCGTTCATCTGTGCTCAGCAGGACCGGTGCCCAGATGACTGAAATTTCCCTCCACAGATTCCCTAATTAACACTGGCACACGTTTACCGCCTCAGCAGTCCTGCGTCACCCCCGCTCCCGGTTGGCACAGTTTCGGGAGAAGATAGCCAAAAAAACCCCATCCCCAGTCAGCCATCAACACACACTGCCCCCCCCCCATGCCCCTCCTCCACCCCACCGCAGTTGTCCTATACAGCTACTCACCCACTGGAATTGAATATACTTGAAATTATATTGCAATTCATTTACTATCAATATACTGCAACACTTCACGATATCCTAATCGTTGTTACTCAAAAATGTTTCAATATATGAATTCACTGCTTTGACCTACAGTAGGTTGGCATTGTTTTTAGCACATACATAACTGCACATATTTGCAGTATATTGCAGTATATTGCGCTCCTTTGTGGGTGCGCACCTGTACACAGGTGACCAGGGGGGGGGGGGTAGAGGAAGGGGCTGAGAAGCTTCTGCTCCCCGTGGCAACTGCGCCCGCCAATCTCCCCGTCCGTAGTAAAAAAAAAACCCAAAAAACTCTCCTTAATCCCGAACGTGAAATTTAGCGGCTTCTTAAACAAAAAACGGAAACAACGTGTCGAGGTTTGAAGCGCTGAACATTAATCGTGACGGGATGTGGCTGCTCGCCGCTGCCTTTCGCTGGCGGATCGAGGAACGCTCTCCTCATGCGTTAGGTTGCATTAATCAAACACTCCAGTGTTTTCGCAGAACTGCCACGGTGAAGTAGTCCGTCTTTAGTGCACATTACTGGGACTTCTGTAGTGAGGCTTATTCTTCGGATAAAAAAAAAAAAAAAAAATGCCACAAGAGAGGCTGGGAGGTGGAAATGTATGAGATATAACGGCTGTGAATGTACGATGGCGTCCTCTCTCTCTCTCTCTCTCTCTCTCTCTCTCTCTCTCTCTCTCTCTCTCTCTCTCTCTCTCTCTCTCTCTCTCTCTCTCTCTCTCTCTCTCTCTCTCTCTCTCTCTCTCTCTCTCTCTCTCTCTCTCTCTCTCTCTGTTCCGCACGCTCTCAGGCTGTTGACCCCGCTCATTGACCCCGCGTTGTCAGTCAGAGCGGAGTCGTGCTCGCCGCTGAGGCGTTTGACTGATTAGACGCCGGTGTTTGTTTCGACGCTCATCTCGCCGGGCGGCGATGTCTCCCCCCCTTAGAGGACGGCACATCAGGCTGCGAAAGCTGCCCCCCCCCCCCCCCCCCCCCCCCCCCCCCCCAACCGCTTCGTCTGGAATATAATTACCGCTCGGCCTTGCCGGTAGAGCCGAGGTGTTTTCCCAGAAGGCCGTTCAGTGAACGGTGCTTTTTCGTACGCCGTTCTCTCTCTCTCTCTCTCTCTCTCTCTCTCTCTGCGTGCTACATTATTCGCCGTGAACACGGTCCTCTCTGCCTGCCCGCGGGCTGGTCTGAAGTGAGTGGTCTGTAGTGCTGGGGCGAGAGTGGGGTCTTGGATGCTTTTCGTTTGTTTTTTTTTGCCCCAGAACAGGAGGAGCAGGGAGAAACAGAGAGAAAACCCTTTAATGCTGGAGGTATGACTCCAGTCAGAGCGTCTGAGGCAGCTATTACTGCTAACTGCAGTCATGAGCGCACACAAGCCCACACACTCAAAAGCACAAACATGCACTAGCACACACACAGTCACACTCTGGCACACACACAGACACACACACAGCATACATACACAGGCTCTTACACACACTATCACACAGCCTACACCTGAAAACACACAACTCCACACATGCTCACACACATTGACATGTACACAAACGCACGTTCTCACATACAAACACATGTAAAAACATACGTACTAACATTCGCGTACATGTACACACACAAACAAACACACACACACACACATACAAGCTTCCACATACACTGTCAAAACCAAGACACAGAAGCACCCCGAGACAGAGATAAACAAAAGCACATCTCAACATTATTATTTTTTTTTTTTAACTAAAAAATAGCACTGGAGCTGCGAATGAGTCCTCGCGCCACCCTCGGCACCTCCGGCCAGTTCCAAATCCCTCTCTGTCTGATTCTGAGAGCGCGAGGCTCCGCGCACCATCTGCCCCGTGCCTGCGCAACAAATCACCCGAACAGTCAAGGTCTGCGGCGTCTTTTTAGAATTCAGCGCTCTCCCGCAAACTTGCCATCCTCGTCTCTGTTTGACGCAACGACGTTTCTGTCGCCGACGGAGAAGTTGTTATTATCGTGCTCGGCGTGCCGCATGTTTTATTAGCCGCGCTTGGAGAGATACCCTGGAGAAAACGCGCGGAGGAGCGATGTTTATGAGCACAGACTCCTAGAAAAGCAGCACTTGGAGCTCGTGCTTTCTAACGGCGCGAGCTGTGCTAGCCGTGCTCTACAAGCACTGTAGTCCCTTTGCTTGATAGATATGTGGTCGTGGTGCAAATCCGCTGCTTTAATACTGCAATTTAGTTTCTGGTCCCTTTTCCGTGCCGATGCTGCAATTTCAAAAATGTACATTTATAGACTTACAGTATCAGTGCTCATCAGCTTTCACAACTGTAAAATTGCATCACTCTTGCATTTTTTAAAAAGAAAATGAAATATCCACCCCTTTCTCCCAATAGTTTAATATTTCTCCCCTTTGTGTCAAAATAAAATTAAAAGAAAACCTCTGTTCTGCAACACTGAGCTATGACCTACTGTACCAACCCTTTATGTCCTGTCAGTTGGGATGATATTCCTCGCTTGGGCGGTCAAAAAAAAAATTAATAAAATATTTGCTCACAAGTTATAAATCCATCTTGTAATTGTGCTTGTGTTCCTGTGTGCGTGTGTGTGTGTGTGTGTGTGTGCAATGTGTGCATGTGTGTGTTTTCCATTTTTCATTTATCCTTTCTGGGTGCTGTTTTAAAAGCCTTAAGCTCCAGGGACAGTCAGCTGTAAATGAGGAATGTAATTATGTTTATCGTATTGAGACGTTTTTGTTCGAGGATTAATGTGAATAATCAGAAACCTTTCCCCTGTGCTGGAAAGCCACAGCACCTTCTGTGAGGTAATAGCTTTGGATGGATTTAATGTCTTTGTAAGTAATACTCATATATAATGTTTCAATAAATAATTTATCTTCTTTGCATTTCCATTGTGTATGCCCTACTTTATTGTGTAATAGGGGTTTTACTAATGCTGCTGTAAGCTAAATTTCAGAATCTATTTTATTAAAGTAGAGTAAACTCTACTGCAAAATGTATATAACTTAAAAGAATGAAAAAAAATCCCCATAGGGCACATGCAACTTAAAACTATTTAAGTAAAATCCATTGTAGTGTTTGTTTATTACTATGTAATAGATGAAGACCTAGAGTAAAGAGGGTCATACTGTGTCATGTTATATTGTTTTTTTTTTAAAAAGGAAAACATGTATGTTTAATAGATACAAGGTTTAAGTGAATTTATGCGACCAAACATCCAGGGCATTTATCATGCATTAAAAGATGTCTTCATGCTTTCCTAATTCTGTTTATAGAGTTGTATTCTGTAAAATGCGTGGAGAGGATAAGTACAGGCGGTAGGAGATTAGGCTGCGCTTATGCTGGAGGGCATCTCACCAGCGAGCCTAATTAGGACACCCAGGCTGGAAAGGTGGACTTTCAACCCCGGGCCTGCAGGGTGTGCTGCCTTTGGCTTTAACCTTAAAATCAGTAGCCAGTGTAGACCCCAGAGACCAGGTGAGGGGAGGCAACTGTAATCAGCCTTTTTAAATGAGGAGTAGCAATGAGAAACAGCGCCCCCTGTCGGCCCTCCTAGGATCACGCTTCATATTTGCTCGAGATATCTGGTGGTGATTGTTCCTTTACTGAGCGGTACGGTTTGACGGATTGTGTTTTCAGTTAATAACAGTAGTGTCTTCAAAAAATAATAATAATTTGCAGACCGCTGCGGTGCTGATCATGACTAATTCCCACCCTAATTTGGAACGGCCAGCTGTGTGGCAACCTCAGCGGCACGAGTGCCGGTTTGGGGGAGCGTAGATGCCCGTGGTTCTCCGCTGACCCGGTGGCGTCTCGTCTCTTCACACCGCAGACTACAGCTAGGCTCGCGCGGGGTGGAGTCAGAGGAGGACCTTTCGCACGCGGCCCTAACGCGATTGCGCCTTTTTAGCGGCGATAGCGGCGATCGCCAGGTGGCGTGTCCCCTGTGGAGCTCCCAGCCACAGCCGGCACAGCAGCAGGCGTCATACTTAACGTCGTGAAGAACGTCATTTGCGTGATTACCGATGGCAGCCGAGGAGTGCCTGTGGACTAATCTTATCGGTTCTCTTTCAGGTTCATCCTGGTGTTCGGTTGCCTGGTCCTGTCCGTGTTCTCCACCATCCCAGCCCATCAGGACCTCTCCTCCCACTGCCTGCTCATCCTGGTGAGACCCCCCTGTTACCCCCCCCCCCCCCATATTACCCCCCAGTTACCCCCCTGTTACCCCTCAGAGCTTCTCCTTCCCTCTGCCTGCTCATCTTCGTGAGAGCCCCCCCCCCCCCCCCCCCCACGTTACCCGCCATTGCCCCTCAGATTCCAGAGTGGGACCAAATATGATCTGTTAACTCTAACAGTGTCAGAGCAGAATTAAAACTGGACATTTTTACTGTGCAGTTTCTTCAATAACCTCGAAATGATCGCTGTCCAGTCTTCACGCGCTCACTTTGAACTGTGCGTCCGGAGAGAGCTCCTTATCGATTTTGTTCCATCCCGGTGGTGAATTAGGTCAGGTCACGGATACTGAGTCACCGGGGGGCTGTCGTGAGCTCTCCGCTCTGAAGATAGCGAGCCGTGTAAACAGCGCGGCACGCGTGCGCTCGACGTCACCTGCAGACGCAGGCGAGTGGGCTGTGTAGCGTTTCCGCCCGCTCCTCACATCTGCGCTTCAGACTCCATCATCCGTTCGCAACTCATTTAAACGCTGAGACAAATTAGCCTGTCATCAAAACAATGGGCATCTGGTCAACGGGGGAAAAAAACAAAAAAACAAAAAAACGAAAAACAAACGTTTAATTGGAAATGTAATTTGCGTCACGGGCACGTCGCAGCGCCGGGGTTTGCGTCGCTCGCTTCCGCCCGACGAGGCCAATTTTCGCCGGCGGATCCTCCGTTTCCCAGCATCCTCTAATTGAGCGTGCTGTAAACGAGCTGCCGCGGACGTGCGCTCGATTCGATTACGGGCTCAGGCGGTACCGAAATCCGTTTAACCCGCGGCCTTTCACTGGAGACGAAGTGTCCCGCCGCGTCGTTTCGAGAGCCGGGCTCGCTCGATGTCCCGCCGGCGACTTCTGTTTCAGCCGCTCGTCGATTTCCGCGCTGTGCCGAAATGTCGAGAAGGGGCCGCGGGTTTCCAGGTCTCCTGACGGTCACACGCGGTCGATGTCCTTCACTCGAAGCGTTGGAATTACATTAAAGGGAGGGGCTTCAGGAGGACCAGGACTGTAGTGAAGGGGGGGGGGGGGGGGGGGTGGGATAGTCCCCCTCCCCCCCCCCCTCAAAAAAAAGACTAAACGCATTGTTTTGTTCCTCGTTCCCGAAATTGCTGACTGGTATCGGTCTATTTTCGTTTTCTTTGTTCTTGTATAACGGGCGTGAAAGTTTTGCTTGCACACCCTGCGAGCTCAATCGCTCGATCGTTCAGGCACTATGAACTGGCGAAACTCTCGGGCAAGCGCGTTCTGGGCACTTCAGGATAAAACTTTTTTTGTTGTCCCATAATGCACTGCACATGACGGTTGACGACAGCAGCCTTGCCGTTAGCAGAGGCAGCGACCCCTGAACGGGTTCCCCCTACAGATCAGCCATGGCTCCCCCCCCCCCCCCCCCCCCCCCCCCCCCCCACCCCAATCGTTAATTACAGTCATTAGGTCAACTAATGAACTTTCTGTTTCTGGCAGAACACGCCCCTTGGTTATGCCTGTTTGAAAGCACACATGTAGCAGACATATGGGCGAGCTTTCACACCACCCCCCCCCCCCCACACACACACACACACACACACACACATTGTCGATCAATTAATTGATTGATTGACTGCTTTATTGACCGACTGATTGCTTTTCTTTTGTTTTCATTTGATTATTTTTCATCTAAGACTGCATATACAAACAAACATCATGCAAGATCGTACACTGATGTTATTTTTCATGCATCGAAATCATGGAGGAAAATCCACTTTTTATTTTTTTATTTATTGTTGCAATGTGAGTTTCATTATTTGGTTTTCTCTGATGGCTTTTACATGAATGTTGAATTCCTCTTTTTTTTATATATTGAAGCCTGTAATCAGCGGCACCCTGGCCTTTTTCAGGCGCCTGGATGTTGTCAAGGCGCTGAGAGTAACTCCCGAGAACCGCTTTCGCGTTGTGTGCGCGTTTCCAACATCGGGGGGGAAGCTTTTTGCGAGCGCACCCCGCGCTGTCGAACGTTCCGAAGCCTTTGATGAGGCCCGCCGGGACGCCGCCGACGCCGCCGCCGCCGCCACCGTTTTTTTTTTCGCGATAATGAAGATGGCCCTAATTACCCCACGCGCTAGCTCGCGCGCGCTACGTGCTACGGTCGGGGAACCGCCGAATCGATGCTCGCGGGGAACGAACCGCCCCGCGCCGCGCCGCCGCAGGAGTTTCATTACCTCCGTTACGAGACGTTTCCCGCCGCGGGGAACTCGCCGAACGAATTAAAGCCGCGCGATGGCCGGCGGCGGCGAGTCTCGCGCGCGCGCCCCCCCTTTTACGGGCGCGTCGTAGCGGCTCTATAAATAGGAAATTAAAGCGAGTCGTTAGCGCGCCGCCGGCGGCTAATAGGCTAATCGCGCGGGATTGAACGCGGGTTCCCCGTTTTTTAACGCGTAATAAATCAGACTTTTATTGGGCTCATTTATTTACGAAGTGTTTGTCCCGTCTTATTAGAGCGCGCCGCGTGTTCGCCTGCGCCGCGGGGTCGGGGCGCCATTTCCGAGGCGCCGCTGGGAAAGAGAGTATTTTAATCCTCGCTGCGGTTTCTGAACAGCAGGAGCGCAATCGTTCTGCTCATTTTGAGCAAAAACTCAGATATATATTGGGTCAGAATAAATCCAGAGTGTTGGTTGTGCGTGGGGTCTCAGCAGTGGCGTAGGTTTTGTTTGAACATTGGGGGGGACATATTAAGTGGGCGGTCTGGGGCCCCCCAGGAAATTTTGAGTGTCAAACACTTCATTTCCTGTATTCTGATGAATTTTTATGCACCAATTTGTGCCTTTTTGAATTTATGGTGGAAGTGCTTCTTTTATGTTTTTATTTGGGGGGGGGGGGCAAATGCATGTGTACTAAATATTGAGGGGGACGCATCCCCTGAGTAGTCGAAATCTACGCCTATGTTCCCAGAGTAGTTAGGGGGGGGGGGGGGGGCTACGGTCGGGAGGATAGTCTTTTTCTCGGAGAGGCGGCTACTGCAGTCTGCCGCGGGTGGGCTCTGGAGCGAAATGGACGAGGCGTCATGGTAACGAGCCCGCTTCACAAACAGGATGTGACATTCAAAACCGGAGGGAAAAAAATTGAGGGAAAATATTGGTTTAAAGAAAATTACCACAAAAAAAAAAAAAAAAACCCCCCCAAAAAAAACATTTAAAACCACAGCCCTTTTGTTCACAATAATGTTATGTTTCTGTTCTACTTTCTTGGGGGGAGTAGGGGGAGGGGTAAGAAGAAGGAAAAAAGAATTGGGCTAAAATGTAACTAAGTGCAGAATGGGGGGTGAGTTCAACCCAGTGCAGAATGGGGGGTAGTTCAACCCAGTGCAGGATGGGGGGTGAGTTCAACCCAGTGCAGTTTCATAAGGGGCAAAGTTCATAAGGGGCTCGTTTATATGCTTTATAATGGACAAAAAGCATTTTAATTAATTTTGGAGAGATTTTGGATATGTTTCTTGACCCCTAGATATTTTGGACCACTGTACTGACTGAAAGCTTGTAATTCCGACTAGAAAATGATGCAACAGTGATTTTCTTGAGTCAAAACAGTTGATTTGTAGTGAAATATGTGAATATGTTATGATTCACAGCAATGCATAATTTAGACATTTTGGATAGATTTGGAGACGCTGGGTACACTGCTTAATTTTTGCTTCATACATCAGTGCAGGATGGGGTGTGAGTTCAACCCAGTGCAGATGACCTCATATAGGGCTGTATAATGTAGGACACATGAAAGCTCATTGAAAGGAAAGCTGAAATGGTGCAGTGTGCTCAGCTGAGGGTTTTTTCCCCCTGTGTCTCTGTGTCTCTGTGTCCTGCAGGAGTTTGGGGTGATCATGGTGTTTGGGCTCACACTCCTCTTGTCTCTCTGTCCTGCAGGAGTTTGGGGTGATCGTGGTGTTTGGGCTCACTCCTCTTGTCTCTGTGTCCTGCAGGAGTTTGTGATGATCGTGGTGTTTGGGCTCACTCCTCTTGTCTCTCTGTCCTGCAGGAGTTTGGGGTGATCGTGGTGGTTGGTCTCACTGCTCTTGTCTCTCTGTCCTGCAGGAGTTTGTGATGATCGTGGTGTTTGGGCTCACTCCTCTTGTCTCTGTGTCCCTCAGGAGTTTGTGATGATCGTGGTGTTTGGTCTCACTCCTCTTGTCTCTCTGTCCTGCAGGAGTTTGGGGTGATCGTGGTGGTTGGTCTCACTGCTCTTGTCTCTCTGTCCTGCAGGAGTTTGTGATGATCGTGGTGTTCGGGCTTACTCCTCTTGTCCCTCTGTCCTGCAGGAGTTTGTGATGATCGTGGTGTTCGGTCTGGAGTACATCATCCGCATCTGGTCCGCTGGCTGCTGCTGCCGCTACAGAGGATGGCAGGGTCGCCTGCGATTCGCCAGGAAGCCCTTCTGCATCATCGGTAAGATCTTCAGAGGAGGGTGGGGGGGGCATAGGGAGGGGCACATTTCCCTGGTAAGATCTGCCGAGGTGGGGGGGCAGGGGATGCTATAGCCCGCAGGCACACTCACACACACACACACACACACACACACACACACCTGTGTTTTTATAGCTGTTGGTTGCAGGACATAAGAGCCTCCCTCGCTTTCCAACAGTAACTGATCCTCTCACACCCCTTCACCCCCTCCCCCCCCCACCCACCCCCACCCAATCACAGCCAGACCACCGACTGTCAATCATCCTGGCCAGAGGCTTCTATTGTTTGTGGGCTTTAAGGCCTCTATTAATGGAACGCACGCACTCTCCAGAGCACCCCATAGTTCCCCTTATTTATTTTGGGGAAATGTATGGACTTTGTCCCCCCCCTCCCTCTCTACCCCCCCCCCCCCCCCACACACACACACACACACACACCCTTTCCCTTTATTTTTTGGTATGAATGAAAAGAAAACTGGAGGCGGTCGGAGGAAAATCCACACGGACGTGTTTGCGTTGCGTGAGTGGAAGTGAAGGAAATCCTTGGAAACGCGAGACGCGTACTCCGGGGGAATGGGTCTGCTGGCTGGAAAAGCTTCGCTGCAGACGAAGCTTTGGTTACGGTCGAATATGAAGCTCGTTTCTGAGCGAAGTAGGCCCTCCTTAATTGTCATAAATTCTTTCCGTTATTTAGACGTATTTAGTTGCCCCTTTTCGGATGGAATTTTTGAAGGAAAGGAAAAAAGGAAACGCACGAGGGGCCAGGGTAGTCATGCTTCAGTGGTCCACCCCGAGCTGGTCTGGGTAATGTAATGTCATACCTCATCAGAAACCTCATAAGCACTGAAAAGCATTTCACGGAGAGCCCTGTTAGGTGACTGGAAGGTTGGTGATATTCAATATTCATTTGGGCTGCGTTCAGACGTCCAGACACGCACGCACGCACACACGGCTGCATGCAAGCACGCGTGCGCGCGCGCACACACACACACACACACACACATACACACACACGCACACATTTCTATTGGGTGAGGTGCCAGCTTGGTGGGTTCTGGATCATAGTTCAGGGTTACAGTAAGTTGCTTTCACACACAAGCACACACTCACTCACGTTTAAAGAATGAGAGAGAGAGAGAGAGAGAGATAGAGAGAGAGAGAGAGAGAGAGAGACAGAGAGACAGAGAGAGAGAGAGAGAGAGAGAGAGAGAGACAGAGACAGAGAGAGAGAGAGAGATTACCCTCGAGCTCAGGGTAGATTTTATTCACAGGTACATGCTGATGCGTACGGGCCCAGCGTAGTTCTGTGTGTTTTCCAGGGGTTGCTGTGCTCTCTCTGTCCTTATTGGGCATGGTTTGTGTAGTCCTGGCTGCGTAATCCTGCCAGCTCCGCTCTGAGCAGCTTACCAGCTCGCCCGGCCTGAGCCGCCAGCACTCACTCTTTCCATTAGCATGTTCCGCAACAGGAAGGCGCCCGACAGGACGACCTCTCGCTCACCTGTGAAAGCGTACTCTCGCTCTCGCTCACCTGTGAAAGCGCACTCACCTGGCGAGCAGCGCGGCGGCTGCGCCTTCGTCTTCGCTCTCAGCTGCTGAGGCTCGCTCGCCGTCCCCCGCCGCTGCGCTCACAGCCTCATAAATTAGGCCCCGCGAAAGCTTCAGGTGCCTCCGCTGTCCTTATGTGAATCCCCCCCCCCCACCACCCCCCCACCCCCCTCCCCCGTCCGCTGCCGGTTGTTCCTGCGGAAGCGTTTTGAGTGTGGCGGGGGGGGGGGGAGCTCGTCTCATTAAAGAAGCTGCCGGTTGTTCCTGCGGAAGCATTTCGAGTGTGGCGGGGGGGGGGTGGGGGGGGGGAGCTCGTCTCATTAAAGGAGAGAAATGCTCGCTGTTGGGTTTTTTACGAGGTTTTGGGCCGCTCTGTTTTGGCGACCCTCGGCGCTCGCGGGAGGCTGTCGGCGGGACGGACGGGTGTGCCGCGTAATTGTGATGAAACGCAGCGCCGCGCGCGGAAGCGTACGAGGGTCGCGCTAACGCGGCGCATGCTAGCTACCCTTTGTGGGAGGGGGGAAAAACGAGGGATTGTGGGAAGGTAATCGCTCCCTCCCCTTTTAATAAATCGCACCCGAATGCCGATGGGTACGGCCGCCGTATTTCATCCTGCCATTTTGGGGATCCCCCCCCCCCACCCCCACCCTCTTGAAGCAGGGGAAGGGGGAAAGCCTAAAACTCGTATCCGAACGCTCAGCAGGGCCCGGCGCTCACCTGCAGCGCAACAGGACTGTAAACGCAGCTCGTTAAAGCCAGCGGCCCACACTGCAGCCCGCGCTGCTGCAAACCCCCTAAATTACACGGCGCTGGGAGCCGTTTCATTACGAGTGCAGTTAAGCAGGCAATTCGCGCGACCCCAAGTCGTTTAAACACCGTTAGCGGAACGGGAAACAAAGAACCCAAATGCCCTTTTTGGCCCCTCAAGGACCGTAAACCAAATAAAAACAATCGACTTCCCTAATTAGCGACTGTCGATCACGGGCCTCCCGGCTGCGAGGCCTTAGCTGTGCGCGGCCAGCTCAGAACTGTACTGCAGCCCCCAAATCATCCTTCAGGGTGATTATCGGATGCCTACAGTGGGTTTCGGATGACCCTCTGGGCCAGAGTATTGGGGTAGTTTTTTTTTTTTTTTTTTTTTTTCGGGCAGGTCAGGAGTCCATATTTGGTGCTGACAGCCGTATGAATGCATAATGGCGGGATTCAGCTGGGTTTGGCGCATGAAGAGAGTACTGTGGAGGAGGTGGACGAGAGCAGTCCCGTGTGAGCCTGACCAGAGAGGCCCCAGTTCCCAAGAGATGGACAGCAATGAAAGGGCTACTTGTGTACGTGTGTACATTTGGGCTTGTGTCCACAAGAGCACGTGACCCTAAAATGGATTTCTCCTCTCCTCTCTTCTGCCGTCCTCCTAGAACTAGAGACATTTACCGTTCTGTGTGTTCAGCACCCCTGTGTGTTCAGCAGATCTATGTGTTCAGCACCCCTGTGGGTTCCACAGTCCTGTGTGTTTGGGTGCCTTGCGTGTTCAGTATCTCTGTGTGTTCTCGAGTTGGTAACCCGGAGGGATTTGCTGTGAGTTTTGCTGTGTTGCAACTTGGCCACAGAGACCCTCAAAGAAGGACTACAGGCAGGACACTTCTCTCTCTCTCACACACACACACACACACACACACACACACACACACTAAACAAAGAAACAAAAGAACTTAATACGTACCGAAAAAAGTCAAATATTTAGTTTTGAATTTCAGTTAATGCAACATGAGAAGAAGACCAAAGTTTGATCCAGGCGACATGAGAAAAAGATAATATTGGAATGAGCCAGAGGTTTTAAGTTGTTTGTGTATTTTTGAGGGTTTGATATTATTCTGCAGAGGAAGTGGGTTCTTGTTGAACTTCCTGTCCTCTGCGTGTCTGCGTTTGTGTGGAAGGGAAGAGGAGAGTGATTTGAAACGGGTATCTATCTAATTATTCCACCATCACTCCAAGGATATTTTCTTTGCTGGTCTTTCCAGCAGAAAATCGGAAAACGGCGTTTGGTGGCTTTTGGTTTCTCTCCAGCGTCTCCCGTTTGGTGGTGAAATTACCCTCTGGTTAGGCCCTGCATTTTTCCATGTCTGTTGGAGGCAAGAGACAGAGAGTTCAGAGAAAAAGAGAGAGGGAGAGAGAGACGGAAGGCTGATTCAGATTGACATAGCATCTGCCGGCGAGACTCCTCCGGAACATTCTCATAAGAAACCGTGAACTCGGTGCGAACTGCCGACTTTCACGACATCTGGCGAAGGCCCCTGTAGCCTCTAGAGACACTACTGTATATCGTGAATTGAAGACAAGGCCGATCTGCTCCACCGACTACTAGAAACTTGAATTGAAAATGTATTCGTTATAATTTTGAAACCCTCCTTTTTGGTGTGGACGTTGTCCTCACTCATTTAACAATTTAATTTAACGTTTTTTTTTTTTTTTAATCAACCTTAAACACTGCACACCGTGTAGTCTGGACTCGTCGCCCGTCCCAGTTTTTGATCTGGAACTTGAAAGGGCTTCAGGGGGTGTCGTTTTCGGGAGGATTAAAGTTGTTGACGACCTCTATCCTTTTTTTTTTTTCCCTGCCGTTTCCAGGAACAACAAGTAATCATCCCGCACCACGTGCGGTTTCCGTTAATTGCTCCAGTCAGTCACAGCGTGAAATTATACTTCGCATCCGCACCGTTCTGCACTCTCGCAAAACTTTCAAAAATTCACCAAACAGCACGGTCCCATCATAGGCAGGTATTGATGATGTTCATTTGCCTGCACT
This sequence comes from Anguilla japonica, assembly GCA_025169545.1. Lineage (NCBI taxonomy): Eukaryota > Metazoa > Chordata > Actinopteri > Anguilliformes > Anguillidae > Anguilla > Anguilla japonica. The sequence goes on from CM045884.1 coordinate 3,535,297, forward strand.
TCAGGTCATTAGCAGGTACCACCCCCCCCCCCCACCCCCCCGGCACTGTACTGGTGAATTCTGGGATTTCTTTAGAATGCCAGTCACATGACCGAGCAGGTTTATGGAGAAAAGTTTCCAGGAGTCAAGGAGTCAGCCTCTGTGGCTAACACATGCTAAACTGCACTTTCCAATTACAAATAGATGTTCGGTGTCAGTTGGAGAGTTGCAAGGTCTGCTGGTTTTTTTTAAAATATTCACCCCAATATCAGTAGCCACTCACAGACTCAAGTGAATCGAGTGAGCTGACCATGTAATTGCCTGCGTTCACTGATCTGCAAAAACCTGGGCAAACGTGAATACCGCTGGTCTGGGGTTGGCAGTTTTTAATGTTACATGAACTGTGTTTGATAAGTGTCATCTAACCTGAGTGTCCCCCACCCCTCGCTCCCCACCCCCCCCCTTCTCTGTCCAATCACAGACATCATAGTGCTCATCGCCTCGGTTGCCGTGGTGTCGGCGGGTAGCCAGGGCAACATCTTCGCCACGTCGGCGCTGCGGAGCCTGCGCTTCCTGCAGATCCTGCGCATGGTGCGCATGGACCGCAGGGGCGGGACCTGGAAGCTGCTGGGGTCCGTGGTCTACGCGCACAGCAAGGTGGGTTCCCACGGGGTCACGCCGACTCGACCGCGCAGTCGAAAAGGGCGTCTCGCCATGAGCGCGGTCGAAAACGAAAAGGGCGTCTCGAAAAGTCGTCTCGCACTTACCACGTGGTCAAAATGGCGTCTCGCACTTACCACGTGGTCAAAATGGCGTCTCACACTGACTGCACGGTCGAGTAGACATCTCGCCTTTACTGTCCAGTCAGAGAGACATCTCACCTTTTGCATACGTGCCCAGAAAGATATCCCGCCTTTGCCATGTGTAGAAACTAGAATTTGGAAATAAAAATTGGTTTGAAAGAAAACAAAAACAAAAAAAAAAAAACAGCCAAACTTACCTCACAGAGCTGTGTAACGGGTTAAAACCTGTGTTTCCTCGTTATGAAACAGGCTGTTTCTGCGCCCCTGCTGCTCGTTCAGATTAGCATGACCGCGGTGGTGATGTCAGAGGTCGGGGAGCCGAATTTAAATCCTCCGTGTGGGACGTTGGGGGGGGGGGGGGGGGGGGGGGATCCGTTCGGGGTGTGTGTGCGTCCGCTGCTCCTGCTCCTCTAAAGCTCCTGGCGACCTCATCAGTTTTGTGTTTTTGGGGATGATGACTTTGGCGCGGTGCCACGGGGTCCTGCACTCTGCGCCCCAGGCCTCCCGCGGCACACGCACGGACGGGGGCGAGGAAGAGGGCGAGGACACTGTTATTGTTATTATTGAGCCCACCTAGCCGGACACTAATCTTCCGTTTTAATTCTTGGAGATTAGGGAACACATATTGAAATAACTCCACCCCACACCCCCGCCCACCCGAGGTTGGCGCATTGAGCCTGGAGCGGTGGAGCGCTAGGCGTAACATGTCACATGACCTGCGCGTGGCGCGTGGCGCGTTTGGGATGTCACATGACCTGCGCGCGAACGCTGCTCTGGAGCGGGCGGGTGCAGCCAGAAAGGCGGGAACCTCGCCGTGAACGTTTAACTTCGAATAAAAAACCGCCGCTCGCACGCAGGGTTAGCTGGTGGAGTTAGCGTCTCTGACGAGGAGAAGGCTCCCGGGGTGCAGCCCAGTGGCCTCGGTAGCGGTCGATTTGCGTCGGGGCAACAAAACCGTGGGTGTCCTGAAGTTTGGCGACAGTGAACAACATGTCCCCCGGTTTTAAGGAGTGGGTGGGGGGGGTGGGGGGGTGGGGAGGGGGGGGCATGAGTCACTGGAAACGGGGGCTGCGTGGTGCAGCCAGACCGCACGCCTCCCCCTCTGGGCCGAACCGAAGCCCATTAGCGGCTAAGCTGCGGTGCGCTAGGATTACGGCTAGCGTAGCGTGACCCGGACCGCTGCCCCCTCGGCCAATCGCGGCGCTTGGCTTCCTCCCGCGGCCTGTTCCCTCTCCCCCCCCCGCGCGCTCCGGCTCTGTAAACAGGAGAGTCGTTTTCGCGTCGGTCACGGGTGGCGGTCACGGCGACGGTAGTCGTGACAGCGGCGATCCGTCGCCGTGTCTTGTGTAATTTCTCTTTTTTTTTGTGTGTCGCAGGAGCTGGTCACCGCCTGGTACATCGGGTTCCTGGTGCTCATCTTCTCCTCCTTCCTGGTCTACCTGGTGGAGAAGGAGTTCAACAAGGACTTCGCCACGTACGCGGACGCACTATGGTGGGGACGGTGAGTGACTTCCCACAATGCACTGCTGCCAACGGCGGGCAAGCGGGTGGAGGTGGGGTGGTGGGGAGGGCGGGGGGGGGGGGGCTGCTCTCCCCTCAGGAAGACTGACGGACGTGACGCCGTGAGAGGGCTTTCTTTGGACGTACTTCTAACATCTCCAAATATTTATACGGATGCTCCCCGTGGCGTTAGTTAATTTTTCCATACATCGTGAGCGGAGAGGAGAGCAGTCCGTCCTGCTTTCCGTTCCCCGGGAAACACGAAAACAAAGTGCCCCCGGAGCTCGCTGGCATACCGCGCAGAGCAGCCCTTCAGAAGTCTGAGAAGATCCTCACCTCTTTCTTCTCTCTCTCTCTCCCCTCTGACTGTTGCTGTCTTAAATCAGACTGTTTGTCTTTCCATGGTTACCTTTCCGCCTTTATTCTGCTGCTGATGGCCTAATGTTATGGCAGGTTTAGAAAAAAAAAAAAAAAAGAAAGAAAAAAAGCACAAACCCATTGCCTGGGCCTTGTTCATGTCACTGGGAAGCTCGAGGTTTGTTCAAACGCAGGTGGACAGTGCGTACTGTGTGGATACGTGCAGTAGGTTGGAGCTGGACATAGTTTCAGAAACCTGTTTTCCCTTTTATGGATAAATGTGTTGACCTTGCTGTGGAAAACGGCGTTGACCTTCACTCTCGCCTCGATGGAAAATGCCCCCACACGGCGAAGCCCACGCCACTCTTCTCGCTCTTGAGCGACTTGTGATTCGTCTTTCCCAGAGTCCTCCGTGTTTGTCAAGGAGAATTCCAAGAACTGTCTGCAGAGATTTTTTTTTTTTTTAAAAAAGCTCCTCCAGCCCAAACCTTAGTTTATGAGAATGCTGAATTACAGTGCGGTGAACTAAAATAATTATCGGATCTCGGAGCCGCAGAAGTGAAAAACAAAAAAAAAAAAAAAGTTTGTTGAGAAGAAATGCGAAAGTGCCTCGCTCTAGGAGCTGCCTGGAAGCCCCGTCCATCAGGCACAAAATGTGGAAACACTGGTCAGGAAATTGTGATTGTTCCCTTTTTCTTCATCTTTATGATTTTGGAAATGATGACTTCCAGAGAGACTGAGTCTGAGTGTCAGATAAAAATCTGACCACAACTGGCTCTGTGATTTGAAAAAAAAAACGCACTTAAGAATTTATGATGGTTTTGGTGACCGCCTAGACAGTATTTTATATCCATGTCAGTGGAAACAGAAAAACTGAGGATCATTTTTTAAATAGATTTATTGAACTTAATATTTTTTGAAAAATCCTGCAGTGCCTGTTATTTTCATTAACTACTGACACCGGGGAACTTTCAAGATGTGAAGATAAGATTCCCTTTAGTTTTATTTGCTTATTGTGTGTTATTACTTATTATCATAATGTAATAAAGTTCAGACTCTAAGCATTACAGCAGACCATTAAAATGACGCCAGCTTTATCCCTATAACACTTGATACAGCAGACCATTCACTTTACAAGTTTAATTCAAAATTATTTAAAAGTTAATCACACATTTAGAAGCAAAACATGCTGTTATTTCTAAATAAATGAATAGATATTGATGATTTCAGCATAACAGATTTACTCATAGATTTGGAATTTTATTGTGAATGAAGAGAAAACAAAACCTTTTAAAATACAAAAAATGATAATTTTTATATTATGTTTCACAATTGCAGAATAATGCAAAGACAATGATTCAAAATGACAAAAGTTTTTTTTTTTTTGGTCAGACATTACACACATTGTGAGGCCAAATAAATACAAGTACTGACATTGCCCTTCTTAAGTCGAGAGAAATCGGTCATTCAATCACGGTGCCCACTGAGCAGGATAAACAAATCGCTTGATCAAGAGGGCTCATTTCCTGTCCCCATGACAACGGGCCGGGTGATTAGACGCTAGACAGGAAATGACTCGGGGTCCAGTGAGGGCGAACCTGGGTCGAAGCGGAATGGCAGCGTGGACGTGGTATCCATGGAGATAACCGTAACCGCAAACGCCTACTGGGGAGAAGCCCCTAACCCCCCCCCCCCCCCCCCACAGGGTCTGTGGAGGGTCGACCACGCACCCCCCCCCCCCCGCCCTTGCTGTAAGAAGTACAGTGGATGTACATTTCTGTTCTTTGGGGGAAAAATTTGCCGAATGTAACCCTGAAAGTACAATAATGTTCCATTTGGACACTAATAGGTTCATTTTACAAGCAGAAATGGTACAAATGAATCTATTACTGGCCAGGGGTACAGTTTTATGTACCTATAGGGAACTATGACAAGCATTTGTACCTTTATAGGCACTTTCTCATTCCCTTTTTTCTGAGTGTGCACATAGCAGCAGGCGAGCCCATTCTAACCAATCAGCTTTAGAGGAAAGCCCATTCCGACCAATCAGCCTTAGAGGAGAGTCCTTTCTAACCAATCGGCCTCAGAGAGGCCAAAGGACTTCTCGATTCGGCCGTTCCAGCGAGCAGGGTTTCAAGGCTGTCTGGTTATATCAGTCTGACGGGCTGAGCGGTTTTATTAGGGTTGTAAAATTTGCTTTGGCTCGGCCCCCCTGCCTAAACCGCCGTCCCAAAAGTGCGGGAGGCTGCTGGTTTTTTTTTACGAGAGGAGGGGATGAAGAGAACTGGCAGAAAGAGGCCCGAGAAAAATTTATTTTTATTTTATTTTATTTTATTTTATTTTATTTTATTTTATTTTATTTTATTTTTTTGCGGGGACGGAGAGGACCATAAAGGCTTTGCCTTCAACTCTGATTTTGATTTTGCTAAAAAAAAAAAAAAAAACGAAAGAGAAAACAAATCAAGTCGTTTTCCCGGTTGTAATGCCCCACAGGGGCAATACTGTGCTTTGCTGTATTTACCCCATCTGATTGGGCTGTGTTAAAGTTTTAAAAGCACCGGGATGGGGTGGTGGGGGGGGGGGGGGGGGGTGGGAGTGGGTGACGCTGATGTTGCCTTTGATTAAGAAGCTCTGTAGATGGTTTTGTCTCTTCAAGGTTTTCTTTACTGCCGCCTCGATTCAAAGCAGGGCCCCATGTGCTGACCACGGACATTCCGGAAGGTTCTTTGCTAAATCACAGGAATGTCTTACGCCAGTGGGACTGTGGGGAGCAAGGTCATTGGGGTCGGGGGGGGGGGGGGGGGGGGTAATAAAACAGGGATTAGACGGCTGCGATGGCATTTCGCTTGCAGATAAACCAGAAACGGGCTCCACCAATCACTCGAGTCAATGGCGACGGCCAGTGGAACACCGTCGACGATGATTGGTGGATACTTTTCTGCCCGCACCTCTGAGATCACAGTGAAAATGACCGAGGAAGCAGCGAGATCGTATCCACCAATCACCGACAGAATTCTTCTCCTTGGCCGTTAATGACGGTTGATGGAGTATGTTCTGTGTGGTTTTTTTCCTTCTAAGCGTCAGGTGTCATCAGGACCACCGTGTCCCTGCTTAATGAGCTCTGACTGTGCTCGTTAGTGACCCCCCCCCCCCCCCCCCCCTTCTCCCGGAGAGGTAGTGTGACCCAGTACCGCGAGTTCAAGAAGCTAACTGCAGGCGGCCTCCAGTTTTCCACTTAATAAAGTCCCAATTATCCAGAGTTCGAGAATACAGTGTGTGGTCTCCTTCCTCCTTTCCTCTGTCTTCTTCTCGTTCTCCGTCTCCTCCTCTGCTCTCTCTCCGTTCCCCTGATTTATATCTCCCACTGTCACGAGAAAAGCCGTCTTTTTTGGAGCAGCGCTGCTAAGAGTGGAATGAGCCTTGGTGCTGTGCCTGTTTTTCGGCTTTGAAACCTGGCCTCTCTCCCCCCCCCCCCCCCCCCCCCCCCCCCCCCCCCCCCTTGTTCCTCCGTGTCCTCAGATCACCCTCACCACCATCGGCTACGGGGACAAGACGCCCCAGACCTGGACGGGACGCCTCCTCTCCGCGGGATTCGCGCTGCTGGGCATCTCCTTCTTCGCCCTCCCCGCGGTGAGTGTCCGCTATCTCGTGCCCAATGCCTCATGCCCAGTTGGCATGTGATGCATTTTTTTAGTACTTAAAATTTTTTTTTTTTTTTTTTTTAACAAAATATTCATGATAATCTTTATTGTGGCAGCTCCAAGCTGTCATCGAACAGGCAGGGGGCAAAGCTTCTAGCTGAGAGGTTGCAGGTTCAAATCCAAAGAAGAGAACGCTCCCTTTTGCACCTTGTGTCTCCATCACTTCACTGTACATAAAATTTGCATAGCCGATCCATAAATGGTTTGTCTATAAAAATGTAAACTGTGTGCACTGCACTGAATGAGGCTGCATCTGAATCAGTCAAATAACGGGAATGTGCTTTGTACGATCACACATTTTTTTTCCATGAGGGTAACTACAGTAAGGTCTTTTATGGGGGGGGGGGGCAGTTTAGCCAGTGAAATGCACTCATAGGCCCAAATAGTTGCAAGAGGTGACTTCCACACCCCGTTCCCATAATGCATGCGCCCCTAATGGGACACTGACAGTTCAGCCTCAGCAAGAGTCATAAAACACTGCTGTCCGGGCTCCCCTCGTACCCTTAGCCTGGGGCTAATCGCCCTTTCCGCTTCGCTTGCGCTGTCCGAGGATCGCTAAGCCATTTTGTTTTACTTCACGGTTTATTTTAAGAATTGCAGTTCTTCAATTCTGCAAAAAATGCTGAGCAGGCTTCGCGAGGCCAGGACGATACCTCCGCCACATGATCACCGCTCCTTCACAAAAATCTGTTAGCATTAGCTGTTTTTTTTTTTTTTTTTCTTTTCTTTTCTTTTGCCGCGTGCGTTGGAAACCGATCCGCTGGATGAACTTTCGCTTTTGTTACCATAATCCCTCATTTCTTGTGTAAACAGCAGAAGGTTCCAGAGTAAAACCTCGGAAGTGTCGTTCTGTGGGCGGCGGGG